>CM054150.1:58030860-58043360 GCA_028751875.1 Rapana venosa
GTCACACCACAACAAGTAACAACAAACCACCCACAAAACAGTACACCACTAACAAGTCACACCACAACAGTTACACCAACTAACAACAGTTACACCACTAACAAGTCACACCACTAACAAGTGACACCACTAACAAGTTACACCACTAACAAGTCACACCACTAACAAGTTACACCACTAACAAGTCACACCACTAACAAGTCACACCACCAACAAGTCACACCACTAACAAGTCACACCACTAACAAGTCACACCACTAACAAGTCACACCACTAACAAGTCACACCACTAACAAGTTACACCACTAACAAGTCACACACCACTAACAAGTCACACCACTAACAAGTCACACCACTACTAACAAGTCACACCACTACTAACAAGTTACCCCACTACTAACAAGTTACCCCACTAACAAGTTACACACCACTAACAAGTTACACCACTAACAAGTTACACCACTAACAAGTTACACCACTAACAAGTTACACCACTAACAAGTTACCCCACTAACAAGTTACACCACTAACAAGTTACACCACTAACAAGTGACACCACTAACAAGTGACACCACTAACAAGTGACACCACTAACACCTTACACCACTAACAAGTCACACCAATAACAAGTTACCCCTCACTGATCCCTTTTCCACAAGCCACCGTTTCGGGGGGGAAAAACCAACAACGGTAAAATTGACTGCAGTCAGATGTCTCTACTTTGACAGGTTCACTGCGGCCTGACTATTGCACACAGCCATCCCTAGAGGTAACGCGCCTGCCTAGAAAGCGAAAAGTCCGGGTCGGAAGTGTGCGATGGTTCGATCCCCGTTTGGGCCCGAAACTTTCCCCCTAGCTATTGACCATGATTGGTGGTCTGGGAACTAGTCCCCCCGGATGAGACGACAAACCGAAGTCCCGTGTGGTACACACAATTATTTAGCGCACGTAAAAGAATCCGCGGCAACAAGAGAGTTGTCCCTGGCAAACTTCTGTAGAAAAAAAGCCACTCTGAAAGGGAAACAAATAAGCTGAAGACAAGAAAAGAAAAAATAATGGGTGGCGCTGCTCTTCTGGCGACGCGTCTCCCAGGGGAGACTAGCTCAAATTTGATGCAGAGAAGTCTGCCGTGACTTAAAGTGGTAAAAATATAATATAATAAAATACTGACAGCATACCTGATGTCAGGAAAAAAAAAGAGAATACTCATTACCATTCCTCTACAGATGATTCCATTGCCATTTGCTGTTGAGACAACCTCTGCCTGATTTGCTGGACACCACCTCAGAGCAGCAGAGTCACGTTCATCTCCTCGACATGTCAGGACTGTCTACACACTGCTACCTTCTGCACTTTGAATGTTGAGTGGAAGACTTTGGTTTCTTCAAATCATATGTTTAGTGTGTGTGTGTGTGTGTGTGTGTGTGTGTGTGTGTGTGTGTGTGTGTGTGTGTGTGTGTGTGTTTTCTCCCTCTGTTCATTTTCTCTGCAACGGTCTGCACATTTTGTGTTTCACAATACCCTTCCTTCTTCGGTTTATCCCGGACCCGGAACACACGCACGCACACGCGCGCAAACACGGAACACACACTAAATGAAAAATACACCAAATGTGTTGCTTATTCAATGTGCCATCTGGAAAAAATTTTTTTATTTGACTTGACTTCACCCCCCCCCCCCCCCTCCCCTCCCCTCTACATCGAATAAAGGAATTCAGTTCTCTTTTCAGAGTAGCATCCCTCTCTCTCTCGCTCACACACACACCACAGATGCACACAACGCACACACACAGATATACACACTGCGCGCGCGCGCGCACACACACAAACACCTCTACATTGAATAAAGGAATTCAGTATCTTTTCAGGGTAGCATGCAAAACATATACACACAAACACACGCACGCACGCGCGGACATACACACACACGCGCGCGCGCACACACACACACACGAGTCACCTGCATGAATAGAAATAAAACACTCGAGTTCTCTTTCCAGAACACGAAATGGAGACAAAGGGTGTCCATCATACTGCTGCCGTGTAACAAGGAACAGCACATGTCTACATCATACCTCACTTAACCTAATGCCTTCTTCAGCTTTCAAACACGCAGCCCTGACCCTAAGAAAAAAGACCTACCGGTGGGTGTTTGAGAAGGATAAATTATGCACAAAAACTCACATTACTACTTCTACTACCACAACTGCCACCACCACCAACAAGGCGCGCATGCGTGCGCGCGAACACACTTACACAGGCACACATGCATGCACACGTTTGCACACACACACACATGTATACACAAACGCGTGCGCGCGCGCAAACGTATACACAAGCGCGCACGCACACATACATACACACACACGCGCGCGTGCGCGCGCCCACATGCACACACACACACACACACACACACACAAACTGCGACGAGCTGCGCGACGAGGAGCACGCAATGTTGAAGGATCACTTATAGTCAATATTTCGTTAGACTTGCGAGAGGGCTATGAACTTTTAAAGCATACTTCCTATAATAAGGCCATTAAAAAATTGCTCAATTCTAATTGTTACTACACTCGAAATTGCCTAAATATGACGGATGTACAAAACACTAAGCATTTCTGTGCAAAGTCACATATGTCTACTTCCAGAAATATATCAAGCTTGGCTTATAGACTCCGTTTAAATGCTCTTCGCACAAAATATTGCAAGAACATAATATGCATGTGTGGAAAACAAATTAGCGTCAGACATGTACTTACTGGTTGTCCTAGAATTAAAGAAATTGTTTCTATGACACTGAAAGATCCCTTACTTTTAGAATCATCTGCAACGCTTAAAAGCATCCTAAACAATGATATACTTCTTTGCAAAATTTCTGAATGTTTGCTACACAGCTCAGTCGGTATCTTCCTGTGATTGATCGCCTTGTTTTAACGCTTATCATTTAATGAAAGTTCTGTAAACCTCTCTTAATGGCCTTTGTTTTTTACCCCATTCTTTGTACTAATATCTACGTAGAATATGTTAACGTTCCCAAAGTCCAAACTTTTTGGATAGTTATAGTATCTATTGTTAGTTTTCGGAGTTTTTCTGGTTCTATTTGTTATCCTTGACTGGTTGAAGATTTAGAAACATGTTCTTGATTATTCCCTTATAGTTTGTTGTGTTTGTTGTTTTGTTTTTTGTTGTGGTTTGTTTTTTTTTTTTGGGGGGGGGGGGGGGGGTTGGTTGGTTTTATTTCCCCAAATAGCAAGGCCCTAAGTTTTGTATAACTTTTTGTTGCTTAGGTCTTTTTACTGGCACACACACACACACACACACACACACACACACACACACACACACACACACGCACGCACACACGCAAAAACCCCCACACATACTTGCATGTTCACACGCAAACAAGCGTGCACACACACACACACACACGCGCGCATTACACACACAAACACTCATATATACATACATACACGCACGCATGCACTCACGCACACACACACACACACACACACATACAGGAACACACATACATAACACAATTTCTCTCTCTCACCCCACACACACACACACACTCTCTCCTCTCTCACACCCACAACGCCCAAAAATTTCATTCATATACTCACACTCATTCACACACACACACACACACACACGCATGCACACACGCACACACACACACACTCATACATGCAAACACACAAATCACGGACGTATACAAAACTCTCATACACACACTCACACCCACATGCACGCCCCAACACACACACACACACACACACACCACACACACACACACCACCACACACACCCCACACACACACACAAAACGCACGCACAAAACAACGTCTGATATACTTTTTTGGTGGAAAGGACGTTAAACTGAAAGAACTAACACAAAAAACTGTTTCCGGTACCCACTTTACGTGGAAGGACGCACACACACACACAAACAACAACACAAAACCACAACACCACACACACACACACAACACACAAACACCACACACACACACACATACGAACGTCACCCCCCCCCCCCCACCCCACCCCCCCCCCCCCCCCCCCACCCCCCCACACATGATCTGTTTCTGTCTCTCTCTGTGTACGTCTCTTTTGTCTCTGTTCTGTCTCTCTGCCTCTCTCTGTCTCTGTCCTGTCTGTCTCTCTGTCTGCCTCTCTTGTTCTGTCTCTCTGTCTGCCTCTCTCTGTCACTGTCTGTCTGTCTCTCTGTCTGCCTCTCTCTGTCTGCCTCTCTCTGTCTCTGTCTGTCTGTCTCTCTGTCTGCCCCCCTCTCTCTCTCTAGAAATAGAAGTTGTTCAGGCAATAGGTAAACTTAAAAAGGGTAAAGCTAGAGGGATAGATGACATTTTAGCTGAAATGTTACAGACTAGTGGTAGTAATATTAAAATGTTTCTAACAAAATTATTTAATGTTCTTTTTGAACGAGGTATTTACCCAGAGGAATGGTCAAAAGCCATAATTATACCACTGCATAAGAAAGGTAACCTAAATGATGTAGATAACTACAGGGGAATATCTCTCTTAAGTATTATATCCAAATGTTATACTTCAATACTTAATATGCGACAATACACTTGGTTAGAGAGCAACAACTTAATTTCAGAATGTCAAGCAGGATTTCGAAGAAAATATTCTACAGTTGATCAAATATTTACACTATATGCAGTTATTCAGAGCCAAATAAACAAAAAAGGAAGAAAACTCTATGTTGCTTTTGTAGATTTCAGAAAAGCGTTTGATTCTGTTCAGCATAACAAACTCATGCAGTACATTCAAGATCAAGGTGTACATGGTAAATTCTTTGCTGCACTACAAGCTATGTAGAGGTAATTAAAATCATGCGTCGAGCAAAGTTTAAATTTAAACCGAAATGTTCGATTGTCCCATTGGGGAAAGGCAAGGCTGTGTCTTAGCCCTACACTTTTTTTCACTTTTGTAAACCAGTTAGCAGATCAAATTAGCGAAAGGGGAAAAACATGGGGTACAGTTATTTCCAGATATTATGGAATTATTCATCTTGTTATTTGCAGATGATGTGGCACTGATATCAACAACACCAAGTGGTCTTCAGAATCAGTTAAAGGGTTGTAAAAACTTGCTGAAAATAAGATACAGTTAGATGTAAACATAGATAAAAACAAAAGTTATGGTATTTTGAAAAGGGGGTTTTTTTGGGTAAACATGAGAAATGGTTCTATGATGGTAAGAGCTTAGAAGTAGTAAACAATTATTGCTATTTAGGGTTCAGGTTCACAACTATGTCAGTGCGAAAAACGGTTACCACAGCATCTAGTAACAAAGGGAAAAAGGCGGTAGTTCAGCTTAATAGAGTTTTTCGGAAATATAAAGAAAATGACAGTAAATAAATTTTTTTCAACATTTTGATACAAAAATACAGCCAATATTGCTTTATGCTGCTGAAGTATGGGGAATACACCAGTTAGAACATATAGAAAAAGCCCACATGATGGCATGCAAAAGGGTTTTGGTGTACCAACCAAACCACCAAAGAAAAGATATATGGAGACTTGTGTGATATCCACTCTATGTAAATTCATACACTGCCTGCATAAGATATTGATTTAAATTATTACAAATGAATAAAAAAAAGGGTTACCATATAAGGCGTATCAAATGCTGTTGCAGCTAGACAATTTCCGGAAAACAGTGCTGGGTTTCGAAAATAAGAGAAATCTTATGCTTAACTGGATTTAACATTGTTTTGGTTGCAGCAGGGTGTTGGGGATGGGGAAAAAAGTTCTAAGCATATTTTAAACAGAGGCTCATCGATATGTTTATTCAAGAATGTCAGGAAACTATAAGAGATCGTGATAGATATCAACCTACAGATCATTTAAGACTATATTCGAAAAAGAAAGTTATGTTCTAAAATATGGAAAATTATTGTTTTTCATGTTGCCACACGCAGTTAAGGTTTAATGTACTCCCACTGAATAACAATGTACATCGCTATAGTGAATCTGTTCATGATAAATTCTGTCCATTTTGCAAAAATCAGATCGAAAATGAAAAACATTTTGTGTTATTTTGTGCTACGTATGAAGATTTAAGGGTCAAATTTCTAAAAGAGTCAAAAGAACTTCCTCTGCACATGTTACTTAGAGCCACTATCCACAGATACAAGTTATCTAAATATGTGTTTCATGCAAGCAATAGGCGGAAGAAAATACTTTAAGTCTACAAGGTAACCAATCCTATGATGTACGTCTGTTAAACCATTTAAACATGTTCACCTTTGTTTATATCGCGTATTATCAAGAATTCGTGGAATAACATGATCATGTTTTTCTTTATCTCCCCCTTTTATGCTAATGTCTCTGACTCTGATAATTTCAGTAAATGTGAAATGTAAACTGTGATTTGACAACTATCCTTAAAATTTGAGCTGTAGTAGGTATGAGATGTATAATTATGATTTTTCAGTTAACCAATGATTGTAGAATATAGATAGGTGCTTTTATATAAGATATTTTCTTATTTTCTTTTCTATATTGTATTGTGGCCTAAGGCCAATGTGCAATTAAATCATTTATGAGTTCAGAGTTCTCTCTCTCCAGATGAGAACTAAAATAGCCCCTCACTGACATCATTTTGCCACTGGCGACAGTGGGCCCTACAGGGAAACAAACTGCATGAATGATGATGGTGATGATGATGGTGATGATGATGGTGATGATGACGACGACGACGACGACGACGACGATGACGATGGTGGTGGTGATGATGATGATGGTGGTGGTGGTAATGGTGGTGGTGATGACGACGATGATGATGGTGGTGGTGGTGGTGGTGATGATGGTGATGATGATCGACGACGAGACGATGGGGGTCGAGGATGGTGGGTGGTGGTGGTGGTTATGGTGGTGGTGGTGGTGGTGTGTGATTTGGGTGGTGGTGGTGATGAATGATAGTGATGAAAAGATGGGGGTGATGATGGTGTTTATGTGATGGTTTATGGTGGTGATGATGGTGGTGGTGGTGATGATGATTTATATAATGATGGTGGTGATGATGGTGGTGGTGATGGTGATGCATGGTGATGATGATGAGATAATGGTGGTGATGATGATGGTGGTGATGACGATGATGGTGGTGGTAGATGATTGGTGGTGATGGTGATGATGGTGATGATGATGATGGTGATGATGGTGGTGGTGATGATGATCATGGTGATGGCGCGGTGTGATGTGATGATTGGTGTGATGGCGGCGGGCGGCGGTGATGATTTATGATCATGGTGATGATGGTGGTTGCGTGAATGATGATCATGGTGATGGTGGTGGTGATGATGAAGATCATGGTGTTGATGGTGGTGGTGATGATGATGATGATCATGGTGATGATGGTGGTGGTGGTGGTGGAGAGAAACAAATAAAGGCTGTGATGATGGTGGGGCAGGGACACCAGGAAGTAGGAATCATCAAACGATGGATTCTCAGGATCAGACGATGGACTTTGATCATCTTCAATCTCTGTCTCTCTCTCTGTATCTCTCTCTGCATGTGTGTGCGCGCGCATGTTGTGTGTGTGGTGTGTGTGTGTGTGTGTGTGGTGTCCGCGCACACACGTGTGCGTTCGTGACCGTGCGTGGTGCCTGTGTATGTGTGTGTGTGAGTGGGGGGGGGGAGGGGGGTCTGATTTGAGTATTTTTGTGCACTTTCAGTTCTTCGCCCTCTACTATTTCTTTTTATCATCATCATCAGCAGCAGCAGCAGCAGCAGCAGCAGCAGCAGCAGCAGCAGCAGCAGCATCTTCGTCATCATCATCATGATGATTATCGTCGTCGTCGTCGTCGTCATCATCATCATGTTCATCATCGTCGTCGTCGTCGTCATCATCATCATCATGTTCATCATCGTCGTCGTCGTCGTCACAAGCATCTCCTTCTTTCTTCCTTCCTTCCCTTTTCTTCTTCTTCTGTCACTCCTTGACTTGTTTCTTCAGTTCACGGTGGGCATGGTTCTCACCCAGGTGCTGTCAGCCCCCCTGCAGACATAAGACCATTACCATGGCTGTCAGCCCCCCTGCAGACATGAGACCATCACCATGGCTGTCAGCCACCCTGCAGACATAACACCATCACCATGGCTGTCAGCCCCCCTGCAGACATAAGACCATCACCATGGCTGTCAGCCACCCTGCAGACATAAGACCATCACCATGGCTGTCAGCCCTCCTGCAGACATAAGACCATCACCATGGCTGTCAGCCCCCCTGCAGACGACATGACACCATCACCATGGCTGTCAGCCCCCCTGCAGACATAAGACCATCGCCATGGCTGTCAGCCCCCCTGCAGACATAAGACCATCACCATGGCTGTCAGCCACCCTGCAGACATAAGACCATCACCATGGCTGTCAGCCCCCCTGCAGACATAAGGCCATCACCATAGCTGTCAGCCCCCTGCAGACATGAGACCATCACCATGGCTGTCAGCCACTCTGCAGACATGAGACCATCACCATGGCTGTCAGCCCCCCTGCAGACTACATGAGACCATCACCATGGCTGGCACCTGTGGTTGCTTTTCCTCTCGCAGTACAAGAGCACAGGCACAGCAGTTTTCTGCCCCTTCCTTGGCTACAGCTCCCAAGTTCATCAAGTGTGCGATGTTGCTGAAGCCACTGTTGTCCCCTATTCTGGTAGCGGCATCCTGACTGTGCACATGGGGTCCACACAGGACACCCGTCAGCGTGCGTTTTTTAAATCCTGTCCTTCCTTCCTTCTGGAGGCACCGTGGTCGAGTGGTTTAGGCGGTCAACTCGTGATCCAGAGGTCGCGGGTTCGATCCCCGCTCGGCTCGGTGTTGTGTCCTTGGGAAAGACACTTTACTCCTATTTTCCTCACTCCACCCAGGTGTACAAGTGGGTACCAGCTCTGCTGGGGAAGTATCTGGCGACAGACTAGCGTCCTGTCACAGGGGTGGTGAAAAACCATCAGTTCGCTTAACGCTACAGAAACCGGGATAAGCTCCGGCTCTATGGGCCTTCTGGCTCGAAAGAACATACTTTTTTCCTTCCTTCTGGCACGCAGTGGCCTACTCGTTTGAAAGAGGCAACGGCTTTTAGCGTGTGCGCGAGGTGTTCTGTGTGCGTTCGCACACGAGATCTCGGTTTACAATCTGATTGGACGGACTTTGGGGAAGTGGAGTTGATCCTGACTGTTGTCAACTCCAGGAGAAAGAAGTCCCCTGAAGGGTGGGGCTCGGGGCTGGCTGGATGCCGGGCCGGCAGATGGTCAGCACACCGCTCTGAGCCTTTCACCAGGCCGTGCTTCGGAGGATGACACCAGAAAGCGAGGTCCCGTGTGCGAACGCACGCAGAACATGTTGCGTACACCTTAAAACCCGTTCTGCTTTTCGGAAGAGTAGGCCATTGTGTGCCGGTAGGAACGGAAGAAAAAAAATAAACAAAACTGCATACACACGAGGACTGGATGAAAAAAAGCACCATTATCCTCGAAAGAACAGAATAAATAAATAAATAAATAAATAAATAAATAAATTTAAAATGCTTCCCGCTCGCCTACCTGCATACTAAAGAGCTTCATGTTATGTCTTCAAAGAGGTGACTACCCTCCTGTGACCTTCGTGGTCGGCTGTGCTGCATGCATCACTGATTATTTAATCAGTGGATTGATTGGTTGATTGGTTGATTGACTGATCGTTTGAGGAAGTAGGACAAAGTCGTTCGTCTTCACCAGGGGCAAATGAAAACAAAGAGACAGAGCAGCCCGAGAAGAGGACTGAGGGGCTGGTGTGGGGTGGGGATGGATAGGGAGAAATGTGGTGTGCCCATGATAGAGCATGTTCAGGTCCAACAGAGAAACACAAAGATCAATGACCACTTTGATCAATGTCTCATTACCCCCCCCCCCCCCCCTCCCTGCCTTTCATGTCTCTTCCCATCCCTCTGATTTCGTGTGTCTGTAGGTCCCTCCCTCTTTCTCTCCTTACACACACACACACGCACGCGCGCGCACACACACACACACATACGCACGTGCGCACTCACGCACGCTCTGCATATATTCACAAACGGTTTGTGCACTAACGGATCGTGCACACACTCACACACACATGCACACACTTTACATGTCACATGTGCACACACAGGTCGTGCATACACACACGCACGCGTGTGCACTGGACCCTGCCTTGCTTGCTTTGATTGTTTAAAGTCTTTTCCCTCTTAGTGATATCGCAGTAGGAAAAGAAAGTGCAGGTGACGAACCGAACTCCATGGAATCAAGTCTCTGCCTGTATGTGTGCGCGCACATGCTTCTTTACACACGTGCGCTTATCTCTGTTCGAGGACTCCAGGTAAGAGCTTGCAGCCTCTGCATGGACCATCTGTCAGCATGCCTGCAGTCACCATGTTTGTCATCAAACCCCATCATCCAAAACCACAGTTCAGAACAAAGATGACCTCACACCATTTGAAGTAACCGCCAAGAGATTATGGCCACAGAGCAATACAGAATGTGATGACCTTCACATGGTTGAGAGCGGCTGACAAACAGACAGACACACACACATGCGACCCCCCCCCCCCTCCCACACACATACACACACGTACACAAGTATGCACGCATACACACACGCACGCGCGCACCCTTGCTCACACACACACTTATACACACACACACATAATACACACACACATACACACACTCTCTCTCTCTCTTCCTCACATACACACAACACACACGCACACACACTCACTTATACACACACAGACACACACACACTCACACACGCGCGCGCGCGCACACACATACACACGCACTAACACACACATTTATACACACACACGCAGACTTATACACATACTTACACACACACGCACGCACGCGCGCGCACACACACACACACACAGAGTGGGAAGCTCCTTATGGTCTTTTCCAGGGCCTGCATACAGCCCTCTTCCTTTGGATCAATGAATAGTTTTAGTATGGAGGTTTGGCCTGTCTAAATCACCTGACTGACAGTACACACTATACCAAGGAAACACACTCGCACACCCACGCAGGCACGCACGTACACATGCATGCGCGCGCGCGCACACACACACACACACACACACACTCTCTCTCTCTCTCAAGGATAGTCCCTTCTCAGGGCAAGGGCCGGATGAAAAAAAAGTGATGTCAATACTTATCTGTAACCCTCGGGAATAAAGATTATCAATCAATCAAATAATCAATCAATCAATCTCTCTCTCTCTCTCATGTCTGTCTGTACTGTCTGTCTGTCTGTCTGTCTGTCTGTCTGTCTCTCTCTCTCTCTCTCTCTCTCTCTCTCTCTCTCTCTCTCTCTCTCTCTCGAGCTTTGATTTGTCCTCTTTGTGATAGTTCTATTGAAGACGAAATACATGTTCTATTCACTTGTTCACAACTTACGGAATTAAGAGAGCAGTTTATACCTCGAAAGTTCTTACGTCAACCATGTCTCCATAGGTTAATGATGCTCATTACGTCTGGAAATGAAGTTACTACAAAACAGTTAGCTCTTTTCCTATATAAAGCATTTAGACTGCGGGACACCCTTATTAATTCTTGAAAAATTATCGTTTGTTGATAATGTTTTGTGAATTGATTGTTTATGTGAATATTACTTGTATGATAGTGTGTGCTTTGTGTTTCCCCCCTTCAAATGTGGCCAAGGCCTTTTGAATAAACCATTCGCATTCGCATTCTCTCTCTCTCTCTGGGTCGTAACAGCCTGGTGGTTAGAGTGAGGTATTGTGATCTGCTGACCCGGAATCGAATCTCGTTCAAGATCGGTGGTCTAGAGGTAAAGCACCTGCCTAGAAAGCCAAAAGTCCGGGTGGGAAGTGTGCGGTGATTCGAATCCCGTTTGAACCCGAAATTTTCCCCCTATCCATTAGACCATGAGTGGTGGTCTGGGTGCTAGTCTTTCGGATGAGAAGATAAACTGAGGTCCCGTGTGTTACACAACATTATTTAGCGCACGCAAAAGAACCCACGGCAACAAGAGAGTTGCCCCTGGCAAGATCCTGAAGAAAAAACCCATCCTGATAGGGAAGCAAATACAGATGCAGACAGAAAAAGACAAAAAACAAAACTGGGTGGCGCTGCTCTTGTGGCGACGCGCTCTCCCCGGGAGAGCAGCCCGAATTTCTCGCTGAGAAATCTGCCGTGACCTAAAGTGGTATAAAATATAGATAAAAAATATAAAATAAAAGAGGATTTTTCCTTTGAAGTTAACATCAGTGCCGACACCACTCTCCCCCAAAGTCCTTCGGATGAGACTATAAACTGATGTCCCTTGTGCGAACACACGCACAACATCTTGCGCACACGTTAAAACCCGTTCCGCTTTTCGGAAGAGTAGGCCATTTTGTACTGGTGGGAACGAATGACAAAATTTACAAAACTGTACCGGATGGAAAAAAAAAGCACATGACTGCTTATTCTATTATCCTCGAAATGTAA
>CM054150.1:58048360-58068360 GCA_028751875.1 Rapana venosa
GTTGGGGAGCGAGGTGTCAGAGACCTCAGCTTCTCTAGGGGCCAGCACATTGAGGACGGCACCCATCTCCTCTCCCTCGCTGCTTTACCTTCCCTGACCCTAAAGAGGCAGGTACCCATTTACAGCTGGGTGAACTGGGGGACTGCACTGAAGCCAAGGCGCGCAAACCGTCACCCATCCTAGTGATGACACACGGAGCTGCTTAACTTTGGCTGGGGGAAAGCGAGTGGCTCTGACTACGAGAGCATCCGTCCACAAGGAAGATAAGGAGAAGAAATAGAAGATGATGTAGGACAAAAGGTATAGAAGGAGCAGCAAAGGCAGCAGGACGAGGAGTAGCAAGAAATGAGATAGGAAAAGGAGTAGAGTGAGGAGGAAAGGAGGAGGTAAGTAAGGTAAAGGTGTCCCATAACCTATAAGGTCGTCGGGGAGCGAGGCGTCAGAGACCTCAGCTTCTCTAGGGGCCAGCACATTGAGGACGGCGCCCATCTCCTCTCCCTCGCTGCTTTACCTTCCCTGACCCTAAAGAGGCAGGTACCCATTTACAGCTGGGTGAACTGGGGAACTGCACTGAAGCCAAGGCGCGCAAACGGTCACTCATCCAACTGGGAACCACTCTGGATGCTGCTTAATCTTGGCTGGGGGAAAGCAAGTGCTCTGACCACTGAGCTATCCCGTCCCCCGAGAAGATAAGGAGAAGTAAAAGATGATGGAGAAGGAGAAGGAATAGAAGGAGAACAAAAGGCGCAGGAGAGGAGTAGCAAGAGAAGAAGGAAAAGAAGGAGGAGGAGGAGAAAGGAGAAGAAGACTGACCGATTTTTTTTAGTCAAGGAGGTGGGGTGGGGGAATAACTCGGTGGTCAGAGCTTTGCTCTCACGAACTGACGGCCCGGGATCGAGTCACCATGGAGGCGTCTGTTCCAGGGAATTTTCCCCAGGAGTTTACATCAGTACCAAATCCACTTTCCCCAAAGCCTTTTGGATGAAACTAGAATCTGAGTCCCCCGTGTGTGAACACACGGAAAACATCTTGTACGCACATTAAAACCCGTTCCACCTTTCAAAAGAGTAGGCCACTGCGTGCCGGTAGAAACGGATGACAGAAGTAAAGAGAACAACGATGCACACCAGTGTCGTGTTCAGATATTATCATCCCCGAATAGAAAAAAAAATCGGTTGAATTTTTACCCTTTTTTGAAAAATATAAACGAAAGTCAAAGGTGACTTATTTGTGATTGCCATCTGTTAACATTTCCGTGTTTAGGGAGAGAAAAAAAAGCTGAAAGTTTGATTTTTATAAAAAAAAAGTGTGATATAACCTACATGATTACGTAATTTGAAAATAAAAGAAGAAAAAAAACCCTGAGTTACGAAACAAGAATTCTTCTATTACTCTCAAGGATAGGAATGTCACTGTGTTATATATTCACTCCGGCAGGGGAAGCTACTTTTTTCTTTTATAAAAACACCAGTTTTCCCCACTATCAGGACATTGCCTCCTGCCTTTGTGGCTGTGTTTGGCTGTCAGTTGGGCTGTGCAGTGCTTGTGAGCTGGTGCATGTGTGCTGTCATGCTGTGGCTGTGCATGCTTGTGTGTGCTGTGCAGTGCTTGCTGGGCTGTGCAGTGCTGTGGCTGTGCAGTGCTGTGGCTGTGCAGTGCTGTGGCTGTGCTGTGGCTGTGCAGTGCTGTGGCTGTGCAGTGCTGTGGCTGTGCAGTGCTGTGGCTGTACAATGCTGTGGCTGTGCAGTGCTGTGGCTGTGCAGTGCTGTGGCTGTGCAGTGCTGTGGCTGTGCAGTGCTGTGGCTGTGCAGTGCTGTGGCTGTGCTGTGCTGTGGCTGTGCAGTGCTGTGGCTGTGCAGTGCTGTGGCTGTGCTGTGTGGTGTGTGGCTGTGCAGTGCTGTGGCTGTGCAGTGCTGTGGCTGTGTCGTGCATGTGCTGTGGCTGTGCATGCTGTGCTGTGCATGCTGTGGCTGTGCAGTGCTGTGGCTGTGCAGTGCTGTGGCTGTGGCTGTGCTGTGGCTGTGGCTGTGCAGTGCTGTGGCTGTGCAGTGCTGTGGCTGTGCTGTGGCTGTGCAGTGCTGTGGCTAGAACAGTGGATGCTACAGGGACTTGGAGACAGGCAGTTTTGGTAGCTACTGTCTTGACACAGCTACTTTCTGTAGGAAAGAAAAAGCTTCATCCAAAGGGCAATGGGAAACTTTCCTACACACACTGTGTGCACGACCGCTCACGCACGCGCGTGCGCGCGCCCACAGACACACACACACACGCGCACGCACACATGTATGCACGCAAGCACGCACACACACACTTTTAAAATTTTTAGATGGATGACTTAATGAAAAAAATCAACTGCACTGATTATTCAATGTACCATGTGTAAATAAAAGTTTCACACAAACACACACACACTCTCACACAAATACACACACTCACACAAACAACATTCTTTACCTAAGGGTGTGCGAGTGTGCGTGTGCGCGCACGCGCGCAGGTGTGTATGAGTGTGTGTGTACGTGTGTATGTATGTGTGTGTAACTTGTATTTTCCAATGTATTATTTTATTGGTTCTCCTCTTTTTACTGGTACAATTTATTGGTAAAGGTTGCAATAACGTAGTATTTCAAAATTATCATTAAGACATTTGTTCTTAGATAGATGGCTTGATGAAAAAAAGCAAATGCATCGCTTTTCAATGTACCATCTGGAAATAAAAATTTGACTTGACTTGACTTCACTTTACAAACACACACACACCAAACACACACACACCACACACTCAACGCACGCACGCACACACACACAAAACACCCACACTCATTAGTGGATCTCCAGGCAGTTTCAACAGTAGCAGGGTTTACAGGCATTATTATAATATTATTATGACGATGACCACGTACTTCTGATGACTGCAGGCAGGAAAGAACAACACACAAATAAAGGAAAGTACGAAGGAAGGAAGGAACATAGGATGAAAAAAGACAGAAGGAAGTGTGAGGTGTGGAGAGGAAGAGGGAACACGGGGAAATAATTTTATCATAGAGATGACGAAGGAAGGAAGGAAGAAAGGAAGGAAAAGTTTTTTTTGATGTCTGAATAATCATTCACTTTTCTTCCTTGATCAGGAGAGAGAGAGAGAGAGAGAGAGAGAGAGAGAGAGGAGAGAGAGAGGAGAGGAGAGAGAGAGGAGAGAAGAGAGAGGGGAGGACAGGTGAGGCAGAAGACGGAGAGGATAAAACAGACAGACAGAGACAGACAGAGACAGACAGACAGGTGAGGCAGACAGACAGGGACAGAGAGATAAAAGACAGACAGACAGACAGACAGAGACAGACAGACAGAGTGAGGCAAACAGACAGGGACAGAGAGACAAAAGACAAAGACAGAGAGACAGACAGACAGAGGAGGAGACAGACAGGACAGACAGAGGTGAGGCAAACAGACAGGGACAGAGAGATAAAAGACAGACATTGGCACTAGAGAGGCTGAGAGAGATGAATGGTGAAATATCAGTCACTAAGAAAGAACACCCCCCCCCCCCCCATCCCCCCCCCCAAAAAAAAAAAAAACAACCAAAAAACCTCACTCCAAAAAAAAACAAAAAAACTCAACTAGATAAATGATATAGGAAAAAAAAACCCAACCTGAAGGAGAGGGACAGATGGACTCAACCAACAGTCTGAAGAAAAAAAAGCACAACGAAGAAAAGAGATTTGGACAGAGAAAAAAAAAAAAGGGACAAAAAGAGAAAGGAGAGATAAAAATGGAGAAAAGAAGACAGACAGACAGAGACAGACAGACAGCAAAAAAGAAGAGTGGATAGAGAGAGAGAGAGGGGGGTGGGGGGGGGGGAAGACTGTCATCAAGGACACCTTGTACAGCAAAGAAAGAGGTGTGGACACAAGAGGCAGGGAGGGAGGTGAAGGGGCAAAGGTCATCACCCTGACCTCTCACCTTGACCACTGATGAATCACAGAGTTCAGAGCACTCGGACATTGTCCCTGCCTGACCACACTGCCCGCCCCAACACCCGCACCACAGGCCATTGTCGGGGCTGATTACAAAAAAAAAAAAAAAAAAAAGCACACACAAAAATCCTGCTGGGACTTTGGAAGCAAAAAGAAAAAAAAAAGGAGGGAATCAAGAAAGAAGAGAGAGAGAGAGCAGAGAGAGAAGAGAGAAGAAGAGAGAGAGAGAGAGAAGAGAGAAGAGAGAGAACGAGAGAGGACAGAGAGAGAGGAGAGAGCAGAGAGAGAGAGACAGAGAGAGACAGAGAGAGAAAGAGAGAAGAGAGAGAGAGAGAGAGAGAGAGAAAGAAAGAGAGAGAGAGACAGAGAAGAGAGAGAGAGAAAGAGAGAGAGAGAGAGAGAGAGAGAGAGAAAGAGAGAGGAGAGAGAGAGAGAGAGAGAGAGAGAGAGAGGAAAGAGAGAGAGAGAGAGAGAGAGAGAGAGAGAGAGAGAAGAGAGAAGAGAGAAGAGAGACACAGAGAGAGACAGAGAAAGAAAGAAAGAAAGAGAGAGAGAGAGAGAGAGAGAGAGAGAGAGAGAGAGAGAGAGAGAGAGAGAGAGAGAGAGAGAGAGAGAAGGGGGAGGGTTTGGGAAGGAGGAAGAAATCAGGAAGAAAAGGGAGAAAGGATAGTGTGGGGGTGGGGTGGGGGTGGGGGAAAGAGGGAAGGGCGTGGGGAGGGGGCGGGGAGGTGTGGTCATTAAGAAGAAGAAAGTTCCAATCAAATGGCAAGGTTGAACTGGGGCGAGAAAAGCGGGGTGGGGGTAGGAAGGGACAGAGAGAGTGGGTGGGTGGAAGGAAAAGGAGGAGGGGAAAAGGGGAAGAAGGAGAGGCAGGGGGTAGGGGTAGGGGGGGTCAGACGGAATGAATGAACCAATAAATAATCTCGAATACGCAAGGATGAGGATTTGAGGGCAAGGCTAGTCTTGCAATATTCAAGTCCTGGTAAAATAAGCCTGCATCAAAGCAAAAACGGACAGACAGAAAAGACAATTAGAGAGAAAGGGAGTGCTCAATGACAAGCGACAACGACAATGGTGACGGTGATTATGATGACGATAATAATAAGAAGAAGAAGAAGAAATGGAACTTATATAGCGCTATATCTTGCAAAGACAAATCAAAGCGCATAATGAAATTTTAAAAAAGACGAAATCAAAGCGCACGATGACTATAAAATGATGATGACGACAACAATGACAATGATGACGAAGGTTATGATGATGACGACGACAATAATTATGTTGATGATGATTATGACGACACCGGTGATGATAATGGCGATGACGATGACGATGACGACGATGACGTCGTAGCCAAAAAAAATCTGTATCAACATTTCATATAAGAAAAGTGCCAAAGCCTACATTAGAAGTAAACGCCAGACCTACATCAGCATGGCGCTATACTTTGAAACGTCCTGTAGGACTTGTTTCCAATCTGGACAAGCTCCCTGCATAAACCCTTCATTCTGGCTGAAGGAGAAGCAGAATGATTTGAAGCCAGGCTATGATCATGGCAAGGTGTTCAACAAGGGAACTGCCCTACAGGCCATCTTCTACATCTCACAGTGACTGCACTGACAGTCTCCGAGTGATACCCATTGGTGATGGGCGAGTGCAGAGTTTTCTAGGTGACTCCCGGTGTATCTAGAAAATTAATAGAAAAGGAAAACGAGCGCAAACTTCAAGAAGATAGGCTCCGAATCTAGGACACACACACACACACACTTATATATGCACGCACGCACGCACGCACGCTTGCGCGCTCATATTCCAGTACGTGTATGCCTGAATCTGAAAGTGACAGTGAACACAATGACCGAGACACTACACGGCACAGTCTCTGTTTTCATATGGCATGTTCATATGTAGAGACTGAAACATCTCTAAACGGAGGACACAACGTTCATTGTGGAAAGAGAAATCCCTGACAGTGATCTAGAAAACCACAGAGCAGTCTTGTAAATTTGGAGTGTGGCCTTGGGTGGTATATGAGCGCTTTGATTTGTTGCTGAGCGCTTTGATTTGTTGCTTTACAAGATTCAGCGCTATATAAATTCCATACATTATATTATTATTATTATATTATTCACTGCCTGATTTTTCTTGGATTGACATTTCGTTCATTAGCGGTCATTTAGTGCCGAGTGTAGTTATTTATTTTACTTTGGGGATAATGGAATAAGCACACATGTACTTTTTCTTCCATCAAGTCCCCGTGTGCATGCGGATTTTGTCAATTTTGCAATCCGTTCTCACCGGCACACAATGGCTTACTCTTCCAAAAAGCGGAACACGTTATAACGTGCGTGCAAAATGTTCTGCATGCGTTTGCACACGGGACCTCGGTTTATAGTCTCATCCGAAGGACTTTTGGGAAGGAATGGAGTCAGCACTGATGTTAACTCCGGGGGGAAAATCCTCTTGAACGAGATTCGAAACGGGTCAGTAGATTAATAATAATAATAATAATGTATGGAATTTATATAGCGCTGAATCTTGTAAAGCAACAAATCAAAGCGCTCGAGATTACGAGCGCAATGCGCATTACTCTTACCACCAGGCTACCCCGTCCCCATTTTCGGTTTATATTCCATCCAGGGAGACACAGTCATCTGCCTCTCTGCCTCTCCGACCTGCACCCTTTATGTATGCCACCGTTTTTGCCCACCATGAAGGTAGCCACATTCCGACTTTGGGACAACTAGGCGATCTGACGTCAAAGTTCTAGAAAAAGTACCCGGAAGCTAATAACTGTTAATTAAAGTTTGTTTAATATATTTTTTCAACAGACATTTTTGGAAAGAATGGTACGCAAATAGTTTTTATGTGGTACGGGCATGTCACATGAACATCTGGACTGGCCAAGACTGTCCTACTACAGGGAATAGTACAAGGAGGGAGACGAAGAGGCAGACAGAGAAAACGATGGGAAGACAGCATCAGAGAGTGGACTGGTAGCCTTGAGTGGAACGATTTGCTACGGAAAGCAGAGGACCGCGGGGAGTGGAGGAAGCTGGTTATAAAATCTTCCTTGGTGCCCCCACGGTCCACGGGACTACGGGATAGGTGAAGGTGAAGTTGATGTGAGAACATCCTCCCTGGCATGTGTTGTCCACAACTGTTACTCCTAGAGGTGACGGAGGCTACGGCCCAGTGGTTAGAACCGCTCCACTTCAACCTCACGGGTCCACCAAGTCGCGGGTTCCCATCTCGGCGGCGTCTGGGGAATGAAGGGTTGGAGATTTTTCTACGAAAACTCTAAGGGGAGCTTTTAGTGCAGACTGCCGTGCCTTGATTCCTTGTGTATTATGGCAGAAAAACAAGTAACATATGCAGGTTACAGATCCTGATAATTCATATCAGTGTTCAGTGGTTATGAAACACCAAATAACTGCATAACGCGAAGTGGGGATAGTGTGGCTATTCATATTCGGGACTACAACCACCCCCCCCACTTACCCCCGGCTGCACCTCTCCCCAAAGCGGTCGCATGACGCCAAAAATCCCACAATTGACGACACTAGGAGCTCTAACAAAAAAAACACCAAATTGCTGGAGGTATGAATGCTGTACTGGGTAACCTGTTTAATCACGCTATTGGGTGGAGTGGAGAGGCACTATGTCAGTGTGCAGCTAGTGACTGTAACAGCTCGTTATCACGGTGTAGTCAGCACTGATCAATTTCCAACCATCACGTTGTCCTCTCTCACACACTTAAACCCCGTTATCAAGACTGCTGTTATAAACGGCTTGCAAACTATCTGAGCGCTGATA
The DNA here is from genome assembly GCA_028751875.1 of Rapana venosa. Taxonomy (NCBI): domain Eukaryota; kingdom Metazoa; phylum Mollusca; class Gastropoda; order Neogastropoda; family Muricidae; genus Rapana; species Rapana venosa. Next base: position 58,056,145 of record CM054150.1, read on the forward strand.
TCAGAAGCGGCCTATTTTAATCTGGTTTCGTTACTGACATACATCTAGGGGAAAGGCCGTGATTTGAAACGTGCAGTGGTAAGGCACTGATGAACAGACTGGAGAGACATGGACATGCAGTAGAGACAACTCCATGATGAATTCAGAGTGAATGAGAGAGGGAGAGATGAGAGATTTCGAAGAATGAGAATAAGGAGAAGAGATAATGAGCATAACGAAGAGAGACAACAACAAGAATAATAAAGAACGATGATTTGTTGCACTGTTCACAAACATGTAATAATACGTAACATAGCCTAACACACAACACACACACTACAATCAACAAACACACTAACATGCTTCTTGCCATCAAAAGAATTTATACTGTGGCACCTTTAGAGAGAGATTCTAACGTTATCATAAATGACGGACAAGTCATGACAGGTTAGCTAGTTAGTCACAATTTGAGCTTTGGAATTTAGCCTGAATCTCTTAATATTCAGCCTCCCAGCCAATAAACACACATCACACACTGGAGAAGAGAGAGAGAGAGAGAGAGAGAGAGAGAGAGAGAGAGAGAGAGAGAGAGAGAGAGAGATAGAGAGAAGGAGAGAGAGAGGGGAGAGGGGGGGTGGGAGTGAGAGAGGGGGAGAGAGAGTCAAATTTTTTATTTCGAGGATACTGAATAAGCATCTATATGCTTTTTACATTCAGCCCCCGGATAGGAGGAGACACACAGACAGAGACAGAGACAGATGCAGAGAAAGAGACTTAAAGACAGAGAGAGACAGAGAGAGCTGACATTTGGAACAGGGGGAGGAATTAATTCGGAAGGAAGGATTTATATCAATCTGTAAAGTAAAACTCCTTCATTTGTCACGTTTTGGGTTTAAAGATATTTTATTCTTGGCCTCATTTTGGAATGATTCCAGCCTGACAGCTGACCGTTTGACATTAAAGCAGGGAACAAGCGTTAACCATCCCCAACCATTCCATTATCTCAGCTGTCAACAATAAGGTCGAAGCTGTTCATTTGTCGCAGATTTCACAGAGAACATTTCATTGTTTGACTTATGGTTTTGTAACTGAAGAAATCTTACACTGATTTGATGGCGAAGTTTTTTATGTTTTTGTTTTTTTACCAGACTTATGTTTAACAGAGAATCCTTATTCCTGAAATGATGGAACAAAACAATCGTTCTAATTGGTAATGTTGGAGTTGAGATCAAGATTGATTGCAGACACATTTATTGTCTCTGAACATGATCTAACAAGAAGAAACTGATGAATGTAAGCGTTTCTAAAGTTGACTCATATTCATAGCGCTGTGTTATTCGGTAAATGATCATACGATAACCCCTAATTTTAAAAAGAATATCCCCCCAAACTGAAAAAAGCGCTGTATGGCTGGGTAAATAATCATTATACGGTCACCCCTGATTATAAAAAGAATAGCCCTCAAACTTTTTAAAAGCACTGTATGGCTGGTAATGATAGGGTCACCCCTGATTATAAAAAGAATAGCCCCCAAACTTTTTTTTTTTTTTAGCGCTGTATGGCTAGGTAAATAATAAATAATTATAAGGTCACCCTACTTTTTAAAAATCATAGCCCCAAAACTTTATAAATAAATTATATGTTTTTTTAAAAGTCCAAGTCGTTTACTGGCGTTGCTTACAGCAACCGACCAGACAAGCCGTGTCAGGCCGAAAGCTGGTTACGAAGGACAACCACGGCAGCTGTACGCACTTGACCTGGAATCCAAGACTGACACGACCTCAACTGGCCTCTCCCTCTACTGCCCGACAACTCACTGAAGCACCGCTCTCCAACTCTCCGGCGCTGTGTCTTGGGTAAAGGTGAGTCTGGTGGCACCCACTCCTCTCAAGTCACAGACTGCATGCATGCTGGGTATGTCTGTGTCTGTTCTAAAACCAGCCACAGCTGACACATGCTTCTGTGAAGAGTGTTTCAAAGCGTGTGCAAGATGTCACGCATGCGTTCGGGCTCAGGACCTCGGGTATATAGCTCTATCTGAGACATCTCCGAGGCAATGGAGTGGGATACCCGTTTGTGCCCGGAACTTTTCCGCCATCCACTAGACCGTGAGTGGTGGTCTGGTTGCTAGTCTTTCGGATGAGACGATAAGCCGAAGTCCAACATGTATTTAGTGTACGTAAAAGAACACACGGCAATAAGAGAGTTGTCCCTGGCAAAATTCTGTGGAAAAAACCTACTCTGATTAGGGAAACAAATACACATCTATCTGTCCCGTAGTCTGACGACCGTGGGGGTACCCTCAAAGACTCAACAACCAGTTCCCCCCATTCCTCTCTCTGTTCTGCCTTTCTCAGGGTTTTGTTGAGTTCTAGGCCTGTCCATTCGCTGATGTTATCCTCCCAGCTCTTCCTTGGTCTGCCCCTTCTTCTTCCTCCTTGGACAGTGCCTTGTAAGGCACAAGGCACTGTCCAAATACACATGCAGATAGAAAAAGAAAAAAAAATAACGGGTGGCGCTGCTCTTGTGGCGACGCGCTCTCCCCGAGGAGAGCAGCCCGACTTTTATACAGAGAATTCTGCCCTGGCTTAAAGTGGTCCACAATGCAGGAGAGAAGCTCCCTCACACGAAACGCTCTGGAGGGACTCAAACCGTCGGAACTCACTTCAACGTCAGCTCACAATTTCACGCTCCAGACGTGGACCTGAGTTTGCCAAGATCAAAAGTGTTTATTCGCTCTTTTAGGACATCCACCGTGCAGCCGACCACCAGGGTCACCACAGCCAGCGCCACTAACTCCACGTCCAGACATAACCAGACCAGTGATGACATTGTAAGAGAACGAATTCAGCAAGGTCAAAGCATGGACATCTGCTTGTTTCTTCCTCATCCACCGCTGAGACAGCAACTACTGTTGTCTGTCATATGACCGAAAATGCGTTGCGCTGCCGTTAAGCGCCTGACAAGTCAGGCCCAGCTCATCCGATTTCAGCATGTATGAGAATTGTTATCTTTTAAGTCTTTCTGGGAAGAAAAGACATGAGAATGGACCAAGAAGGCAGAAAATAGACAAGGGGACGTTGACAGGAAGAAAAGGAACAAGGCAGAAACAAAGAGAGGGATAGAAAAGAGGGAATTCCTGGCACAAAATTTCCGAAAGGTGGGATGCTACTTATACTGACAGTTCCCCGGCATCTTTACAGGGGAAGGGGGGATATGCTTATGTGATGGGCAAGACTGTAACGAGGTGACTTGCTCTACTATGTAATCCAATAAAGCGATATTGTCAGACTGATTAACCATATTTATTTTCATTTAATTTTGTATTAATATTCAGGAAGCCAAAGATATTTGTGCATGGGGAACACCGGGCCGCAGAGTCGTGGGAAAACCAGTAGTAACATGTGTGTCTGCCTAATTATCGTGCGTTTGTTACAGCAGTAACTTCTCTCTCTCTCTCTCTCTCTCTCTCTTCTCTCTCATCTCTCTCTCTCTCTCCTCCTCTCTCTCTCTCTCTCTCTCACAGACACACACAGACACACACACACAGAGGCACGCGCGCGCGCACACACACACACACACACACACACACACCACACACACATCACAGACTCACACTCACAGACTCACAGACTCACACACCGTGACAGACAGACAGACCTAATTATGAAGATAGAGAAAAATCGGGGACAGAAAAGACAGACAGACAGACAGGCCAAGGAACAGACAGACAGGCAGGGGGAAACACAGGCAGAGGAAGGAAGGAAGGAAGGAGGGAAGGAGGGAGGGGCAATAATGGAGAGGGCAAACAGCTGGTTCAGAAGTTGGCCCTGAAACACAACATCCTTCACTGGGGAAAAAAGTTAGGCTGGGGAGGGGAAGGGGTGGGGGGGGGGGGGGTGGGGGGGGGGGGGGGGGGGGGGGGGGGGGGGGGGGGGGGGGGGGGATTGGGGGACGGGGAGAATGTGGATGTGACAGAGAGAGAGGAGGGAGAGGTGTGGGGGGAGGGGGAGGGGGCCACTGGCAACAGCTGTGGTATCAAGGTCAGGGAATTCGGGCACTGTCGGGTCAACGAACAGATCGATGGCTGGCAGACAGTGTATGGGAACACTACCTGTGTCAAAACTATTGTCATCTTCTTATTGATAGATATTTTCTGTGACAAAAAGCCGTAGTCATCTTCATATTGATAGGTATATTCTATGTCAAAAACCGTAGTCATCTTCATATTGATAGATATTTTCTGTGCCAAAAACCATAGTCATCTTCATATTCAGAGACATTTTCTGTGTCATAAAACCAGTCTTCTTTAAACTGACACACACTTTTTGTGTCAAAAACCTTTGTGATCTTCACATTCACAGACATTTTCTGTGTCACAAAACGCAATGGTCATCTTCAAAATCGACAGACATTTTCGCCATAAGAAAACAGCTGCTTTCTTTACGGGTAAAACCATAACTTTTTTATCCCCCCAAATCATTATAAAAATCCCAATAACTGAAGAATTTTAGAAAGAAAGCCATGGCGTAGGAAAAGCAGGTATTTTCAAACACCGTAAACAGCTTTCAAGTGTTAGCGGGACGGGATAGCTCAGTGGTCAGAGCACTCGCTTTCCCCAAGGTAAGGTTAAGCAGCAATTAGCGTGGTTACCATTTGGATGGGTGACTGTTTGCGCATCTTGGCTTCAGTATAGTCCCCCAGTTCATCCAGCTGTACCTGCCTCTTTAATGTCAGGGAAGGTAGAGCAGCGAGGGAGAGGAGATGGGCGCCACCCTCAATATGCTGTCCCATTGATAAGCTGAGGCCTCAGATGTCTCACTCCGCTATGACCACATAGGTTATGGGACACCCCATTGATAAGCTGAGGCCTCTGATGCCTCACTCCTCTACGACCACATAGGTTATGGGACACCTTTACCTTTTAAATAACTTTCACGGTAAAAAAACAACACCCCAGTCATTTGACATAGAAAACAATTGACCGTGGAGAATAACCAGGCCCTATCTACACCAAACCTGTTCAGCTTTCCATCAAACGACTGTGATGCTGCTGGTGACAGCTGTGCATACTGAGCCCTCAGAGAGGTCCTCTAGTCACCCCGAGTGTCTGAGGTGGCTGATTCCAAGTGTCAGCGGCGTCTGTGAGCTGTGTCAGGGAGCTGAACAAGCCAGAAGATGGGGTGCTATTTACACGGACAGTCCCCCGGCATCCCCACAGAGGAAATAGCAGTGATTGTCGGACAACTCGTTTTGCTGCTTGCTGGTAGGGGAGGACGAGGGTGACGCTACTGATTCTCGTGGTGTCCAGCACCGCTGGATCTGACCGAGGTAATGCTGCGCTCTATGCTTCCTTTCATGATAGAAGGTAAATGTAAAGCTGTCCCGTTTCCTATACGGTCGTACCTAGTGCAGCTATTTGTCAGAGACCTCACTTCTCTAGGGGCCAGCATATTGAGGGCGGCGCCCATCTCTTCTCCCTCGCTGCCTTACCTTCCCTGACCCTAAAGAGGCAGGTACCCATTTACAGCTGGGTGAACTGGGGGACTGTATTGAATTAAACCAAGGCACACAAACGGTCACCCATCCAAGTGGTAACCACGCTCGATGCTGCTGAACCTTGGCTGGGGGGAAAGCGACTGTTCCGACCACTGAGCTGTTCTGTCGAAATACTTGGGCTTTAATCAGGTGCCCGAAATGTAATGCTGTTTTGGTGATGTTAATCGCCTTCTCAAAATTAATATGCGTGGATTTGAAATAACAGTGTGGCCTCAGTCTTCTCGTTGAGCCATTATTGCACACTCACGCTGAGGTAGGGGCTTAGACACCCCCACCCTCACACTCCACATTCACAAACCATTGACAGGGTTTGAACCACCACTGCCTGTCATGAGTTCTTCCCTGCTTTTGACACTCCGACATGGTCACTGTCACTAACACTGCCACAAGAATCACCACGGTGATTTTTTCCTCCAAAACACCTTTGATACACAATCAGCGAGGTCTTAGTGTGAAAACAAAGCTGTTTTATGTGGGGAATGACCAATTTAATCATCGACATTAACAAAACCAGTGACATGAAATATGTACATTTTATCCCAAAGGTAATCTGAACACAGGTAGTTGTTGGTTGGTTGGTTGGTTGGTTGGTTGGTTGGTTGTGTGTGTGTGTGTGTGTGTGTGTGTGTGTGTGTGTGTGTGTGTGTGTGTGTGTGTGTGTGTGTGTGTGTGTGTGTTGTTGTTGTTGTTGTTGTCTTCGATTTTACGTCTGTTCACTCTCAGTGATATTAGACGAGAAAAAAAACCAACACATATATACAAGGGGTGTATGAGTATTGAGGTGGTGGTGGAGGCCCTGTGTGTGTGTGTGTGTGTGTGTGTGTGTGTGTGTGTGGTGTGTGTGTGTGTGTGTGTGTGTGTGTGTGTGTGGTGTGTGAAAGTCAAAGTCAAACTTTTATTTTCAGATGGTACATTGAATAAGCAGTGCATTTGCTTTTCTTCATCAAGCCATCTATCTAAAGAAAAGAAAAAAGCGGGAGAAAAAAAAGATAATGTATATGCAGACATAGAATAAAAAAAAACCCTAATCTATGGTAAACTATTCAAATCAAACAAGAAAAACAATAACATATGCATATGTGGAATCAAAAACAAAACAAAAAAACCAGAAAAATATTAGACCATACAATTCAAATAATTAAAAAATCTTGAAAAAAATATCCGTCATAACACAAACAAACAAGCAACAAAGAAAAATCAAACCAAAACAAACAAAGAAGAGAAAACATAATAAAAAATAAAAAACCCACACCAACTGCTTCCCCCCCCCCCCCCCTCACACACACACACACAAACCTTCAACCATACAAACAACTGAATAAAACAACAACAACAAAAGATGAATCAACAAGAACAACCACAACAAGGAAATAAACAATCAATCAAACACAAACATACGTACACAACAACAACAACAGCGACAATAACTAACATGTGTGTGTGTGTGTGTGTGTGTGTGTGTGTGTGTGTGTGTGTGTGTGTGTGTGTGTGTGTGTGTGTGTGTGTGTGAGTCTGTGTGCCTGTTTGAGTTTTGTTTTTGTTTTTTGTTATATTGTGTGTGTGTGTGTGTGTGTGTGTGTGTGTGTGGTGTGTGTGGTGTGTGTGTGTGTGTGTGTGTTGTGTGTGTGTGTGTGTGTGTGTGTGTGTGAGTCTGTGTGCCTGTTTGAGTTTTGTTTTGTTTGTTGTTGTATTTGTTTTGGAAAAAAAAATCGTTTCTATAAGAAACATAACCTTTATAAAGAAAACCCCGGACCATTTTCAAGCTGAAAATAACAACCAAAGCTTTTTGACGCTACCAGTCTTCCATAATCTGTACCCGTGTGTTCCCATTCGAGTAAAGTCATCATCCTCATCCTCATCCTCATCATCACACCAGGCCTTAATAGTGCAATTCAGGAAGGCACCAGTACTTTTAGTGTCTACGCCTAGATGCCCCGATATGACTTGTTATGTCTTCAGACTACAGATACTGTTTCACCCTTAGTGATCTGATCCCTGGTTGAATGGGTGATAGCAGCGGCTGCTGTGCTGTGCTGTGCTGTGCTGTGCTGTGCCGTGCTGTGCTGGGCTGTGCTGCAGATGAACGGAGATCAAAGGAGGAATGGGAGGATGTCTGGTCACAGTCGTGTGTACTCTTAGTCCCTTGTCTAAAGTGCGCGACCTTCAACTTTTGCCTTTTCTTCCCTATTTTATTTTGTTTGATTGTGTTTTAGTGTTGCTCTAGGGAGATCAGCAGGTGTAGACTCTCGAGCTGTTCTGGCGTTTTATAGCGTATGGGGCAGTCAGCGTGCTCTAGCTTACACACACACACACACACACACACACATACACACACACACACACACACCGCGCACGCACGCTCATTTTGAGCCAAATAGATAATTATAACTGATGTTTGTTTTGTTGTGTCAAATAAGTCTACATGACATAAATGGCAATAAAATATTCTGAATGTGACATCTGACATCTGAATCTCTCTCTCACACACACACACACACACACACACACACACACACACACACACACACACACACACACACACACACACATTCTTTATTTAAATGTGTGTGTGGACGTGAGCGCGCACGCGCACAGGTGTGTATGAGTATCAGTATGTGTGTGCGTGTATATGTATATGTGGTAATTTGTATTTTTCAATGTATTACCTTAATCGATTTTCCTCTTTACTGGTTTAATTTAATGGTTAAGGATGTAATAATGCAGTATTTCAATATAATCATTAAGAAATTTCTTCTTAGATAGATGGCTCGATGAAAAAAAGCAAATACATTGCTTATTCAATGTACCATCTGGAAATAAAATTTTGACTTTGACTTTGACTTTGACACACACACACACACACACATACACAGGTGCGCAAGATGTTCTGCATGCGTTCGCACACGGGGCCTCGGTTTATAGTCTCATCCGATAGACCGGTTAACAGTCTCATCCGAAGGACTTCAGGGGAAGAGGAGGCAGCGCTGATGTTGGCTCCAGGTGGACAATCCCTCTACTGGGCGTCTCGTGGTGACCTCCTGCAACAGGACAAGCACAGGGAAGACCAGGCACTACACACCTGTCCTGGTAAAGGAACGCTCAGAGATAGAGAGACAGGAGAGAGAGAGAGAGAGAGGAGAGAGAGAGAGAGAGAGAGAGAGAGAGAGAGAGAGAGAGAGAAAGAGAAAGAGAGACAGATAGACATGCAGACAAACAGAGACAGAGCCAGACAGAGAGACAGATAGAGAGAGAGACAGAGAGAGAGACAGAGAGAGAGACAGACAGACAGACATACAAACAGAGACAGACGGAGAGAGACACAGAGAGAGAGAGAGAGAGAGAGAGAGAGAGAGAGAGAGAGAGAGACAGACAGACAGAGACAGAGACAGAGAGAGAGAGAGACAAAGAGAGTCTCATCTGAAGGACTAGAAAGGAATGTACCTGAAACCACATGGATTCTAGACACAGGAAACTCCCCAACAAAGCCAGCAACAGAGACTGGAACCCCTGCCCTCAGGCCACCCTTAGCTTCTGAGTCAGTCGGCCATGCTGACGTCTGTGCTGTTCTCCTCCCAGCTGCTATGTGGTGTGTATGAACTGTTTTGCAGGCAAAGACACTCATTTTCTGAGACGCTGAAAACAAAGCCATTGTTAGACTAGTGATAGTAAGCATGGCTTAACCAAGTGCTGTACCATGGTAAGCGATGTGATGGTAAGCATGGCTTTACCAAGTGCTGTACCATGGTAAGCGATGTGATGGTAAGCATGGCTTTACCAAGTGCTGTACCATGGTAAGAGGAGTGATGGTAAGCATGGCTTTACCAAGTGCTGTACCATGGTAATAGGAGTGATGGTAAGCATGGCATTACCGACAAGTGCTGTACCATGGTAAAAGGTGATGCACCATGGCAAGAGGTGATGCACCATGGTAAGAGGTGATGTACCATGGTAAGAGGTGATGTACCATGGTAAGAGGTGATGCACCATGGTAAGAGGAGTGATAGTAAGCATGGCTTTACCAACTGCTGTATATGGAGCCACAAGAGCAATGCCATAAGCTTCAAGTTGAGTCTGATGCCTTCGCTGTCATGTCCATATTTTTTGTACGCATGTGAAACGTGGACCATAACAGCAGATATTGAAAGAAGGATACGGGCAATGGAGATGAGGTGCTTTCGCAAACTCCTTGGTATCTCATATAGAGATCACATCACTGACGATGAGGTAAAACTCAGAATCGAAAACACCATGGGCCATATGGAAAGCTCTTGACTTTAGTGAAAATATGCAAACTGAAGCAGTACAGGCACGTCGCAAGAACATCTGGACTGGCCAAGACTGTCCTACAGGGAACAGTACAAGGAGGGAGACGAAGAGGCAGACAGAGAAAACGATGGGAAGACAACATCAGAGAGTGGAAAAGCCGAGTGGAACGACTAGCTACGGAAAGCAGAGGACTTCGGGGAGTGGAGGAAGCTGGTTGCAAAATCTTCAGTGGTGCCCCCACGGTCTACTAGACTAGGGGATAAGTGAAGGTGAAGGGGCCACGGTAGGAGGAGTGTGGTAAGCATGGCTTTACCACCCAGTGCTGTACCAATGATTTACACTGCCATCGATTGACTCTGGCCTTGACACCTTCCACAAAGATGGCCAGACCAACACAGACAGGGGAAGAGAGGGGTAGGTGGAGGGGAGGGCAGGGGAGGGGGGAGTGGAGAGAGAGAGAGAGTGAGAGAGAGAGAGGCCAAGGTTGTTCAGTTGATTGTAAGACGTCAAGGAATTTTTAAGTACTTACATTGTCTGTCTCTGGTTGTCTGTTCCAACACACACACACACACACACACACACACACACACACACACACACTCTCTCTCTCTCTCTCTTCTCTCTCTCTCGCTCTCTCTCTCTCTCTCTTCTTCTTCTCTTCTTCGTCCATCGGGATCGATGATGACCATCTATTCATCCTGGGATTGGGAGGGTCCATTTCTGTGGATGCGAAGATGACTTATTTGGCCAATCCGCGCTTGAAAAGTTCTTGAGCAGTATGGACAGGGTATAGTGGCTGCTTTTGGAGACTTGGAGGCTCTATCTTTCCTGTCTTGCCTGCGTTGCTCAGCTGTCGCAATTCTGTTTGCTTCGTGGGCCTTGGCGCCACTGCGTACAGCTGCTCGCCACTGTGGCCTCTCCATTGCTGCCTGCTCCCATGAGTTTATCTCAATGTTGAAGGCTTTCAGTGAGGCTTTCAGAGTGTCCTTGAAGCGTTTCTTCTGGCCTCCCTGGGAGCGCTTTCCATGCTGAAGTTCGCCAAACAGAAGTTTCTTGGGGAGCCGATGGTCTGGCATGCGAACTACATGGCCTGCCCAGCGAAGCTGGGTCTGCATCAGGATGGTGTGGATGCTGGGAACGCTTGCTCTAGTGAGCACCTCAGTGTCTGGGATCTTGTCCTGCCACTTGATGCCAAACAGTTTTCTCAAACAGGTGGTGTGGAAGTGGTTCAGCTTTGTAGCATGGCGTTGGTAGACTGTCCATGACTCTGAGCCATAGAGCAGAGTGGTGAGCATTACCGCTTTGTAGACCTTGATCTTGGTTTCTGTTGAGATGCCTCTCCTGTCCCACACATTCTTTAGAAGTCTGCCAAAGGCAGCGCTTGCTTTGGCGAGTCTGGTGTTGACCTCATCATCAATGGCTACTGTGCGTGAGAGGGTACTGCCAAGATAAGTAAATTTGTCCACTGCTTTGAGTCTATGTCCATTTACGGAGATGTTTGGTTCAACGTAGGGCTTCCCTGGGGCTGGTTGGTGCATTACCTCAGTCTTCTTGGTACTGATTGTCAACCCAAAGTTGTCGCAAGCATCAGAGAACTTGTCAACACTGTCTTGCATGTCGGCTTTAGAAGCAGCATTGAGGGCGCAATCATCAGCAAACAGGAAGTCGTTGATGATATCTGCTGAGACCTTGGTTTTTGCTTGAAGCCTCCTGAGATCGAAGAGTGATCCATCATACCTGTACCTGATGCTGACACCAACATCCGAATCTCTGAACGCATCTGACAGCATTGCCGAAAACATGAGGCTGAACAGGGTGGGAGCAAGAACACAGCCCTGCTTCACTCCGTTGGTGACTGGGAAGGGTTCATATGCCTCTCCGTTGTCTTGTACTCTGGCCAGCATATCATCATGAAACTGACGTTCGATGGCGATGAATTTTCTTGGGCAGCCGTACTTCGCTATGATTCTCCATAGACCCTTTCTGCTAACAGTATCGAAGGCCTTGGTCAGATCAACAAAGGTGGAGTAGAGGTCAGTGTTTTGTTCCTGACACTTCTCTTGGAGCTGCCTGGCAGCAAACACCATGTCGATTGACCCGCGATCTTTCCGGAAGCCACATTGACTCTCTGGAAGAAGGTCTTGCTCAAGGTGGACTATGAGCCGGTTCAGCAATACTCTGGCCAGGACCTTGCCTGCAATGGACAGCAGGGATATTCCTCGGTGGTTATCACAGGCCTGGCGGTTTCCTTTGTTCTTGTATAGATGTATGATGGAGGCATTTTTGAAGTCTTGCGGGAGTGTCTCATGCTGCCATACGACTTGGAAGAGCTCATGAAGTTTTTCAGTCAGTGCTCTGCCACCCCCTTTGTAGATCTCAGCTGGGATTGAGTCTGCGCAGGGTGCTTTACCA
>CM054150.1:58083360-58088360 GCA_028751875.1 Rapana venosa
TGTCCTGTCATGTCCTGTCCCATATCTCTCTGCTGATTGGCTGTTGCTCCGCTACTCACAGAAATTCGCACAGTGTGTGTGTGTGTGTGTGTGTGTGTGTGTGTGTGTGTGTGTGTGTGTGTGTGTGTGTGTGTGTGTGTGTGTGTGTGTGTGTGTGTGTGAATTTAACGTCTTTAAATTAAAACACACACTGTCCGACTTTCTGTGTAGCGGTGTGTGTATGTTTGTGTATGTGTGTGCATGTGTGTGTATGCGTGTGTGTGTTGTGTGTGTGTGTGTGTGTGTGTGTGTGTGTGTGTGTGTGTGTGTGTGTGTGTGTGTGTGTGTGCGTGCGTTAGTTCTTCAGTTTAACGTCCTTCCACCGAAAAGGGATATCAGACAGTGTGTGTGTGTGTGTGTGTGTGTGTGTGTGTGTGTGTGTGTGTGTGTGTGTGTGTGTGTGTGTGTGTGTGTGTTGTGTGTGTGTGCGTGCGTGGTGTGTGTTGAGAATTAATAGAATACAAGAAGTTACCAGAGTTTCTGTTGCTTTTTCGCTAAGGTGTCTATGATAAGAGTTAATTGATCAAAGCTCAAGAAAAGTAACTTGACAAACTTTGGTGATGTGGTTCTTCATGGCTAATAGTGAATGCAGAATAGATCCCATGGTTCTATTCTGGCCTTCTGTGTGAAAGGATGTAAACTGAGTGCTATTCACGACGATGAAACAGCAGGAGAGGAAGATGATGACGAGAGAAGAGAAACCATTAGGGCTTTAGGGTTTTTTTGCGTCATTAAGTTTCAGCCGATTCTGAGGCATCCTGCTTTTAATGCCATCAATTGTACAGGATGTCAAGTCAATAAAGACTGAATGTATTCCTTCTCCGACAATAGGCAGAGGAAAGGAAGTGGCAGAGATCGTGGCCCCCAAATAGGTTTCAGTGTTTTGTGATGGCGTGGTAGGAAGGCCTGCACATCGCTGAAGTTCTCTGTTTTGGGGATGATAAAGTCTTTGAATTGAACTGAATGGAACTAAACTGATCCCTGTACACCTCTAACCCGAACAAAAAAGTACTTGTCAGCCTTGGTCAACAGATCTCCTTGCAACAGATTCAGACAAAGCTCTGTAGGCAAACCTGTTAGACAACTGAGCTGACGGTGGGACCCCTACTGTATCTGATACAGTAACTCTTCTGAAGACACGTTTGTGCTTGCAAAGGACAGCATTAGAAAGCAGCTGAAAATCAACTGTCACCACTCCAGTGTTCTAATATTGCGCTGCTCACAAGTCAGACGTCATGGCGCTTGCCCTCCTGGAAACCTTAAACAGACACCCCCAGGCTTCTACCCAGGGACGGACCTGCCCTGCCCACCAACGGAGATGTGGTCTGTCACAGAAATCGTAGACACCGACTGAGGCTGTCAGATGAGTCACAGCAACGACATCTTCTGTCTGTTTTCTCAGGAAGAGGTGGAAGAGTCGATAGCACCATTACACATACAAAACACTCTTAGTCTCTGACGATAGATTCTCCAGGCGGATAACGGCTGCCTAAAAAGTTTCACATCCTCTATCCCAGTCACGCAAACTCGGCCAGAACAAAGTCATGAGTCTTTGTCGATAGTTTTTTTTCCACGACAAACTTGGAGCCAGTGACTCTGTCTACGGGAATCCTATACACAAACCCTTGAGCTCTTCTGATTGGAGACTAAGAGGCAGTTGAGGGCTGAGGTAAAGAGAGACAGAACTTTATCCTTAGAACTGAAACTTATGACATAAACATGGCCTAGAACACCAAAGGAAACATTCTCTCTCTCTCAATAAAAGAATTTGTCATTGTCATTCTCTCTCACTCTCTCTGTGTCTTTCTCTCATGAAGGGGGCCAAGGCCTATAATGAATAAAACTTTCGCATTCGCATTCTCTGTCTCTGTCTGTCTGTCTGTCTGTCTGTCTGTCTGTCTGTCTGTCTGTCTGTCTGTCTGTCTCTCTCTCTCTCTCTCTCTCTCTCTCTCTCTCTCTCTCTCAGAAGTGTTGAACTTTAATTCGATTCAGTCATTGTGTTTGATATACACGTGACAGATGACAAGAAGCCATACATCAGCTGCAGAACCACAGTACAACACGCACAACACAACACAACACAACACAACACTGACTAAGCACTGTCTTCAGCTGACGCAGACAAATCGACTCTTAAGTGGGAGGGAAAAAGTATTTTCTTTCTTTCTTTGACAGCCAGAAACAGAACGAAACAAACAACCCCAAAAAGTGACACAAACTTTTTATAATGAACTTCGTTAATGTAGAAATTTTTTGCTGGTAATGCAGAAATATGTTCACCTACTCATATCATGTCATGACCATCAACATATTTGTCATTCCACAAAAAGTTTAATGGACAGGCTGAAGTCTGAGTTTCGGGGCCAATGCTAATTTGTTTTGCTATTACTCAGCTGTACCTTCTATCATCGTTAGGGGAAGTCAGGAGCGTTGACTAAAACTAGGTCGCCATCTCTGTTCAGGCTTCTCCTGACATTCTGCGTTTCCTGTAGTATCTGCACTGCACTGTGGTGGTCTGCGTGATACAGCAGCTATAGTTTGAGGTAGGTTTTTTTCTCTCATGAATTCCTGGCTCTTCTCCTAGTGGAAGAACAGCATCATAGTACACCGACATGTTTGTCTGTCGGGTTCCACGATGACCTCCAAAACAGCAGAGGAGGCAGCTGCTGTTTCGGAAATTGGGCAAAAATTTGATTATAGTGGAGATGCCTTGCCCACAGTACATCCCCACTCTCTCGGCCAAGTGGGCATACGGACAGTCAGCGTTGGAGGTGTTCTCCAAAGGCCAGCCAGCCCCCAGGGCTGCAGCACATAAGGACTGTGCGAGTCCAGCCTCCTAGTCAGAGTCATAGTCGATCACTAAAGGCTAAGCTGTAAAGTGGAATTCCATGAGCGGGAAAGCCACTGGTCATACAGCCTCTCATTTTGCTGTTGCCCCCAGCGTCAATGGTTTAATAACGAACTGGGATAAAGCCCAGGTGCTGACGGCTAGAACTGATAATCATAATCGAGTGTCAAAGTCAAAGTCTAACTTTATTTTTAAATGGTACACTGAATAAGAAGTGTATTTGCTTAATATGTTTTGTGGAATTTTTAAAAGATTACATTCTTAGTAATTTCTGCGATTACTGTTTTTCTGATGATTGTTCTTATACATGGCTGGTAACCCGCATTAGTATATCTATCCAGTGAGGTGATATAAGTCAGAGCACTGGTATCATGTTTTCTCTCAAAAGTTCTCCTTGTCTTCCTACTGGCTACACCTATCCTTTCACCGCTACAAGCGTCATGATCTGTATCTCCGTGTGTGTGGGAGAGAGAAGGTGACTTACTGTGTGTGCAGTGTACAAGACAGGCGTTGTCTTCCATCGATCACACTACTTTCTTCTGCTGCAGGTCACTTTGGGGCAGATGTCACGTGCTGCCATGTTCTCACATGACAGACAGCACACAGGATGTGCACGTGTTGTCACCCTGTCCTCTTCTGGCTTAAATATAGTCTCCCGTCCTTTACGTAAACCATATCAAATCAAATGTCGTTTCGAGGGCATGAGATTGAAGTGACAGCCACAAGAAGGTTGCCACCGCCTTACCAGTACAATAATGTAACATACAGGCACGCACGCAAACTCAAACACGCGTGCGCATGCATACAAGCACACACACACAACATCACCAAAAAACACACATCACCACCACCGCCTGTACTATAATCCTCAACATCAACAATACAATCATTAGAACAGTAATAACAACAATAAGACTCAAACTGATCCTTAGACCATGAACACTGCAGCATGTCTAACAACAATCTGCCAACGGCCTTTTTTTCTCACATTATAAGCATCATCATCATCAGCAGCAGCAGAAGCAGTAGCAGCAGCAGCAACTGTAACAGCAACAACAGTAACTCAAGCAGCAAGCAACAACAACAGCATCAGCATAAAAAATACCAGCACCAAAACTGCTGATCACAGGGCTAGAGATGTAAAGACAAGATGACCAAATGTTGTGCGGATACTACCAGGACAGACAGAGAATGCCTGTCCAATATGATGGTGCATCTAGCAGCAACTAGAATAACAAAACAACAAAAACATCAGCAACAACAACAGCATCCGCAATATTAACACCAAAATTGTTAATCACAAGACTCTGATTATGAAGACAAGATGGCCAATTCGTGTGTGCCAAAATCACCACGACCGAAATAGAACGTGTGTGCAATAATATGATAGTGCATTAAACAGCAACAACAATAATAACAAAACACCACCACCACACCACCACCAACAACAATAGCAACAGCACCATCAACAGCCAAATCAACATCAAAACTGCTGAGCACAGACAGGACAAGTGAGTGAATGATGTCAACACCGGGTGACCGAATTGTGTGGCGATGATTATCACCACGACAGAAAGAGAGCGGAGCGTGTGGGCAACATGACAATGCATGTAGTGAACTGCTCTGAAGTCAGCAAAAGACAGACGCCTCGACAGTGCCCACACGACGCCCCCAAACAATAACAACAATAACAATGATAACACCGAAAGCTGCCTGGCCCTAACCGACTAGTCTGCTTGAAAGAGGATCCTGCCAAAGGCAGATACGGCATAGAGACATTAGGTGCCCGGAATATCGTTGATAATGATATTAATAGAAAAAAGGACAACCACTCTCTTTTCTCCTGACATCCCCCCCCCCCCAATCCTTCGATAATTATCACCCCTCCCCCTGCCTCAAACCCCACACCACACAAGACTGAGAGAGAGAGGAGAGAGAGAGAGAGGAGAGAGAGAGAGAGTACCTCTCACCTATAGATATCTAGACAGAAAGATTACCAAATAGATCAGACATATCGCCTAAATGTCTTGATAATAGCAACAGAAAAAAAAAAATTTTAAGTAAAAAATCGAAACTGACCCCCACCCCCTTTTTCTCATCTCATCTTGCAGGG
>CM054150.1:58090860-58098360 GCA_028751875.1 Rapana venosa
ATGTGGGAAGGACTGAGAGGAAACAGTGTGTGTGTGTATTCGTTTGTAGTGTATCCATTAAAACATGATAATTAGACAGAGGGGAAATTTAAACAGAGTGCGTGCGTGTGTGTGTGTTTGTGTGTGCGTGCGTGCTTGTGTGCGTGTGTTTGTGTGTGTTTGTGTGTGTGTTTGTGTGTGTGTGTTTGTGTGTTTGTGTGTGTGTGCGTGCGTGCGTGTGTGTGTGTTGTGTGTGTGTTTGTGTGTGTGTGTTGTGTGTGTGTTTGTGTGTGTTGTGTGTGTGTGTTTGTGTGTTTGTGTTTGTGTGTGTTTGTGTGTGAGTGAGTGAATGTGTGTGTGTAAATGTGTGTGAGTGAGTGTAAATGTATGTAATAAAACGACAAAGAAAAAGGGGATAGCTCGAAGCCTTGGAAACGTGAGGTTTTGCTCTAAAGGCACTTCTGCTGTCTAGCTTTCCTTCAGTTTTCTTTGCTTGTGTTGTATTGTGTGATTGTTGTTTGTGTTGTGTGTGTGTGTGTGTTTGTGTGTGTGATGTGTATGTGTGATGTATTTTGTGTTTATTGTGTGTGTGTGTGTAGTGTGTGTGTGTGTGGTGTGTGTGGTTGTGTGTTGTGTGTGTGTGTGTGTGTGGTGTGTGTGTGTGTGTGGTGGTGTTGGTGTGGTGTGTGTGGGTGTGTGTGTGTGGTGTGTTGTTGTGTGTGTGTGTGTGGTGTGTGTGTGGTGTGTGTGTGTGTGTGTGTGGTGTGTTTGTGTGTGTGGTGTGTGTGTGTGTGTTTTGTGTGTGTGGTGTGAGTGTGTGTAGATCATTGTACAATGGCAAACGTGAGGGGGACACAAGAGAAAGAGAGGAAGGAAGAAGAATTGAGGGGCATGTGGTGTAGTGTAGTGTAGTGTAGTGTAGTGTAGTGTAGTGTAGTGTAGTGCAGTGTAGTGTAGTGTAGTGTAGTGCAGTGTAGAGTAGTGTAGTGTAGTGTAGTGTAGTGTAGTGTAGTGTAGTGTAGTGTAGTGTAGAGTAGTGGAGTGGAGTGGAGTAGAGTGTAGGGTAGTGTAGAGTAGTAAAGTGTAGTGTAGTGTAGGGTAGTATAGTGTGGTATAGTGTAGTGCAATGCAGTGCACTATAGTGTAGTGTAGTGTAGTGTAGCGCAGTGCAGTGTAGTATAGTGTAGTGTAGTGTAGCATAGTGTAGTGTAATGTAGTGTAGTGTAGCGTGACGTGGCGTTGCGTTGCGTAGCGTAGCGTAGCGGAGTGGAGTAGAGTGTAGCGTAGCGTAGAGTGGTGCAGTGCAGTGCAGTGTAATGTAGGGGAATGTAGGGGAATGTAGGGGAGTGTCTATTTATCTATTTATTTTCTTTTCGAGGATAATGGAATAAGCACTCATGTGCTTTTTTCATCCAGTCCCCGTGTGCATGCAGTTTTGTCAATTTTGTCATCCGTTCCCACCAGCACACAATGGCCTACTCTTCCGAAAAAGGAACGCGTTTTTACGTGTGCGCAAGATGTTCTGCGTGCGTTCGCACACGGGACCTCGGTTTATAGTCTTATCCGAAGGAAGAAGTGTAGTGTAGTGTAGTGTAGTGTAGTGTAGTGTAGTGTAGTGTAGTGTAGTGTAGTGTAGTGTGATGTGGTGTGGTGTAGTGTCGTGTTGTGTAGTTTGGTATGATGTGGTGTGGTGTGGTGTGATGTGGAGTGCAGTGCAGTTTAGTGTAGTGTAGTGTAGTGTAGTGTAGTGTAGTGTAGTGCAGTGTAGTGTAGTGTGATTTGGTGTGGTGTAGTGTCGTGTTGTGTAGTTTGGTATGATGTGGTGTGGTGTGGTGTGATGTGGAGTGCAGTGCAGTTTAGTGTAGTGTAGTGCAGTGTAGTGTAGTGTAGTGTAGTGTAGCGTAGTGTAGAGTAGTGAAGTGTAGTGTAGTGTAGTGTAGTGTAGTGAAGTGTAGTGTAGTGTAGTGTAGTGTAGAGTAGTGAAGTGTAGTGTAGTGTAGTGAAGTGTAGTGTAGTGCAGTGTAGTGTAATGAAGTGTAGTGTAGTGAAGTGTAGTGTAGTGTAGTGTAGTGTAGTGCAGTGCAGTGCAGTGCAGTGCAGTGTAGTGTAGTGTAGTGTAGTGCAGTGTAGTGCAGTGCAGTGCAGTGTAGTGTAGTGCAGTGTAGTGTAGTGCAGTGCAGTGTAGTGTAGTGTAGTGTAGTGCAGTGTAGAGTAGTGCAGTGCAGTGCAGTGCAGTGTAGTGTAGTGCAGTGTAGTGTAGTGTAGTGTAGTGTAGTGTAGTGCAGTGTAGTGTAGTGTAGTGTATTCTAGGCAAGTATTCACAGGACTGGCCTGCCTCATAATACTATCAGGTGCTTTGCTTTGACACTCCATTAAAAAGAAAACAAAACTGAAGGTATCAAAAATAGCCGTGATTTTAATCAGCACGGGATGTAGGTCTGCCTGTCTGTCTGCTTGCCGGTCTGTCTGTCACCACCCCTTCTAACCTTACCTCTGACAGGTCGTATGTAATCCAACAGCGCCCCCCCCCCCCCCCTCCCCCCGCAACACACACACACCCACCCCTCTCTTGGCTTTATCAATCAGCCAACTATCAGCAGTTATGCCCTCTCTCTCTCTCTCGCACGCGCGCGCGCGCGCGCGCGCGCGTGTGTTGTGTGTGTGTGTGTGTGTGTGTGTGTGTGTGTTTGTGTGTGTGTTGTGTGCAGTTGTCTTCGATTTGTTTCATAAGTTATATGAGACGTGTGTGTGCGCGTGTGTGAGCGTGCGTGCGTGTGTGTATGTTTGCGTGCGTGCGTGCGTGCGTGTGTGTATGTGTGTGTGTGAGAGAAAGAGAGAGTGTGTGTGTGTATGGTTTTTGCTGGCGGTGATAATAATGGCTATGAGGGTGGAAGATGGTGGAAGTGTGAGTGCGTGCAAGCGTGCGTGCGTGTACGAATGTGCGTGCACGCGCGCCTGTGTATGTGTGTATGTGTTTGTCTGCCTGTTTACTCCGCAATGCGATACACTATTTTTCACAGCCTGCAATCACAACATCGGTTATGTCACTACGACCTTTAGCATCATTCTACGGTACTACACTCACTTCAAAAGGACAAAAAAGACAACTCTACTTTTTCTCCCAAGTAGCTAATCCTGCACCTTTTTACACCTCCCACACTGGTATATACAAAAAATCCATATCAATTCTTTACACCAGTCTTTTCATCCATTATCCTCTCCATCTCCATGTCTTTTCCATCTGTTAGTCTTCCTACATCCGAGGGAGAGTTGAGGAGAGGAGAAGAAGGAGACATCTGCACAGCTGCTACTTCAATAACACGGCTGATGTCTGTGGTGTGGTGATCCAGGGAGTCACCCACAGATGTCTGGAGATCCAGGAAGTCACCCACAGATGTCTGGAGATCCAGGGAGTCACCCACAGATGTCTGGAGATCCAGAGTCACCCACAGATGTCTGAGGATCCAGGGAGTCACCCACAGATGTCTGGAGATCCAGAGTCACCCACAGATGTCTGGAGATCCAGGGAGTCACCCACAGATGTCTAGAGATCCAGGGAGTCACCCACAGATGTCTCCATCCTGTGGCCTGGAGTGGAGGTGACTTGTGTCGAGGAGGACAGCCTCTACCGCACACTACGGAGAAGGGGGCAGCAGAACGCTGTTTCCTGGCGTTTCTGTCCTGTCTTCCCAACGTGGTGTGTGTATACCACCAAACACCTTCAATGCCTCCTACTACGAACAGTACTGGAGAACTTAAAACTCTACATTACATTACACTACACTATTTTACACTTCACTACATTACATTACATTACATTACATACTTCGTAGTGTTTTCGCCCGTGGGGGCACCATGGATGAGTGGACAATGAGCCCTCTCCATCTGTGTTCTGTTTGTCAATCCAGCCTCAGGACAAAGTTATTGCCAACCTAGGGGTTTGTCCTTCTGTTTCATCTCAGGTCTGTCCCTGCCTTCATCAGCCGAAACCCCCAGCACCCCGCCAAAGTGAGTTATCTTTGTGGTGTGTGTGTGTGTGTGTGTGTGTGTGTGTGTGTGTGTGTGTGTGTGTGTGTGTGTGTGTGTGTGTGTGTGTGTGTGAAAGTCAAAGTCACAAAGTCAAAGTCAAACTTTTATTTTCAGATGGTACATTGAATAAGCAGTGCATTTGCTTTTTTGCTTTGTGTGTGTGTGCGTGTGTTGTGTGTGTGTGTGTGTGTGTGTGTGTGTGTGTGTGTGTGTGTGTGTGTGTGTGTGTGTGTGTGTGTGTGTAAGTAAATTTAAATGCAAGATATTTGTGCTTGGTTGTATGTGTAAAGAATAGGGTGAACGCAAGCGCTTTGATTTCTTTTCACAAGATATAGTGCTACATCAATTCCAAATATCATCATCTATCATTTTCCGCCTCTCGCAGTGCTCCACTCAAGCTCAGGCCTGTCCAGTGTGCGATGTTGTTGTCCTGTATCCCACCCTGTCTTCCTCCAGTCTCTCAGACACTGTGCCTGGCAGGCCTTCTGAGCCTGTGACCTGCGTGCCCCGCACCACTTCGGGGTGGTGAGTCTCTCCACTGAGGTCTAGAAGTCTGCATAGGGCCTGACAGCTTCCTTGATTCTGCTCCACACTTCCGTGTTGGAAATATGGTCTTTGTAGCAGAAAGTCAAGTCAAATCAAATCAAGTAAAGGTCAATTCAAAAACACTTTAATCATCCCATGAAAGGAAATTACAATACTGAGAGGAGATAATAATAATAATAATAATAATAAAAATAATAATAGTAGTAGTAGTAGTAGTAGTAATAATAATAACAATAATAATTGGAATTTATATAGCGCTTTATCTTGCACATACAAATCAAAGCACTTGCACTCAACTCATTCTTACAGTCATGCAACCAGTAGCAAATAATAGTTCTAAAAGTACAAATGTACACACACACACACAACACACACACAACACACACACACACACACACCACACACACACACACACACACACACACACACACACAGAGGTTATACACTTTGGCAAGGTGATGGAATTTTTGGCTGTGGAAAAGCAGGGACAGCTATGAAATGAAACAGGAGAGGAAAATCTTAGGTTTGAAACAAATATGTCTTGAGGCTGGATTTAAAAGTGTCAAAAGAAGGCCTTTGGCGAAGAGAGATATGGAGGCCAATCCAAATCGATGGACCAGAAACAGAAAGAGCGACGGCCGACGGTGGACTGGCTGAATTAGGTGTTCGTAAGCGCAAGGAATCTGCAGCAGAGCGAAGGCAACGAGAAGGAGTGTACAGGTGAAGACATTCACAGAGGGTCATTTGCAACAGAGAGTACTGATCTTATAGTTTATTCTTTGGGGCACAGGCAGCCAGTGGAGAGATTGCAAGAGAGGGGTAATGTGCTCAGACTTTTTCTTTCTGAGGACTAGTCGAGCTGCAGGGTTTTGAATACGTTGAAGGGAGTGGATAGATGATGCTGGCAGAAGAGCCAAAAGAGAATTGCAATAGTCCAGACGTGAAACAATGAGAGATGCCACGAGTTTGGATGTTGCATCTATGGACAGGTACTTTCGAATTGCTCTAATACGCCGTAATTGATAGTAGCACGACTGGCAGGTCTGGGTGATGAATTTTTGCATAGAGAGTGTGTTGTCGATAATGATCCCTAGATACTTCACAGCAGTGGATAGAGGGACTGATGCATTGCCGAATTCTATTGAAGCTGTTGTAATGGAAGAGAGTTTGTGTTTGGTCGTACAAGCATGGCTTCAGTTTTATCAGCGTTTAGTTGTAACTTGTTCTCTATCATCCAGTTTTGGATATCTTGAAAGCAGTAAGCCATATTTGTCAAGAGAGAAGGCAGGTTTTCAGGAGTGTCAATGCTTAGAATCTGAGTCAACTGCATAAAAATGATGGTTGATCTGATGACGGTTAATTATATGTGACAGTGGAGCGGCGTAGAGAGTGAAAAGAACAGGGGCCAGAACTGATCCCTGCGGGACTCCACATTGCAGTCTGGCAGGTACTGACTGAATCTTGTTTACTGTGACTGTCTGGAATAGGTCAGTCAGGTATGAGCTAAACCAGGTGAGGGCTGTACCAGTAACACCAAACGTTTCTTGAAGACGAGAGAGAAGAATAGAGTGGTCAATAGTGTCAAAGTCTGCAGATAAGTCGAGTACAGTGAGGAGGGAGATTTTCCCCGAGTCCGAAGCAAGTAGAAGCGTGTTTAAGGTGTGGAATAGGGTAGTTTCAGTGCTGTGGTTGACGCGATAGGCAGACTGAAACGCAGGAAGAAGACTGTTGGAGAGAAGGTGGTTACTGAGCTGTTTTAGAACTACTTTTTCAAGGACTTAAGAGATAAAAGGAAAGTTGGAAACAGGTCTATAGTTCTTCAGAATGTTAGGGTCAAGTTCATGCTTTTTGAGTAGTGGTGTGACTATAGCAGTTTTGAGAGCTGAAGGAATATTTCCAGCAACAAGAGATGATTTTACTATCTTCATGATAGTGGATATAAGCTGTGGCAGGCACTGTGCGAAAAGAGAAGCAGTAATGAGGTCGAGATCGCATGATTTTATAGTCATTCCTTTCAGAAATGTCTCGATTTCTTTCTCGCTTGCTGGATGAAAGAAAAGGACAGGAGTGCCGGAAAACTGATGATCTCAAATTACAGGCTGGAAAGGAGTTCTGATCCAAGCTAGAGTGAATGTTGCGGATTTTGTCAGAAAAGAATGCAGAAAATATAAAAGGAAGTTCGGAGTGGTTATGGATAGAAGGCAGAGGGCCAGCCTTCGTAGATCCAAGAAGAGTGGATGTGAGGGAAAAGAGAGATTTCATAGACGTGGCATCAAGAACTTGAGAAGAGTAATGCTTTGTTTTTGCTGAATGGATTAAGGTTTTCACTTTGTTGCTTTGTTTTTGAAGAAGCTGTTTGTTTATTTCAGTTTTGTTTTTCGCCATTGCCGTTCTAGTTGTTGACGTTTGCGTTTTGCGACCAGGATGTCATGGGTGTATCATGGTGCACAAGGCCTATCAGGCAGGAGATGGTCATTAGGAGGTGCATGCTCTTCAAGGAGTTGGCTGAGAACGGTATTGTAATGTTGAGAAGGGTCAGTATGGTCAGGCGTTTGTGATAGACGTTCAGCAGCTTGGGAAAGAAAAGTTTGAATATATATGGCCTTGAGGTTGCGACGGGTAATGCACTTCTCTCTGATAGGCTTTGCAATGTTTAGGAAGAAAAGAATGGTAGAGTGATCGGAGAGCAGTTCGTCAGTGACAGATACAGACTGAGATGTGACTAGACCTTGTGAAACATTGGTGATAAGCCAGTCTAAAATGTGACCAGATCTGTGTGTTGGTTCGTTTACCAGCTGGGAAAGAGAGTGGTTAGACAAAGAAAGAGAAAGATGCTTAACATCAGGTTGTCAAAGTGGAAGTTAAAGATGCCAAGAAGTTTGAGATAGCATGAAATCTTTATGATGTTTATCTTCCCTCTTCTTCAGGCCTGGTGGCAAGGTGCGG
>CM054150.1:58103360-58123360 GCA_028751875.1 Rapana venosa
CAGGACATATTAGTCAGGAGGGAACGCAAGTTTTCAACAGTATCACTGCACTGAAGCTGAGTATCATCGGCATAGAAATGATGCTCAATATGGTGGTTGTTTATTTTATGTGAGAGGGGAGCAGTGTAGAGAGTAAAGAGAACAGGGCCCAGGACTGATCCTTGTGGGACTTCACATTCCATTTTGACATGACACATCTCTCTTCTCTGCCATGACACATCTCCCTTCTCTGCCATGACACATCTCCCTTCTCTGCCATGACACATCTCTCTTCTCTGCCATGACACATCTCCCTTCTCTGCCATGACACATCTCCCTTCTCTGCCATGACACATCTCCCTTCTCTGCCATGACACATCTCTCTTCTCTGCCATGACACATCTCCCTTGTCTGCCATGACACATCTCCCTTCTCTGCCATGACACATCTCCCTTCTCTGCCATGACACATCTCCCTTCTCTGCCATGACACATCTCTCTTCTCTGCCATGACACATCTCTCTTCTCTGCCATGACACATCTCTTTTCTCTGCCATGACACATCTCTCTTCTCTGCCATGACACATCTCCCTTCTCTGCCATGACACATCTCTCTTCTCTGCCATGACACATCTCTCTTCTCTGCCATGACACATCTCTCTTCTCTGCCATGACACATCTTCCGTCTCTGCCCTTCTGACAAAACATGACACCAGCAGACAACTGTCACAGCAAGTGGCACGACATGTCATGTCACAGCACATGTGCCTTGTCAAGGGTCTGCTGTAGCTCGCTGTTGACCACAGTCCAGACTGGCTGTGTCTTCACTCTCACTTCACTCTCCTCTCATACGCCTGTAAGACGTGGTCTGGATGATGGCGTACATTTCCTATTTCATTGTCAAGCATAATTATGTTTCAGTACGTGAAAACTTCAGTCTTTTCAATTTAGAAGCTTTTCAAAGACAAGAGATCTTTTTGTGTCTTATTGTCTGATGATGAAGTGATCAAATCTGTTGCAGAAGCACAGAAACTACGACAATCACAGCTTAAAGCCAATGAAAACTAAAGCCTGACAAAACATGACACCAGCAGACAACTGTCACACCAAGTGCAACCAGCTTCCTCCACTCCCCGCGGTCCTCTGCTTTCCGTAGCAAATCGTTCCACTCAAGGCCAGGCCACTCTCTGATGTTGTCTTCCCAGCTTCTCTTCAAAAACTATTAGACAACCAAATACTCAGAAAATGTTGTATGTGCTTCTTCTCGTTCATGATCTGGTGAACATATTAATGTTTTTAATTTTACATGGCCTACCTTGAACTCGTTATATAAAGATTCTGGTATCATAAATCGGAAAAGGAAATCTATAAGTATACTCACTCGGTAGATGTATTGATGAAAAAAAAGCAAATACATTGCTTATTCAATGTACCATCTAGAAATTAAAAATATTTGACTTCGTCTTAAACTCGTAGATCAGAAACTGTTGTTGATTGAAAAGGTTATATGTAGGTTTGCTATTTTTGTTCCATGGTAGGCGTTCTTCTTGCACTTGATTGGTTTGTATATATTTCTGCATTTCGGTTTATTTCAAAAGCTTCACACAAACTTTACATAAACATCAACAACAACTCTTCACTCTCACTACCACCACCACCACCACCCCGCCCCCTTCCAACCACCACACACAACCCAGGTTCATAATCTAAATCTCAAGGACATGCAAATGAATGGATCAGAACAAAACGTTGTCACACTTTGAAGAAGAAGAAAAATCTTTCTCAACTGGACAGCCCCAGTAAGGACTCGAACTTTGGGTGTTCAGTCCATATGTCCAGCGAGGAACCACTGCGCTACAGCGGCCCGACACGTGACGTGCGACACGTCTGTGCAAGTCAAGGGGT
Organism: Rapana venosa; assembly: GCA_028751875.1. NCBI lineage: Eukaryota > Metazoa > Mollusca > Gastropoda > Neogastropoda > Muricidae > Rapana > Rapana venosa. The sequence goes on from CM054150.1 coordinate 58,105,244, forward strand.
ACACTTCCCCAATTATCGATCCCTGAGCTCTGCAGGGTTTGAGAGACAGGCCGAGACGTGACATGCCGTGGAGAAAAGAGAGATGAGAGAGAGAGAGGAGAGAGAAGAGATGAGACGGAAGGAGAGAGAGAGAGAGAGAGAGACAGACAGACAGACAGACAGACAGAGAGAGAGAGACAGACAGACAGACAGAGAGAGAGAGAGCGAGACAGAGAGAGAGAGAGACAGAGCGAGAGAGATAGAGAGAGAGAGACAGAAGAGAGAGAGGAAGACAGACAGAGACAGAGCGAGAGAGACAGACAGACAGACAGAGAGCGAGAAAGAGAGAGACACAGAGAGAGAGAGAGAGAGCGAACGAGAGAGAGATAGAAGAGAGGAGCGAGAGAGAGAACGAAAGAGAGAGCGAGAGAGAGAACGAGAGAGAGAGAGAGCGAGAGGAGAGAGAGAGATAGAGAGGGAGAGAGACAGACAGACAGAGAGAGAGAGCGAGAGCGAGACAGAGAGAGAGAGAGAAAGACAGACAGAGAGAGAGAGACAGACAGACAGAAAGGAGAGAGAGAGAGAGAGAGCGAGCGAGAGAGGAGAGCGAGAGAGAGAGAGAGAGGGCGAGGGAGAGGGAGAGAGAGATAGAGAGAGCGACAGACAGACAGACAGACAGAGAGAGAGAGAGAGAGAGCGAGAGAGAGAGAGAGAGGGAGAGAGGGAGAGAGAGATAGAGCGAGAGAGACAGACAGACAGACAGAGCGAGAGAGAGAGAGAGAGTGAGCGAGAGAGAGAGAGAGGAGAGAGAGAGAGAGAGAGACAGACAGACAGACAGACAGACAGACAGACAGAGAAGGAGCGAGCGAGCGAGAGAGAGAGCAAGAGAGAGAGAGAGAGAGAGAGAGACAGAGACAGAGAGCGGGCGTGCCCTTCACAGCCTTTGTGTGAATCTGTGAGCAATGCAGGGTTAATTAGTCTGCTATATATTGCCTTGTCATCCATCGCTGCTTTTTTCATTTCTCTGTCTTGTCTCCCTGTCTGTCTGTCTTGTGTGTGTGTGTGTGGGGGGGGGGGGGGGAGGTGGGGGGGGGGGTCTGTCTCTCTTTCTGCGTGTGAATTTGTGAGCAATGCCAGGTTAATTAGTCTGCCATGGATTGCCTTGTCATCTATCTCTTTATGTCTGTTTGTTTTTGTCTGTCTGTGTCATTTTGTGCCCTGTTTGTCTTTTCTTTTGTCTCTCTTTTGCTGTAAATTTGAGAAATGTCAGGTTAATTAGTCGTTTTTTTTTGTATGCCTTGTCATCACTTTTCTCTTTATGTCTCTCTCTGTTTTTTCTTTCTGTATGTGTCTGTCTCCCTATGCTTTTTCTGTCTGTCTTCAGTCTCTTCTTCCCCTTCCCCCCTCCTCTCTCTCCGCCCCCCCCCCCCCCCCTTCCTTTTTTTTTTCGTTTAACATTCTCAAATTCTGAGTAAATCTTGCTAGTCTGTTTTTTCTGTTTTGTCTGTTGTTCTCCCTTTTCCCCCCCCTTTGCCAAAAAGAGAGAGAGAGAGAGAGAGGAGAGAGAGAGAGAAGGGGGAGAGAGAGGGGAGAGAAGAGAGAGAGGGAAGAGAGAGAGAGAGAGAGAGAGAGAGAGAAGAGAGAGAGAGGAGGAAAAAGGGAGAGAGGAGGTGTTCGGGGGCGCGGGGAGGGGGTAAAGAAGAGGAACACGAAATTCAGGCAAAAAACTGAACCGAGTGCGTCATTGACATGCAAATATCGCCCTCCCACCCCCCCCGCCCCACCCCCCCCTACTCCACCCACCCCAGCATCGTGAGACAAACGCAGTTAAAAACAAAAGACAGGATTTCGTTTATGCCCAGTTTTAGGGAGTGTTGTGTCACGTTAACCCCAATCTTTTCCTCTCCCCCCCCCCCCCCCCCCCTTTTTTCTCCCGAGCCCTTTGTGTGGTGACTGAAAAAGTGGTGTGGGTATATGGATTGTGACGAGATGGGGTGTGGCTATGTGGGGTTATGGCGTAGGGGGGGTGGGGTATATTTATTATGAAGAGTTTGGGGTGACTATGTGGTTTGACTGATGTGGGGTGATATGGGGTTAGACGTAATTTGGGGTACTATGTGGTTATGACATAGATGTGGTGTGCTATGTGGATTATGGGTAGATGGGTGTGGTAGTGAAATTTTGACAGTAGATGTGGTGTGGTATGTGGTTGTACGTAGATCGGTGTGAGTTTGTGGGGTTTGGCAGTAGATGCGGTGGGGCTATGTGGATTTTTGACATAGATTGGTGTGGCTTGGTGGATTATGGCAGTAATGGGTGTGGTTATGTGGATTATGACAGTGATTGGTGTGAGTATGTGGATTTTGACTAAAAGTGGGGTGGCTTGTGGGAAGGAGTAGTTGGGGGGTGGCTATGTGGTTAGGGGATAGATGTGGGGTGGCTATGTGGATTATGGGAGTGAGGGGGGGGTATGTGGTTTTGGCAGTGTGTGGTGTGGCTATTTGTTAGACGTGATTAAAGATTATAATAGATGGGGTGGGATTGGGTTTTGACGTAGATGGGGTGTGGGTTAAAGGATTTGGCAGTAGGTGGGGGGGGTTGGGTATAGGATTATGGGAAGGTGGGGTGTGGGTAATGGGTTATGACAGTAATGGAGTGGGGATAGGATTATTGGGAGTAGATGGGGGGTGGGTATGTGGATTTTTGGGAGTAGAGTGGGGTGGGCTAGTGGTTGTGACAGTAATGTGTGTGATATGTGGATTGTGACAGTAGAAGTGGTGTGAGTTTTGTGGATTTTTTGGCAGAGATGGGTGTGGTATGTGGATTATGACAGTAGTGGGGTGTGGCTATGTGGATTATGGCAGTAGATGGGGTGTGGCTATGTTGATTAGACAGAGATGTAAAGATTGCTTTAAAGGGGTGTGGGAATGAAAAGACTAATGGGGTGTGGGATTGATTATGGCAGTAGGTGGGTGGTGGGGAAGGATTATGACGTAGATGGAGTGTGGGGATATGGATTTGGCGAGGGGGGTGTGGGTATGTGGGTTTTTACATAGATGGGGGGCTATGTGGATTATGACAGTAGATGTGGTGTGAGTTTGTGGATTGTGGACAGTAGATGTGGTAGTGAGTATGTGGATTTTGGGCAGTAGATGCGGTGTGGCTATGTGGATTGTGTTAGTAGATGTGGTGTGGCTATGTGATTTTGCAGTAGATGCGGTATGCTATGTGGATTATGGCAAGTAGATGGGGTGTGGCAATGTGGATTATGGACAGTAGATGTGTGTGAGTTTGTGGATTGTGACAGTAGATGTGTGTGAGTATTGTGGATTATGCAGTAGATGTGATGTGGCTATGTGGAATATGACATAAATGTGATGTGCCTATGTGGATTATGGCAGTAGTATGTGGTTGTGGGTATGTTGGATTATGAAATAGATGTGGTATGGCTATGGGATTATGGACAGTAGATGTTAAAATTTTTTTTTGTTGTGAGTAGGTGGTTTAGTGGCAGTAGATGTGGTGTGAGTATGTGGATTAAAGCAGTAGATGTGGTGTGGCCAGTGTGGGATTATGGCTGTAGATGGGGTGTGGCTATGTGGATTATGACAGTAGATATGGTGTGTTATGTGGATTATGGCAGTTGATGCAGTGTGGGTTGTGATTTGATTACTGTATATGTGGTGTGGCTATGTGGATTTTGGCAGTTAGTTGCGGTTATGGCTCGTGGGATTATGCAGTAGAATGGGGTGTGGTATGTGGTTTATGGACAGTATATGTGGAAGGTATGTGGTTTGGCAGTAGATACGGTGTGGCTATGTGGATTATGACAGTAGGTGTGGTGTATGTGGATTATGTGAGCAGTTGTTGTGATGTGGCTATGTGATTATGACATAAATGAGGGTTACTATGTGATTTTGGGCAGTAGATGTGGTGGTGGGGTATATGGTTTATGACAACTAGATGTGGTGGGCTATGTGGATTATGAAGTAGGATGTGGTTGTGGCTATGTGGATTATGGCAGTAGATGTGGTGTGGCTATGTGATTATGACAGTAGATGTGGTGTGGCTATGTGGATTTATTTATGGACAGTAGAGTTGGTGTGGACTATGTGGATTTGACAGTAGATGTGGTGTGGTATAAGGGTTTGACACTAGATGTGCTGTGCTATGTGGTTATGGCAGTAGATGCGGTATGGCTATGTGGATTATGGCAGTAGTTGGGGTGTGGCAATGTGAATTATGAAGTAGATGTGGTGTGAGTATGTGGTTTGTGACAGTAGTTGTGGTTGTGAGTATTGCATTGTGGCAGTAGATGCGGTGGCTATGTGGATTTATGTGCAGTAGATGGTGTGTGGACTATGTGAATTATGACAGTAGATGTGGTGTGAGTATGTGGATTGTGACAGTAGATGTGGTGTATGTGGATTATGGCAGTAGATGCGGTATGGCTATGTGGATTATGGCAGTAGATGGGGTGTGGCTATGTGGATTATGACAGTGGATGGGGTATGGGTATATGGAGTATGGCAGTAGATGGGATGTGGGTATATGGATTATGACAGTGATGGGGTGTGGCGGATATGGATTAATGGCAGTAGATGGGGTTGGCTATGTGGATTATGACAGTAGATGTGGTGTGAGGTAATGTGGGATTCTGGAGAGATGCGGTAGGCTATGTGGATTATGGGCAGTAGATGAGGTGTGGCTAGGTGGATTATGACAGTAGATATGGTGTGAGTATGTGGATATGTGGACAGTAGATGTGGTGTGTGTATTGGATTATGGCAGTAGATGCAGGTTGTGGCTATGTGGATTATGGACAGTAGATGGTGTGAGTATGTTGGATTATGGCAGTTAGATGTGATGTGCTATGTGGATTGACTTAAATTGTGTGTGCCTATGTGGATTTGGCTAGTAGTTGTGGTGTGGCTTTGTGGTTATGGCAGTAGATGGGGTGTGGCTATGTGGATTATGACAGTACATATGGTGTGGCTATGTGGATTATGGCAGTAGATGCAGTGTGGGTATGTGGATTGTGACAGTATATGTGGTGTGGCTATGTGGATTTTGGCAGTAGATGCGGTATGGCTATGTGGATTACGGCAGTAGATGGGGTGTGGCTATGTGGATTATGACAGTAGATGTGGTGTGAGTATGTGGATTATGGCAGTAGATACGGTGTGGCTATGTAGATTATGACAGTAGATGTGGTGTATGTGGATTATGGCAGTAGTTGTGATGTGGCTATGTGGATTATGACATAAATGATGTGTGCTATGTTGATTTTGGCAGTAGATGTGGTGTGGGTATATGGATTATGACACTAGATGTGGTGTGGCTATGTGGATTATGACAGTAGATGTGGTGTGGCTATGTGGATTATGGCAGTAGATGGGGTGTGGCTATGTGGATTATGACAGTAGATGTGGTGTGGCTATGTGGATTATGGCAGTAGATGGGGTGTGGCTATGTGGATTATGACAGTAGATGTGGTGTGGCTATGTGGATTATGGCAGTAGATGTGGTGTGACTATGTGGATTATGACAGTAGATGTGGTGTGGGTATAAGGGTTATGACACTAGATGTGCTGTAGCTATGTGGATTATGGCAGTAGATGCGGTATGGCTATGTGGATTATGGCAGTAGATGGGGTGTGGCTATGTGAATTATGACAGTAGATGTGGTGTGAGTATGTGGATTGTGACAGTAGATGTAGTGTGAGTATGTGGATTATGGCAGTAGATGCGGTATGGCTATGTGGATTATGGCAGTAGATGGGGTGTGGCTATGTGAATTATGACAGTAGATGTGGTGTGAGTATGTGGATTGTGACAGTAGATGTGGTGTGAGTATGTGGATTATGGCAGTAGATGCGGTATGGCTATGTGGATTATGGCAGTAGATGGGGTGTGGGTATGTGGATTATGACAGTAGATGGGGTGTGGGTATATGGATTATGGCAGTAGATGGGGTGTGGGTATATGGATTATGACAGTAGATGGGGTGTGGGTATATGGATTATGGCAGTAGATGGGGTGTGGCTATGTGGATTATGACAGTAGATGTGGTGTGAGTATGTGGATTATGGCAGTAGATGCGGTATGGCTATGTGGATTATGGCAGTAGATGAGGTGTGGCTATGTGGATTATGACAGTAGATGTGGTGTGAGTATGTGGATTGTGACAGAGATGTGGTGTGAGTATGGGATTATGGCAGTGATGGGGTGTGGGTATATGGATTATGACAGTAGATGGGGTGTGTGTATATGGTTTATGGCAGTAGATGGGTAGTGTATGTGGATTATGACAGTAGGATGTGGTGTGAGAATGCTGGATTATGGCAGTAGATGCGTTATGGATATGTGGATTATGGCAGTAAGATGAGTTGTGCGCTATGTGGATTTTGACAGTAGATGTGGTGTGAGTGAGATGTGATTGTGACAGTAGATGTGGTGTGAGTATGTGGATATGGCAGTAGATGCGGTGTGGCTTTGTGGATTATGACAGTAGATGTGGTGTGAGTATGTGGATTATGGCAGTAGATGTGATATGGCTATGTGGATTATGACATAAATGTGGTGTGCCTATGTGGATTATGGCAGTAGATGTAGTGTGGATATATGGATTATGACACTAGATGTGGTGTGGCTATGTGGATTATGACAGTAGATGTGGTTTGGCTATGTGGATTATGGCAGTAGATGGGGTGTGGCTATGTGTATTGTGACAGTAGATGTGGTGTGGCTATGTGGATTATGGCAGTAGATGCGGTATGGCTATGTGGATTATGGCAGTAGATGGGTTTTGGCTATGTGGATTATGACAGTAGATGTGGTGTGAGTATGTGGATTGTGACATAAATGTGGTGTGGCTATGTGGATTATGGCAGTAGATTTGGTGTGGGTATATGGATTATGACACTAGATGTGGTGTGGCTATGTGGATTATGGCAGTAGATGTGGTGTGACTATGTGGATTGTGACAGTAGATGTGGTGTGAGTATGTGGATTGTGACAGTAGAAGTGGTGTGAGTATGTGGATTATGGCAGTAGATGTGGTGTGGCTATGTGGATTATGACAGTAGATGGGGTGTGGCTATGTGGATTATGGCAGTAGATGGGGTGTGGCTATGTTGATTATGTCAGTAGATGTAAAGATTATGACATAGATGGGGCGTGGGTATATGGATTATGACAGTAGATGGGGTGTGGGTATATGGATTATGACAGTAGATGGGGTGTGGTTATATGGATTATGACAGTAGATGGGGTGTGGCTATATGGATTATGACAGTAGATGGGGTGTGGCTATGTGGATTATGACAGTAGATGTGGTGTGGCTATATGGATTATGACAGTAGATGGGGTGTGGGTATATGGATTATGGCAGTAGATGGCGTGTGGGTATATGGATTATGACAGTAGATAGGGTGGGTTTGTACAGAATAGCCTGCTGCGCAAGAACACCTTGAGAAATGAACTAAAGACTGTACAGCTTTCATCTAAAACCAATTCCTCTGTGAGTGTGGGTTTTGTTTTGTTTGTTTTCGTAGGTGTTTTTTCTGTTTTTGTTGTTCTTGTTTTGCTTTGTTTTGTTTTCTTTTTTTCTTTGGGTTAAGCAGACATACACTTAAGAAATTTTTCCAATAGAAAAAATCTTTCCCCCTCCCGTCCGAAAAGGTTGGGAGGAGGGGAGGAGGGGAGGAGGAGCTCTTCAGAACAACTCCGCAGAATCAGGATGACGACGCATATTCCGGGAGGCAGTGAAAACGCTGAGTCTTTCTGTGAAGCACCAGGGAACTGAACCACCAACTCATGTCAGTGGGCACTTTACCATATTAAACTCAACTGGCACTTATATCTTTGCCAAGCGCTTTGATTTGTTCGCTTTACAAGATTCAGCGCTATACAAATACCATACATTATTATTATTGTTATCATTATTATTATCATTATTAGTCTTCAAAGGGGACAGGATAGCTCAGTGGTCAGGGCACTCGCTTTCCCCCAGCCAAGGTTAAGCAGCGTCGAGCGTGGTTACCAGTTGGACGATTGACCGTTTGCGCGCCTTGGCTTCAGTACAGTTCCCCCAGTTCACCCAGCTGTAAATGGGTACCTGCTCTCTTTAGGGTCAGGGAAGGTAAAGCAGCGAAGGAGAGGAGACGGACGCCGCCCTCAATATGCTGGCCCTGGAGAAGCTGAGGTCTCTGATGCCTCGCTACCCTGCGACCACATAGGTTATGGGACACCTTTTTCTTAGTCTTCTGAGCCTTAGTTACTCTGTAAAACGCCTGATGGAGGTCAAAGAAAATGTCTAGAAAGCTGAAAGTATGACAGGACAAGGGTATAGGGAAGAGGGTGCTCAAGATGAGGAATCAGTGAACGAGCCACTTGTATTCCTTGTTTGTTGCCGTGCTTAAGGCAGACTACCTGATCGTTTCAGTGCAGTGCTACGCCAAGTCCACGACACCTGCATCTTCTTCTGCTCCTGCCTTTGCCTTCTTTTGGAAAAACAAACAAACAAACTGTGCAGGCCTTTCACTCCCACACCTTCACACATACCCACACCTCGGATCGGTGGTCTAGAGGTAACGCGCCTGCCTAGAAAGCGAAAAGCCCGGGTCTGAAGTTTGCAGTGGTCCGATCTCCGTTTGGGCCCGAAACTTTTCCCCCATCCATTAGATTATGAGTGGTGGCCTGGGTGCTAGTCTGTCGGATGAGACAATAAGCTGAGGTCCCGTGTGTTACACAAATTTAGCGCACGTAAAAGAACCCACGGTAACAAGAGAGTTGTCCCTGGCAAAATTATGTAGGAAAAAGCCACTGTGACAGGGAAACAAATACAGTTGCAAACAGAAAAGAAAAACAAAGGATGGCGCTGCTCTTGTGGCGACGTGCTTTCCCCGGGGAGAGCAGCCCGCATTTCACGTAGAGCAATCTGCCTGACAAAGTGGTGTAAATAAATAAATAAATAAATAAATAAACAAACAAACAAACACCACCTCAGCTGCTGACTATTAACACTAAACCTCACATCAAAGCCACAACAGATAGAGATCACAGACTTGCCCGTTAGAACCAATTAACATATCTATGCTGCTGAATGCTGTTAACACTACAACTCCGACCAAAGCCATTTAAAAACGGCCATGGATATGCTAATTAGTCCCAGTCAACATGTCTACACTGCCAACATGCAAAATACAACGCACATATAACATCATATTATCATGTCGAGCTGTCAGATCCTTCCCTACTTCCTCTAAACGCAGCAAAGTCCAATGTGCCCAGTCTCTGAGAAGTTTTCGACAAGCCACTTCTATAGTTACATTTATTGACGATTTTCTTTAACAGTATGTCTAGAAATAGATAACACACCAATGAGATAGCAACACTGGTTGCTGCAACTCTTGATAGTCAACGTGTAGGAACTCCTCTCTCTCTCTCTCTCTCTCTCTCTCTCTCTCTCTCTCTCTCTCTCTCTCTCTCTCTCTCTCATAGTGCCGGCCTGTCTCCCCATAAGAGTCCCCAAGAAGAGACTATAAACCGAGGTCCCGTGTGCGAACGCACACAGCACATCTTGCGGTCACGTTAAAACCTGTTCCGCTTTTCGAAATAGTTGGCCATTGTGTGCCGGTGGGAGCGGATGACAAATTGACAAAACCGTGTGCGCACGAGGACTAGATGTAAATAAAAAGCACATGAGTGCTTATTCCATTATCCTTGAAATAGCATAAAAGAGTAAAACAAAAATCAAACCTTATATATCTTATTACTAAAAAAATAAAACAATACATGCATTTTCGTGGGCACATACATTTTGTCGGGGCGGAAATCTCCTTGAGGAGACAACAGTTATTTATTTATTTATTTATTTATTCATTCTTTTATATCGAGGATAATGGAATAAGCACTCATGTGCTTTTTTACATCTAGTCCCCGTGTGTATGCGCTTTTGTCAATTTTGTCATCCGTTTCCACCGGCACCCGTGTGTATGCGCTTTTGTCAATTTTGTCATCCGTTTCCACCGGCACACAATGGCCTACTCTTCCGAAAAGCGGAACAGGATTTAACGTGTTTGCAAGATGTTCTGCATGCGTTGGAACACGGGGCCTCGGTTTATAGTCTCATCCGAAGGACTTTGACATTCAGTTGACGTCTGCAGCTGGCTGCCTGAAGCCGCCCTCCTACCTGACGACTGCCCTGGCGGGCAGTCAGCGACAAGCCACACCCACATACAGCTGCCCCACACAGACACACCATGCACGTCTCTCCCTGCCTCACACGCCGCCATGGCAAAACGGGCCAGTGTGGGCCACCGGCAGACAGACTGACAGACAGACTGACAGACAGAGAGGCGGACAGACTGACAGACACACAGGGCATTGTGTTTTAAGGTCAAAGTGCCAAATCAATACCTAACTTATCTAATCGTCTGTCGCCAGAAGATGACTGGAGCGCCTGTGGTGGGAACCTAGCGGTGTCGTTTTTCGCAGATGACCCTCTCTGAAGAGTATACCCCGGTCATTTTTTGTGACATGTCACATTCACTTTTACTCACCTATCCGATTTTACCCGGAATAACAAATCGTTATCAGTATCGGTGACCATCAATGCCTCCGAGTTCTCCGGTGTTTTTAACACTACAGTGGTAGGCTTGACCTGGTCGTCAGGGATAGTACTTTTGCCAAAACTACATCTGAGAACTGTAGGTAGGTTCATTTTTCCATGGGGACAATTCTCATATTTCTACATCATTTAATCTGACTCCCTGTTTCATATCTTTATCCATTCTTTGTTTTTATAATGTACGTATTGAAAATATATGTCAGCTCTTTAATTGCTATAATGCTGACACAGTCAAACATCTATCACTGTAAATGATATTCACCATCCATCATTTAGATAACTTTATAACACAATGACTGTGATACACATCTGAACACAAAGCGTTTTAAGCTACGTAACTTTTGTTGTGTTTTGCATTCTAGACAATGTTTTCTACACCAACATTTCCCTCTGCACATTTTAATACGAGTTATTTTGTCACTGGAAAACCAGCAACAAGAAACAACTAAACTGACAAACCTGCAAGTGAATAACAGGGTAAGACAGTAGGCATCGGTCAGTCTCGTAAGACTCTGGAGTTGTTGCTCTAGGTGTTTATACTCCAGAGCCCAAAGCCTGGGTCAGTCAGTATGGAGGGCAAGCTGTTACCCATGCAGCAGACACCCCCCCCCCCCCCCACTTCTCCACGTGGCTGGAATGGTCCATTGGAAAGGGAATCGCCGATACACATGCTTCCAGTGCCGTCGCAGGAGTTGCCAGAACGATGCTGTCTACAGCTCTGAAGATCTGACCGACCTCTGGGATGGTGTCTAAACACGACACCTGTGTGCATGCTGGGTTTTTACTTTGTCATCCACTCCTACCGGCACACAATGGCCTACTCTTCCGAACATTCCCAAAAGTCCTTCGGATGAGTCTATAAACCGAGGCCCCGTGTGCGAACGCACGCAGAACATCTTGCACACACGTTAAATCCTGTTCCGCTTTCGAAAGAGTAGGCCATTGTGTGCCGGTGGGAACAGATGACAGAATTTACAAAACCGCATACACACGGGGACAGGATGTAAAAAAGCACACGAGTGCTTATCCATTATCCTCGATATAAAAGAATAAAAAAGAATAAATATGGTAAACAAATGCACACAAAAAAACCACGTAAATGAAATGTTCTTGCTTTTGAAATAATAAAGTATTTGTATTCGTCCTCTGATGCTGTCAACTGTAGCTCCAATAGGACATGTTGATTTACTGACGAAAGATGCTCCTGGGCTGATTAGTGTATGCCTTGTCGCTTTACAGACGCCTGGAGTAAAGACCATGACACAACTGTACACATAATCGACTTACTTTACACAACTGTACACATAATAGACTTACTGTACATAACTGTACACATAATAGACTTACTTTACACAACTGTACACATAATAGACTTACTTTACACAACTGTACACATAACAGACTTACTTTACACAACTGTACACATAATCGACTGACTTCACGTGTTCAGATGTGCACATTGAGGAGACCTCCTCTTGTTTCTCTGCCAGTGAGCAATGTCGTCCAATAGCCCAGTTGTTACAAATGCAATATTGTTTATATCCTAAGACTTGAATCACTGGGAAAGGTCACACACACACACACACACACACACACACACACACACACACACACACACACACACACACACACACACTCAAATCAAATCAACATTAAGGACAAGGCCAGGGGCACTATACAATACACTTTCCTGTACCACATACGTGCGTGTACGCAGCAGCTCCTTTGCATTTGTAATCGTGTATAATACAAATGTGCATATTTGTACAGCTGATTTCTCCAGCAGTGCTTCTGCCAGCTCATCTTTTCCCAAACATCAACACTCTGGCTACGAAACCACGTTTCTCCTCTCCTGAAACTTCTTTAAAATCAGACAGCCGCCATCTTCACTCTGATAGCCAGCTATCCACATCCCAGCATTTCTCCCGCCAGACAATCTGAGAGGGGAGGGGGAGCACAGTGAGCGGGTCACACACACCTCGGCAGTGCGTGCATGCTCTCGCCGCCCATGGTCTGGGACAGAGCTAGCTGCTGTGGGCCCCTGCCTGCCTGCCTGGCCATTGGCAGTGCTGGCCAGGACCCGGCCTGTCACTAGAGGTCTAGGTTCATAAGAGTTCCGAGCATTGTTTGCTTCATGTTACTTTAGTTCTTGAATCGATCAATCTTATTCTTAACCACGGAAACAGTACGTAGATAATTATTGTGTTCTCTCCCATGGTTGCGGGGTTTACTCAAGTAACTGAAACAGAAATGTGATCTAGCAGTTGATTTCTTTTCGCATTAATGAGGCGTGCGTGTATGTAGCAGTTTGAGTCACATGAAGATCACCTTCTTAAGAAGGAACTCCCCCCCCCCCCCCACCCCCCCGCCCCCAACATCCTCACCTCACCTCACCTATCCCGAAGTCTAGTGTGCCGTTGGGGCACCACTGAAGATTTTGCAACCAGCTTCCTCCACTCCTCGCGGTTTTCAGTTTTCCGTAGCAAGTCGTTCCACCCAAAGCCAGTCCATTCTCCGAAGTTGTCTTCCCATCGTTTTCTCTGTCTGCCTCTTCGTCTCCCTCCTTGCACTGTTCCCTGTAGGACAGTCTGGGCCAGTCCAGATGTTCGTGTGACGTGCCTGTACCACTTCAATTGGCGTTTTATTCGCTGAAGTCCGGATCTTCACATGGCCCCATGGCGTTTTCACTTCCTGGTTAGTGATGGGATCTCTGCACGAGAGACCCAGAAGTTTGCGAAAGCATCTCATCTTGCAGCGATACTACTGTGTGTGTGTGTGTGTGTGTGTGTGTGTGTGTGTGTGTGTGTTGTGTGTGTGTGTGTGTGTGTGTGTGTGTGTGTGTGTGTGTGTGTGTGTGTATGTATGTGTGTGTGTGTATGTATGTGTGTGTGTGTGTTTTGTTTGTTTGTGTGTGCTGTATTTCAAATCTTAGGTACAGAATTATGTTCTGCTGATACGGAATCGATCTCTGTGTGTGTGAGTGTGTGTGAGTGTGTATGTGTGTGTGTGTGTGTGTGCGCGCGCACGTGCGTGCGTGTATGTGCATGCGTGCGTGCAGGTGCGTCTGTGTAATTCAAATCTTAGGTATAGAATTATGTTCTCTTATACAGAATCGATCCATTCAACTTAATCCGTATCAATACCCATTCCAACTCCTTGTTGTTTCCAACAGATGAAAAACTGATGTGGGTGACAAGCATAACTGAACACAATTTGGTACTGGTATCGCCGCCCTCAATATGCTGGCCCCTAGGGAAGTGAGGTCCCTGATGCCTCTCTCCCTTACGACCTTACAGGTTATGGAACACCTTTACCTTTTTATCGGTAACAATGCGATGTTGATCAGAAATGACACGGTGATTTAGGGAGCCTTTTGTTATGCTATCTTGTATAAATTTTGGTCTTTCATTTTAAAAAAAAACCTCATTTTGTGATCTACTGCTCTAGGGCTGACGGCTCTGTTCAGCGGGGTTTGTCTTATGAAGATCTTCCCTACTGCTGTGCAGCCTACTTTCCACTACGTAGCACAAAAAGTACATTCGCATCAGCCATAACTATTGTTAGTGTGATTTTTATGCATCAAGCGTCATCATGTGAAGAGAGAGAGAGAGAGAGAGAGAGAGAGAGAGAGAGAGAGAGAGAGAGAGAGAGAACAGGGGGGGGATGGGGGGGAGTATTAGTAACTTTGACATACTTCAGGTTTCGTACCTACAATAGCGATTTTTTTTTGATTTTTTTAACCATCAAAACTCTTAATGACAAAGTAAGCCATTACATACAATGCTCCTGGCCATCAGTATGATAGATTAAAAAAAAAACAACTTGTTGATTGGCACACATATACAGTTCAAAACAAACAAATTAACTTTTCATCCAGACAACATTACATCATGTCCATTGTACAGGCGTACAAGACTACTAGCTACACAAAGTACAAAAAGAATCAATCATCATTTTCGTTGTCAAGACAAGATTTATAGATTACATACAGAATTTTACTAATATTTTGAAATGGTACCAACTTTCTATTAAGTTTATATATTGGAACCATTTTTTTCTGAAAATCTATAAACTGCATTCGTTTGCAGTGCTCCAGCTTCTACATTTCATATTTATATTTTAGTTCATTTAGAAAATTACCAACATTAGGCTTTGTTTTACCAATCCGACATTTATAAACATAGAACTTTGCTAACAGAACATGGCATTGCATTTTTAGGCCTTGGACTCTTCGAGAAAAGTAATTCACAATTTCTATCCTGGATAAATTTGCATTCTCCGCCCGCACGCGCCCCCCTCCTCCCCACACACACTAACACACACACACACACACACACACACACACACACACACACACACACACACACACACACACACACACACTAACACACACACACACACACACACTAACACACAGATGATTGCTTCCCCCCCCCCCCCTCCCCCCAACACCTCCAAACCAAAAAACAACAACAAACAAACGAATAAAATATAAAAAGGACCCTTCACTTTCATGACAAAAGTACCTAATAAAACAGACAAGTCCGCGTCAGCAAAAAAAGCAGCACCCCCAGCTGACGAGCCATAAAGCGATATGTAGTGCCTGCCACACTGATGTGGATGCTCTCACCCTGCCTGCCTGCCTGCCTGCCTGCCGCGCCATCACTATGTACCGCGCTTCACTGAAAGGGCCCTAACTTTTTTGGTTTAGACCTGCTGTGATTTAAAGCCCCACACCTCATAAACGCCCTTTAGTACCTAGGGATTTGTCACAGACGCCCAGCCCTGTATCTCCTTAATCCCAACAGGTCGTAAAAAAAGTATCGGAACCCCGTGAAGTTTCAGCGGCAACGGTCAATAAACGGTGTGGGTTGTGGCCCTTGTTTGTCCTCTTTCTCCCTGCAGGTTTACTTCTTCATGACCCCAATGGCTTACTGAGGTGTGAACCTGAAGGCATAAAAACTGAACGTTAAAGAAGCCAAACTAGGCCGACCTGGTGGGATTCTGATCCACATGTTTAGCAAACATACGGTAGAAGCTGAACTATCCTGTGACTTACAGCGATCCAGATCCTGTGACCAACACTGATCCTGTGACCAACACTGATCCTGATCCTGTGACCATCAATGATCCTGTGACCATCAATGATCCTGATCCTGTGAACATCAATGTTCCTGTGACCATCAATGATCCTGATCCTGTGACCAACAATGATCCTGTGACCATCAATGATCCTGTGACCAACACTGATCCTGTGACCAACACTGATCCTGATCCTGTGACCATCAATGATCCTGATCCTGTGACCATCAATGATCCTGTGACCATCAATGATCCTGTGACCATCAATGATCCTGATCCTGTGACCATCAATGATCCTGTGACCATCAATGATCCTGTGACCATCAATGATCCTGATCCTGTGACCAACAATGATCCTGTGATCATCAATGATTCCTGATCCTGTACCAACAATGATCCTGTGACCAACAAGGATCTTGATCCTGTGACCATCAATGATCCTGTGACCATCAATGATCCTGATCCTGTACCAACAATGATCCTGTGACCAACAAGGATCTTGATCCTGTGACCAACAATGATCCTGTGATCATCAATGATCCTGATCCAGTGACCAACAGTCATTCCCGTGGTGCAATAGTTGCACGGTGCGCATTGTAGCCTATGATGGTGCTACATCAGAAATGGCCATATTAACTGCATGTACAGGGGCACTCAAGGACTGTGCGAAGAAAAATGTTCGCTCAAATTGATAAGAGGAGACTGAGATACTTTTGATGGCCATGCAAACAGAAACACACAGACAAATTCTCATGACGACAGTTCTCCAAGGTAAGGTTGAGGGCAGAAGGAAAAGAGGCAGACCACCAACATCCTACATTGCCAACATCACTGAGGTCAGTGGTTTTGGAGGGCTACAGGAAATTGTAGAACTCAGAAGAGACAGAGAAAAATAGTGAGCCCAGGTGTCATAGAGTGGAGCTTCTACCGTCGACAGCAGCGATGGACACAGGTAACAGGTTAAAGAGGGTCATCTCTACCACCTTTAGGATCTAAAGATCTAAACCTCTTTAGCTCTGGACAAAGTACAACATTTTGAAGACTCAAGACTACTTTAGAATGTCGAAAAGAGAGCTTCTGAGAGGTGTAGTGGAACAAGCACAGTGAAACATTATTTGCAACAGGGAGTATTTAAAATTGAGACTTGAACATTCAAAAGCAGAACTAGATTTATTCATATAGCACAGACAGACTTAACTACATTATATTATTGCATAGACATAACTGCTTATATAGCATAGACATACATAACTGCATTACATAACATAGACTTGATCTCATCATATAGCATAGATAGACAGACATGACTGCAGTATATAGCATAGGTAAGCATCATTACATTTCATAGAGAGACTTGACTTCTCCCTCAACTCCTTGGGAAGTTGTGGGACCCGGCACTGCAGGCTGGTGGTGGGCTCTCTGCCACTGGCCACACCGTGCAGGGAGGGATGCTGGGTAACGGCCACAAGATGGTCTGCGTGCCAAGCACACGGGATGTAGCTTCACTCACAGGTAAATGGCTGTTGATCAGCAGAGTCAGTATTGAAATGAAGTCTTCGGGAAGATGCCCTGGAGCGAACACTTCAGGGGAGACTGGAATCAACGTCACCCGCTATCGGCAGATCATGACTTCAGCGCACTAACCCCCTGGCTATCTCGCCTCCCATATAGATAGCACTGGCTTACGGTTAAATCCATTTACAACTCATTAACCCTTTAGGTTTTGTGACTAGAGCTCCAGTATCTCTGGCTTCTGAGATGATAACTAGTACGGCTTCAGCTTAGTGTAGCTACGACCCCTTGGACCTATGATTCAAGAATACCTACAAGTCTATGAAAGGTTCGTGTTTGACATATTTATTACTCTTTACACCCACAACTCTGAAGTCAGTCCTTCGAAAAGGGGTAAGTGTAAGACAACTTGATCCCAGACAAAAAGTCCTGTAATCTTAACAGTGAACTTGCAAGGCCTACACCTCCAAAGACCTACAGCGAAGCAGACGGGGTCTTCACACCCACATCCTTTTAAAGCTGCAGGTGGTAGGTAGGACCGTCAGCTCAACAGACCTACAGTCTGTAGGATTAGAGAGCTGCAGTCTAAAGACACGCTGTCAGATGAAAAGCAGAAACACTTTCATCAAACAGTCGAAATTAAAGCTAGTTTAACGATAGCTTAGTCGTCAGAGCACGAGCTCTCCCCAAGCTATTCTTAAGCAATGTTAAGTGTGTTGCCTCGCGGATGGCTTGGCTTCAGTACAGTCCCCCAGTTCACCCAGCTGTAAATGGGTACCTGCCCTCTTTAGGGTCAGGGAAGGTAAAGCAGCGAGGGAGAGGAGATGGGCGCTACCCTCACGATAATGGCGGCAAGAGCAGCTGAGGTCTGTGATACCTTGCTCCCCTACGACCGTATATGAGACTTTGAC
>CM054150.1:58130860-58148360 GCA_028751875.1 Rapana venosa
AATCCAGCCTCAAAACACACTTATTTCCTACCTGAGACTTCCCCCCCCAAATATCTGTCCCTAATTTTCAACAGCATCTTTCACCTTCTAAGTGTTGTTCCGAGTGTGTGTGTGTGTGTGTGTGTGTGTGTGTGTGTGTGTGTGTGTGTGTGTGTGTGTGTGTGTGTTGGTGCGTTTGTGTTTGTGTGTGTGTGTGTGTGCGTGTGTGCGTGCATACGTGCGCGCGCATGGTTTTGAAATCTGTTGTTCATTATGTTTAAGGAGAGTTGCATGCCTGTAAATGATTGAGTGCTAGCGCTTTGATTTGTTGGTTTTTTTTTACAAGATTCAGCGCTATATAAATTCCATATATTATTATCATTATTATTATCATTATTATTATTATTATTTGCTATTGGTTGCATGACTGTGTAAGAATGAGTTGAGTGCAAGCGCTTTGATTTGTCTGTGCAAGATACAGCGCTATATAAATTCCATTTATTATTATTATTATTATATTATTATTATTATTATTATTATTATTATCAAAACCACAACAAAACTGTGTTTCCTCCCAGTGCCTGGCTCCACATGTGGCTGACACCACCACTATGCCCAGCCCTGACACCAGCTGTCCTCCGCCCCGCCATGCCTGCTGTCAGATCGAGACAGGGCGGCTTCAGTCTCCTCCTCAAGCCTAAGTATAGCACACGAAAAGGACCAGGTCTGTCTATGTTTGGGTTGGATCAAACGGGAAAGTGGATTATGTCACTGTCAGCTGGATTAACTTTGACATTGGCACGCTCTGAGCCAGGTACTCACTCGGGTCAGTGACCAGTGTAAGACAGCTCGGCCTTGGATGAGAGGAAAGCTGTAACAGTACTGGACTGTGACAGGAGGGGCGATTAAAACACACACACGCACGCGCACACACACACACACACACACAACCCACAACACAATTGTATGGTTTAATATTTTTCAGGGGTTTTTGTTTTGTTTTTAATTCCATATATGCATATGTTATTGTCTTTTCTTGTTTGGTTTGTATAGTTTACCATAGATTAGGTTTTTTATTCTATGTCTGCATATACATTATCTTTTTTCTCGCTTTGTTTTTCTTTAGATAGATGGCTTGATGAAAAAAAGCAAATGCACTGCTTATTCAATGTACCATCTGAAAAGAAAAGTTTCACTTTGACTTTGACTTTGACACAATACAGCACATATAAATATGTGTTTGTGTGTATGTGTGCGTGCGCGCGCGCAGGGTGTGTGTACCTGTGTGTGTGAACGTGCATGCACCCGCGCAGAGTAAATGTGTATGTGTGTATGCATGCGTGTGTGTACACACGCGCACGAACATGATATACAACACGTGTCCTTGGTGCCCTCACTCACACCGACCTACAACAGCCAAGACTTCACGAAGTACAAATCTGTGTTGGGGACATGTATACACTTGCAAAGTAGGCCTGCCCTGTGCTGGTTTCAAGTTTTTGCACGACTGATTCACTGGCTAAATAGGATCTACCTCCATCCCCTTTCCATCCCAAAGCTGTATTCTTCCGCCCCAATCCATCGGCCCTCTCCGTGTCCCCCCCCCCCCCCCCCCCCCCCCTCACCATCCCACCACCCCTATCATCTCCACCACTACCATCACCATCATTCGATCAGGTTTAATACCTACACCAGCCTTTGTCACTGATTTGGTTGGGGCATCCCTAACACTACACTAAACCACCTTTAATTAAATGTGTGTGTGTGTGTGTGTGTGTGTGTGTGTGTGTGTGTATGTGTGTGTGTGTGTGTGAATCATACTTCAATGGTGTGAACCGAATTGAATGGAATACCACACAGTGAAAAGGGCAGGGAGGAAATTGCCAAAGTATTTTTTATTATATTATAGAACGTCTGAGAATCGAACACACAATCTCTAAAATGGGATTTCACCGCTCTGCCAATTGAAGTCAACGCAGCTGGCATGTTTCACATAATTAAGCAAAGTGCAGATGAGTATATGCACAATAAAATCTCGTTTAAAATATGTACATGTGTCCTACGTACGTCTATCACAAATTGTGCGTACACATACATACCCCTGCCACCACCCATCATCAAACACACACACCACCACCACCCCAATCTCTCTCTCTCTCTCTCTCTCTCTCTCTCTCTTTCGCATTCTCTCTCGCTCTTTCTGTTGTTTTTGGTTAATTTTTTATGTTTTTTTCTATTTTGATGGTATCTCCGATAAGGGCGGGGACTGGGTGTAAAAAGCACACTAGTGCTTATTCGTTCTTCTCGAAATAAAGAAAAGGACTTGGCTTAACTCTCTCTCTCTCTCTCTCGCTCTCTCGCTGCTTGCTGGCTCTCTCTTTCCTGTACATGCCAGCTCTCTTTGCCTGCTATGTGTGTAGCCTAGTGGTGAAGTGAATCAATAAACCACCGCTTCATCATAAACCTTATATCCTCGATTCGCATCTACCGCCGTCAGGGGAGGTAAAGCTAGAGACGTGACCTTGCTAACAAGGGTGATGTCAGCATGGCGAAAGCTGCGAACCATTGTTGACTGCATCATCAAGCCATACACATATTTCTCAGTTCTTACTTTGGTGTTATCGTTTCAATGGAAACTGAATTTGTCTGTCTTCTCAGTAAAGTTTGGGTCACTAACTTGTGCTTTTTCATACCTGGTTAGGTAGACAGTTTCATTGCCTTTGAGTTACAATGGCCAAGTCAAAACTGTCTGCTGAGACTTTAATATAAAACAACAACAGAGTATGTGAAAAGGTAATAATGCGTGGATCAGTGGTCTAGAGGTAACACACCTATCTAGAAAGCCAAAAGTCCGGGTCGGAAGTGTGCGGTTGTTCGATTCCCGTTTAGACCAGAAACTTTTCCCCCATCCATTAGACCATGAATGGTGGCCTAGGTGCTAGTCTTTTGGATGAGACGATAAACCGAGGTCCTCTGTGCTACCCATAATTATTTAGCGCACGTAAAAGAGCCCACGGCAACAAGAGAGTTGTCCCTGGAAAAATTCTGTTAAAAAAGCCACTCTGATAGGGAAACAAAATTAATACAGCTGCAGACAGGAAAAGAAAAAAATGGATGGCACTGCTCTTGTGGCGATGCGCTCTCCCCAAGGAAAACAACCCAAATTTCACGCAGAGATATCTGCCATGACTTAAAGTAGATTTTTAAAAAAAATTATCCACATAGACGCATTTTCCTCAAGCCGAATCACAGGATGTGACACCCTCTGAGTGTGTTTGCACCTGACTTGCAGAACTGATAACATGATCAAACACGCCAGCACAACACACAATTTTTCTTTCCCACTTCTGCACCGAACTTTGAGAAGATAAGAATTAGAGAGAGAGGCTGGATACTAGTTCGGAAACCTGAAAGAGATATGCAAAAAATAACCAATATCACTTGAAAAAAAATAGCAATAGATAATAGATAATTGTTTTTTGTTCTTTGACTACTACTACTACTACTACTACTAGTACTACTAAATGGAATTTATATAGCGCTATATCTTGCAGAGACAAATCAAAGCGCTTGCACTTAACTCATTCTTACAGTCATACAACCAGTAGCAAATAATAGTTGCACCAGTGACTCGTGGTCTGTCGTTCACCAATAGTGAGATTTTGGCGTATGCGACCATTTTCCCAAAGCATTAAGGCAGCCGCCTTCCGACTTCGGGGATGACATCCAAAGATGACACCAGCGTGCATGCACTTTTTTCTTTTTATATCTGTTACCACCAGCATGAATGGCCTACTCTTTCAAAAGGTATAACGGGTTTCAACTTGTGCGCAAGATGTTCTGTGTGCGTTCACACACTGGGTCTTGGTTCATAGTCTCATACGGAGGACCCCAGGGGGAGAGGAGTCAGTACTGATTTTAACTCTCAACCTTGTAACTTTCACGAAACTAATGCAGTCGAAAGCTATATACACAACTGTTCTGCAATGGATAAACTATTCAAATGAATTAACGACACTTCACATAATTAAGACTAATGGATTGATTGATCATGATGTATTGTTATAAGCTTCTGACTCGGGGAAAATCTCCCTTCTCACACTTCTCGACTTATCTGCAGCCTTCGACACTATAGACCACTCAATTATTCTCTCCTGTATCCATAAAATCGATTGGTATTAAAGGCACAGCCCTTACCTGGTTTAGTTCATATATTACAGATCGATTCCACACAGTTGCAGTAAACAAGATTCAATCACCACCTGCCAAACTGGATGTGGAGTCCCACAGGGATCGGTTCTTGGCCCTGTTCTTTTTTCACTCTCTATGCTGCTCCATTTTCACATAATTATAAGAAATCGTCATCAGATCAACCATCATTTTTATGCAGATGACTCTGACTCTTAGCGGTGATACTCCTGAAAATCTGCCTTCTCTCTTGATTAATATGTCCTACTGCCTTCAAAATATCAAAACTTGGATGACACAGAACAAGTTACAGCTAAATGCAGATAAAACCGAAGCCATGTTTATAGGGACCAAACACAAACTCTCTTTCATCACAACAGCTTCAACAGAATTCGGTAATACGTCAGACCCTCTATCCACGCTGTGAAATATCTAGGGGTCGTTATCCACAACACAATTCTCTATGCAAAACTTCACATCACATCACACACACACACACACACACACACACACACACATTGCAATTATCTTAAATTTCGTTGGTCAGATTTTAATGTATCTTCTTTTCTATGGTACTTTGATAACAAAAAAGTATGTATGCGAAAATGCCATTTGAAATTTGTTAAATTTGACTGACTTTGACTTTCACACACACACACACACACCACCACCACCACCACCACCACTACCACCATCACTTCCACCTTCTCACTCTCTCTCTCTCTCTCTCTCTCTCTCTCCTCAAACACGTAGTCTCACCTCAGTTCGATACGAATCATTCACGGACTATAAAGATCAGCCAAGCTTGAGGGCAGGAGGGAGGGAAGGAGGGAGAGGGGGCAGGGGGGGTTGGGGTGAGGGAGGAGGGGGAACACCCCGTGGTAGGTCAGGCGATAGTAGTTGGGGCTTTGAGAGAAAGAAGAGGAAAGAGGTCAATGACCTCGGCGGTGAGGTAACGCCTTTATGGCATTGCCCTCTCTCCAATCCCCCACTTGGCCTCAAGCACTGCTAGGTCCTCCCTCACCCCCCCACCTAACCACCACCACCCCTGTTCCTTAGTTCTTTAAACCCCCCCCCCCCCCCCCCCCCTCCTCTTCTTCTTCTCCTTCTTCTGTCCGGGTCACTCCTAGGGAACTAGGCCGTCAACTAAGAGTGCCAAGAAAACGGTATATGTACATACGACCTTCTTATACCAACACTTACTTTTCCCTTTATGTTCTCCTCCTCCTCCTCCTCCTTTCCTCTTCTCTTCCCTTACTTTTTATTTCTTTGTCCCTCCCTGTCCACCCTCTTCCACCTCACCCCCTCCTCCTCTTCCCTTTTTATGGTCCGTTTTAGGACGGAGGGTATATTCGGTAATCTCCCCCCCCCCCCCCCCCCCCCCATCCCCTTGCCTACCTCCATCCATATCCCCCCTTTCTAAATTTAACTTAAAAAAAAACAAAACTTTTCCTCTGTGTGTATGCATGTGTATGTATGTGTATGTGCGTGTGTACGTGCGTGCACGTGTGTGTGTGTGTGTGTGTGTGTGTGTGTGTGTGTGTACTTGCGTGCACGTTTGTGTTTGCGTGCGTGTGAGTGTGTGTTGTGTGTGTGTTGTGTGTGCGTGTGTGTGTGTGTGTGTGTGTGTGTGTGTGTGTGCATGCATGCATGTGAGTATGTGTGTGTGCGTGCATGTGGTCGTGCATGTGTGTGTGTCCGTACGTGCATGCGTGTGTGTATGTGTGTGTGTGTGCGTGCATGTGGTCGTGCGCGCGCGCGCGCGTGTGTGTGTGTGTGTGCGCGCGCGCGCGCACGCACGCAGGTGTGTGTGTATGTGGTATTACTCCATCATCTTGCACTGTACTGTATCACTGATACTGGACCAGCACCACTGCATTGTTCAGTCTCTATACCTGTTTGTTGTATTGTTCAGTCTCTATACCTGTTTGTTGTATTGTTCAGTCTCTATACCTGTTTCTTGCCCTAGAAAAATGGCTTTTTTCCACAGAATTTTGCTATGGGCCAAGGTTAACTCTCATGCTGCCGTAGGTTCTTTTACACACATGTGCAGGAGTGTGTGTGCGTTCATGACTCTGTGTGTGTTCATGGCTGTGTGTGTGTTCGTGACTGTGTGTGACTCTGGGCATGCGCGCGCGTGTGTGACTGTTTGAGTGTGTATAATTGACTCTGTGTGTGTGTGTGTGTGTGTGTGTGTGCGTGCGTGCGTGCGTGCACGCACACACACACACACACACACACACGCGCTCAAATCACGAGTGGTGACAGCTGATCACATGTGCCACACATACCTGGCCATATGCTGCCAAAAGGACTAAGCTTTCTGTCTTTCTTTGTTTAACCTCCTCAGGGGTCTACTGGATGGGGGGTAACCTAACGGTAGTGCACCTGCCTAGAAAGCCAAAAGTCCGGGTTGGAAGTGTGCCGTGGTTCGAATCCCGATTGGACCCAAAACTCTCAAATTCAAATTCAGAAACTTTATTATCTCAAAGACAGAGAAATTCCGGGGCGGGTTACTCGCCATAC
Source organism: Rapana venosa (assembly GCA_028751875.1). Classification (NCBI taxonomy): domain Eukaryota; kingdom Metazoa; phylum Mollusca; class Gastropoda; order Neogastropoda; family Muricidae; genus Rapana; species Rapana venosa. The sequence continues at coordinate 58,137,554 of CM054150.1, forward strand.
ATAAAAACAATAAACATTTAAACATAATCTTTAAAACACACACACACACTGTCCAACATCAGCACGCACCCATCATGAGATAAAAAGCATCCACAAATCAGCAATATCTCAGCCAGCCACAAACCCACCCCAACAAAAATCACTTTACTCATGAGCGCACTAGTAAACCCGTACGTCTGCACATTCACAAACAGTCGCTCGCGCACGCGCACGCACGCTCGCACATTGTAAACATTCGTACCCATGCTCACGCATTTTAATAATATAAGTCACATTGTCATAACATGTTGTATAAGACAAATATCAATTAAATTAATACTATGTTCTATTAAGATATTGAACAGTCTAAAATAATAACACGTGGACGGGAAAAAAATCATTTGTATAACATGTATGATAAGACAAATATCAGTGAAGTTAACACCCTATTCTATTAGAAACTGAACACAGTTTACACTAATAAAAGGTAGCCTTTAGTCTCTCTCTCTCTCTCTCTCTCTCTCCTCTCTCTCTCTCTCTCGTGGGCTTTAGTTCAATTCAGATTTATTGTCATACATTTATTAAGCAGCAGAATTGAGGTTGGAATAAAACTATTTTTAAATCGCAGGGTTATAGACTTGGGTACTCTGTAGCGCTTTTGAGAAGGCAGGAGTTCAAAATATTTTGCAAGCACATGTGTGTCATCCCTCACAATCTGTCTCGCTCTGTCCATTAGACGATGAGAGGTGGTCTGGATACTAGTTTTTTCAATGAGATAATAGATCGAGGTCCCGTGTGTTACGCATAATTTTATAGCACACGTAAGAGAACCCACGGCAATAAGAGAGTTGTCCCTGGCAAAATTCTGTAGAAAAATGCCACACTGATCGGGAAACAAATGCAGTTGCAGACAGGAAAAAGAAAAAAAATGGGTGGCGCTGCTCTTGTGGCGACGCGCTCTCCCCGGGGAGAGCAGCCCGAATTTCACGTAGAGAAATCTGCTGTGACTGAAAGTGGTATAAATAAATAAATGAATAAATATATAAACAAATTACTTGGTCGTATACGCGCACCTGTATATCACGCTCTTCCCTAGTGTGTATACGCGCCCCCATAGACATGATTACACCTGAGACCGAAGACTGATATATATATATATATATATATATATATATATATATATATATATATATATATATAAGAGAGAGAGAGAGAGAGAGAGAGAGAGAGAGAGAGAGAGAGAGAGAGAGAGAGATAGATAGATAGATAGATAGATAGATAGATATACAGGGTGTGCGAGTTTCAAATCTGTCCTTCATTGGAATTCTCTTCATCAATATTCTCCATAAGCTACCAATATAATTATGTACTTTGTACAACTGCCAAACACCTATGCCTACGAGAGGGCCTTGAAAGAAATCTGTGTAGCCTTGGCTTCAAGTTCACATATGTACATGCGCGTATGCACACCAACGCACGCACACACAAACGCAAATGAACATGTTATTTTTTGGGGTGTTTACTTTCTGATGGACTGATCCATTCTTCTGTTTTGCTCCCCCCCCCCCTCCCCCACCTCCCTCAAAAAAAGAATATATATATATATATATATATATATATATATATATATATATATATATATATATAATCTCGATACATACATACAAGCACACGCAAACATCTTTGAATATGTGTGTGTATATGTATATATATATATGTATATATATATATATGTGTGTGTGTGTGTATGTATTTTATTTAATTTATATATTTTAAAAAATAAATAGAATAAAATTAAAATTAAAAAAAACACACACACAAATATATGTATGTATGTATATATATATATATATATAAGAAGAAGAAGAAGAAGAAGAAGAAGAACAACAACAACAACAACAACAACAAGATCTTCTTGTCTTTTGTATTAAATGTCACCCGAAAAAAAGTACACTCGGATTAAAATTAATGTTAATTAAACGACAAATGTCCAGCGTTCAAGAACCTAAGGAAAACTGGGATTCGTTAACCCTGATTTAACCCAACACCCCCCCCCCCCCCCCCCCCACACCTCTTCTGCGTAAGCTAAGTTTGTGGATGTCAACTCTGTTCTTTCCAACACTGCGGGGAATCCAGTTTTTCTTGCTTTTGAATTGAGCTTTCAGATTAAGTCCAGCTTCACTCTCTGAGAGGGGAAATGTTGAGTAATCCTGATTGTACCTTGTTGCATATGATTTGTTCTGCTGTGTTATTTCTGTCAAATATGTCCTTTTATACCGGACCAAGGCCGATTTATGTATAATCCCCCCCCCCCCCCCCCTCTCTCTCTCTCTCTGTCTTCTCTCTCTCTCTGTCTGTCTGTCTGTCTGTCTGACCTCTCCTGTGCCTACAAGCCATGCAAGTATGGAATTGATTAGTCCCTGGCTAGCCAGGCGAGGTGCTGACATCAGTGCAGAAGATGCCTGCTGCTGGTGTCAGCAGCATCCTTTCCCTAATGCCCTGGTGCAACACCCCGGCGAGTGATGGATCCCTTACAATGAACTCTGGTCTGGTGGCCTTAGATGTGGCAGGGGGGTCAATCCCGCTGACGCCACATGGTGGGCTAGGAGGGTAGAGGCAGGAAGGTTGAACAATTTCTTATGTCAGCTTATGAACAGACTTACCTTCTTCTGCAGGTGTGTCTTCTGTTTGTCTCGTGGGTGGTTTCTTTCTTCGGGGGGTGGGGGGTCGGGGTGGCACTCTTTTGGGTTTGTGATGAAAATGTGCAACGCATCTTCTGAGCATCGCATCATCCATTTTCCATGTAAGACAACTTTTCCGCAAACATACATGAAGTGTATTCTCATCTTCACTACAGCATATTCTTCACTATTTGCACTTTTTTTTTAAAGTTAAAGACACCATAAGAACAATTGATAACACAGAGACAAGTATAATATAGAGGCAAAGGTAAATACTCGTTCAACATTGATAAGAATTAATGTCACTCACTGTTATATTCACCTCTAGCTACACACAAAAAAAGACAAACTATACTGGAAAATTACTCCGTGGGAATGCTAGGAGCATGTCAGTATAAATAGCATCCCCACCTTCTGGAAATTCTGTGCTAGGAATTCCCTCTTTTGTATCCCTCTCTTTGTTTCTGCCTTGTTCCTTTTATTCCTGTCACCTCCTCCTTGTCTATTTTCTGCCTTCTTGGTTCATTCTCCTGCCTCTTTTCCAGAAAGACTTAAAGTTAACAGTTTTCTCCCACGCCGACGACGGATGTGCTGGGCCTGACTTGTCAGGCGCTTAACGGCATTTCCGCTCATGTGACAGAAAACAACTGTTGCTGTCTGAGCGTTCGTAGAAGAAAAAGAAGAAGAAGAAGAAGAAGAAGAAGAGAAGAAGAAGAAGAAGAAGAAGAAAGAAGAAGAAGAAGAAGAAGCAGAAGAAGAAGAAGAAGAAGAAGAAGCAGTCAGTGTTTAGGTGGGTTGCAGAAACACCAAAATAGCCACGATGCACAAATCACAACACATAAAATCACCAGTATGTTGAAAATGATCGTAGATATAAACACGACAACAATTTAAATAATAATAGCCCCCCCCCCCCCCCCCCCCACCTTACCACCACCATTTAGGTAGCTGCATTCCGACTTCGGGAATTGCGTCTGACTATGACACTCGTGTGTACTCAAGTTTTCTTTTAAACATTTTGTTATCCATTCCTATCGGCACGAAATGGTTTACTCTTTAGAAAGGCGGTACGGGTTTATTACGTGTGCACAAGATGTTCTGCGTGCATTTGCACACAAGGCCTCGGTTTCTAGTCTCATCCGAAGGACTTTGACATTCAGTTCGATTTTGTCGACAACCTGGAACGAAAGGGCAAGGCTGGTAATCGAACCCAGAACCTCGCGGTTTACTTGTTAGGCAGGCGACAGTCTTAACCGTCCTGCCACTCCTTCTTGTGCGATATTCTAATGTCATGATGTCAGTCCTTAGAAAAGTTGGGGACTGGATGTGAAGGAATAGCGCGTCAGTGCTTATGTACTATCTTTAAAATATATATATTTTTACAAACAACAACCCTTGCCTTGACTTGCCTTTTCTCGTTCTCACAAGGGATAATCTTATTGTTTCATCAGCTTCAGTACAGAATGAAATGAGGTATGTTCGGGAATACAGGTACTTCCTAATTCTCTTTTCCTCCTTTTTTTCTGGTCCCCTTTTTGTGAAGCTGTGATTTGTTATAGCATCTATCTATCTCTATTCTGGGAAAGGCTCTGATGAGAAAAGACGTCAGTGCTTATCATGCTACCTTTGGAAATTAACATCAGCATCGTCAGCAGCAGCATGATGCTCGCTCTCTCTCTCTCTCTCTCTCTCTCTCTCTCTCTCGCTCTCTGAGCAAGGGGGAAGCTGATAGCAGTTGTTGATATCTGAGGTATCTGCACACAACTAACCAAAGTAACCTAAGCCAGAGTCACCGACAAGTAGGGAGGTAGGGAGGGAGAGGGTAGGGTAGGGAAGCCATGTAGCCATGTTCAGGCACCACCTCCACCATGTACCTCTTGTGCTCTTCTTCATTCTTCCCCCTGCTCCCTCGGGTGTACAGCCAACATGTGTTTGGCCTTTTCCTTCTCCGCTTTGTTATGTCATGTAGCCAACTCCGTATTGGTCATGTCTGGGAATCAATTGTTTGGTCCTGACTTACCTAACACGTGTATTGTTTTGTTTTGTTGTGTTCTGATGTATTGTAAATTGCATAGCTTAAAAGGCTTTTTCTGAACATATTTATTTATTTACTTACTTACTTATTTATTCATACCACTTTAAGTCACGGCAAATTTCTCTGCGTGAAATTTGGACTGCTCTCCTTGTAGAGAGCGCGTCGCTACAAGAGCAGCGCCACCTACATATTTTTTTCTTTTTCTTGTCTCTAACTGTATTTGTTTCCCTATCAGAGTGGCCCTTTTCTACAGAATTTTACCAGGGACAACTCTCTTGTTGCCGTGGGTACTTTTACGTGCGTTAAATAATTATGTGTAACACACGGGACCTCGGTTTATAGTCCCATCCGAAAGACTAGCACCCAGACCACTACTCATGGTCATAGATAGGGGAAAAGTTTCGGGCCCAAACTCTAGACTTTCTGTATAAATAATATTCAGTGTACACGTCATAAAACTGACTTCGTGCCTTTCAAAATTCTCAACCGAGGCGAGTAATAGGCACCCGGCACTAAGAGTCTACTAGAATGGATGGTTTGTAACATGTGTGCAGGATCTGAATATGCAAGTGACCGCACTCGGGACATCAGCTTATAGTGCCATTCGAAGAGAACCTGGAGGGGTACGGATTTAGTGCCAATATTAACTCCAAGGGAGATATCTCTTCACAACAATAGCTCAACAATGACTGGGATCCATGGCCTCAGATGAATCCAACGCTTTAACCACATCGCTTTTGCACACTCTACATGTCATTAAGGTAAAAGGTAAAGGTTTCCCATAACCTATGTGGTCGTAGGGGAGTGAGGCATCAGACACCTCAACTTCTCAAGAGGCCAGTATATTGAGGCGAAGCCCATCCCTCTCCCTCACTGCTTTACCTTCACTAACTCTAAAGAGGGCAGGAACCCATTTACAGCTGGGTGAACTGGGGGACTGTACTGAAGCCAAGACGCGCAAACGGTCACCCATCCAAGTGGTAACCACGCTCGATGCTGCTTAACTTTAGCTGGGGGACAGCGAGTGCTCCGATCACTTTGCTATCCCGTCCCCTAGAGTCATTACACATTGCAAATATACATTGTTAAATTTCTTTGTGAATGGATAAACCGCCCCCTGGTAAACACAACCCAGGGGAGGGCATTCAGCCTTGTGCAGGTGTAGGGGGTCATCACTGCGGGTCAAGGATAGCTGGGATGGAAGGTCATGGCCGGTTGTGAGGAGTACATATGACAGTTTGATGCTGAAGGACTGTCGAGTGGAGGAGACACACACACACACATACACACACTGATCGTTCACGGTACAGGTATTTCAACAGTACTGTGTGTTTTCTCAGTTCACATCAAACAGAGGTTTTTCGCATATTTCTTTCCATGGTACAAGGCTTGGGGAGGGGGGGGGGGGGGGGGGAGGAGGTGTTGGAGGACAGGTCACAATGAAATATAGTTTCATTTATATTTTCCTTATTGATTGTTTTTCTTTTATTTTTAGGATACTGTAATAAGTAATTATGAGCTTTTTTACATCCAGTTCTTGTGTGCACACAGGTTTTGTAATCTGTTACCATTGGCACGGAAGGAGGAGTATTTTTTAACACGTACTGCTGTGTGTGTGTGTGTGTGTGTGTGTGTGTGTGTGTGTGTGTGTGTGTGTGTGTGTGTGTGAATATCTATAAATTGTTCATGCCTATTACATTCACTGTGAGTGATAAGATGCACGTGTACGCACGAAGCAAGCGCGCGTGTGCGTGCGTGCGTGCGTGCGTGCGTGCGTGCGTGCGTGCGTGCGTGTGTGTGTGTGTGTGTGTGTGTGTGTGTGTGTGTGTGGTGTGTGTGTGAGAGGCAATGAAAAACTTAGAATCTAAACAGATACAGAGACATACAAAGATTGGCAGGCAGACAGACATACAAAGAGTGAAACAGGGACAGATACACACATAGAGAGACAGACACAGAGACAGAGGCAGAGACAAGAAGAGGCCGGCACAGCGTCTCACAAAGACGAGAACACATAACATGAAGACACCAAAACAAACGGATTAGAAAAAAGAAGACACAAGAAAGAACACACACACACACACACACACACACACACCAGACGAAATGAACGTGTGTGGTCGAGAGGAGCCAGACAAGAACGGTTCGGTAAGTAACGCTAGTCAATACGTGATGCATGAAATATCGTCTTCCTATGAACGGCTCCGCTCTCCTCACGTCTCCTCTGCCATATGTAACAAGTCTCCTTCAGCAAAGACTGAAGTCAGCATCACGGCTCTGACTTGAAACCTTCCCCCCGCATTCCCTCCCTGTGTGTGTGTGGAGTGGGTGGGCAGGGGTGGGGGTTGTGCGTGTGTGTGTGTGTGTGTGTGTGTGCGTGCGTGTGCGCGTGTGTGTACCCTTGAACTTTAAGTGTTCTTCTTTGAGCAAATACAGTATACTGCTCAAAAGAGTAAATGTACCTCTCAGATTTTAGTGGAGGGAGATAAAGAGACAGACAGACATACGGACAAACAGAATCTAACATACAGAGGCAAAAAAATAAAGAGAGAGAGAGGGGGGGGGGGGGGAGACAGAGACTAAGAAACAGAGGCAAAAAATAAAGAGAGAGGGGGGGGAGAGACAGAGACTAGAAACAGAGGCAGGAAATAAAGACAGGGTGGGAGACATATTTCATATTTATTTATTTATATTTTATTTTTATATCGAGCACATGGAATAAGCACTTAGGTGCTTTTTTTACATCCAGTCCCCGTGTGTAAGCGGTTTTGTAAATTCTGTCATCTGTTGCCACCGGCACACAATGGCCTACTCTTACGAAAAGCGGAACATGATTTAACGTGTGCGCCAGGTGTTCTGGGTGCGTTCGCACACGGGACCTCGGTTTATAGTCTTATCCGAAGGACTTGAGAGAGAGAGAGAGAGAGAGAGAGAGAGAGAGAGAGAGAGAGAGAGAGAGAGAGAGAGAGAGAGAGAGAGAGAGAGAGAGAAATAGACAGACAGACAAGAGACAGAGAGACGGAGACGGAGACGGATAGATAGAGGAGACAAATAGAAACAATGAATATCATGTTTGCATCAAAGTTGACTGAAAAGGTCATCACAAACCCCACATATAGCCTTGAACTCACTCACCATCACCACTCACTCACTCACATACACACACACACACACACACAACACTCTCTCTCCTCTCTCTTCTCTCTCTCTCTGTCACAACACATAACACAACTCTCTCTCTCTCTCTCTCTCTCCTCTCTCTCTCTCTCTCTCACACAACACTCTCTCTCTCACACACGCACACACCACTCTCTCTTCTCTCTCCTCTCTCTCTCCCTCACACACACTCTCTCCCTCTTCACAACGATCACACAAACCCTTCTCTCATCCTCTCTCACACAAACACACTCTCATCTCACTCTCTTCTCTCTCTTCTCATCCTCTCACTCTCCTCTTCTCCTCTCTCTCCCTCACAACACACTCCTCACACACACACACACACACACACAACTATCCCACACAGACTCACAGACACAGAGAGATAAAGATAGGGAGGAAGACAGACCTGTTGTTTCATTAGGATGTAACGCCAACAACAGCAATGTGGCTCAGTGGTTTATCCCTATGTGCACATAGATAACGAGAAGACATGTGCACAGATAACAATAATACAAATGACAAAGCCACAGATAGCAACATGACACAACTACCTTGAGTCATAGGTCAAAAGTTCACTTCAGACCTTACCGACTGCAGGAAAGAGCCCAGAGATCTACTCTAACACTTCCCCTTCAAAACAGACAATCCACCACACAGACAATCCACCACACAGACAATCCACCACACAGACAATCCACACACAGACAATCCACCACACAGACAATCCACTACACAGACAATCCACCACAAGACAATCCATCACAGTGACAATCCATCACACAATCTGTCACACAGACAGTCCATCAAACAGACAACCCATCACATAGACAACCCATCACATAGTGATAAACAATCCATCACATAGACAACCCATCAGATAGAAAACTCGCCACATAGACAAATATATCACATAGACAGCCCATCACATAGACAATCCATCACAGTGACATTCCATCACAAACACATCCATCACACAGACAATCCATCACATAGAAACCCATCACATGGAAAACCACCACATAGACAAATATATCACCTAGAAAGCCCATCACAGACAATCCATCACAGTGACATTCCATCACAAACACAATCCATCACACAGACAATCCATCACATAGAAAACCCATCACATAGAAAATCCACCACATAGACAAATATATCACATAGAAAGCCCATCACAGACAATCTATCACACAGACAATCCATCACAAAGACAATCTATCATATAGACATACATCACATAGACAATCCACCACATAGACAACCCATCACATCCATCACATAGACAATACATCACAGACAATCCATCACAAAGACAACCCATCACATCCATCTCACAGACAATCCATCACAAAGACAATCTATCATATAGACATACATCACAGACAATCCATCACAAAGACAACCCATCACATCCATCACATAGACAATCCATCACATAGACAACCCATCACATCGATACACAATCATCAAATAGGCAACCATCACATAGACGATCCATCACAAAGACAACCCATCACATAGAAAACCCATCACATAGAAAATCCACCACATAGCAAATATATCACATAGAAATCCCATCACATAAAAAATCCACCACATAGACAACCCATCAGAAAGACAACCCATCACATAGACAATCCATCACATAGACAATCCATCACATAGACAATCCATCACATCGATACACAATCATCAAATAGGCAACCATCTGCTTCTAAGAAGTTTTAGCCAACTTCATGGGTTGAGAATGTGTACACATGTACATTTAAAAAGGAACATTGCATGACTGTGTAAGAATGAGTTGAGTGCAAGCGCTTTGATTTGTCTGTGCAAGATACAGCGCTATATAAATTCCATTTAGTATTATTATTATATTATTATTATTATTATTAATATATCTCTCAAAGATCAGGAATGCATGTTAAAGATCCTGTCATTCATGTCCGAGTTCAATGGGTTATGGAAACACGAGCATACCCAGAATCCATTCTGTACAACAACAAAACAGAGCTGCCCTTAATTCGGAAGGTGTCAGCTGATGCTAGCAGGCAGACCTCCTGCAGTGACAAGCACAGAAGACCAGGCACAATGCACAGCACCCAGTGAGGGCAGGCAGCGATGTGACATCGCTTTCCAAATATACACGGGCATAAAGCTTGCGGGGGAAATACGTAAATAATTGTGGTGCATGTTATACGCTTGAGGACAAATACGTAGATCATTGTTGTTCGCGATACATGCTTTTTTTTTTTTTTAAACATGTCAATACCATGTATGTCAGTATCATATTCTTCTTTCACTTCTTATAAAATAACTTATAAAAACAAAGCGAAACATAAAAACAAATTGTATGAACTGTGAATGCATTTTGTTAATAAAAAACCTTTTAAAAAACCCAACCCAAACAAACCAACAGTGATGAACAATGAACAGATAACTTTATTTTTACTCACCTTTACGCTGTCTTGTTCATTGATCAGGTTAAGCACAAATCCGATCACACAGCATAGGTGCAAATGCCAAGAATTCACCTGGGCAGAAAAGTCAGCCGCAATCAAAGCGGCACTCAGCACTATCACTGAGGCCTTTTTTGACAAATCCATGGGTCCTGGTTGTTCAGTGGGCAAGGCATTTGACGCTTGATCCAAAGGTGAGAGTTCGATTCTCGATGTTGGTGCCTCTGGAGGTAGGAGCCTCTCTCTTCAGAACCAACATCTGTGCAGTCCCCAGTCCTGATCCTGACAGTGTGAGACTTTGAGCCGACACCAGTTGGTAAACAGATCTGAGTATACATCGACACCAGTTGGTAAACACATCAGAGTATAAATCGACACCAGTTGGTAAACACATCAGACTATAAACTGACACCAGTTCGTAAACACATCAGACTATTAACCGACATTACTTCATTAATACACTTTCTCACAGGCACACAAAGTCTCATCCTTTT
>CM054150.1:58158360-58160860 GCA_028751875.1 Rapana venosa
TTTGTTGGTTTTTTTGTTTTTTTTTTTATTGTTGTTTTGTTGTGTGTGTGTGTGTGTGTGTGTGTGTGTGTGTGTGTGTGTGTGTGTGTGTGTGTGTGTGTGTGTGTGTGTGTGCGTGCGTGCGCGCGCGTACGTGTGTGCATTGCGCAAGAAGCAGGAGGACTGGAGTTGAAATGTCATTCAGAATCGACTTTTTCTGCTCCTTCTGTGCTAAGCGCTGGGCGGTGGTCTAGTGTTTCGGGGGAAAGATAAACCAAACTCTCATATGCTTGGCCACAGACCAAAAGCACTTGTTAAAACAAAACCACACAAGCAGGGAAGGTTTTTTTCAATTTCGTTTTTTCAGGCTGATAGACTAGCAAGTGATTGGTTTTTTAAAATATTTTTTTATATCAAGTGTGCGTATTATATTCTGCGTGTGTTCTCACACGCGACCTTGGTTTATAGTCTCAAGCAAGAATTATCTCTGTCTTAAGCCCCGCTGGAAGAGACAAGGAATGGAACTGATATATTTGCAGTTATCCCGAGAGGATACCGGACGCCGGTCAGTACAAATAACATCCCCACCATCTGGAAATTCTGCGCAAGGGACTTTTCTGTCACTCTCTTTCTTTCTGCCTTGTTCCTTTTCTCCATGTCACCTCCTTCTCGTCTTTTTTCTGCCTTCTTGGTCCATTCTCCTGCCTTTTGTTCCAGAAAGACTAAAAGGACAAGGCTGCTCTTCCATGCTGAAGTCGGATGTGCTGGGCCTGACTTGTCAGGCGCTTAACAGCAGCACAACGCATTCAACAGTATTCGCTGTCCGAGTGTTCGACAAAGAAGGATGCATTTGCAGACAGGGAAACACTTTCGAAAACTTTCGAGCTGTGCTATGGCGGCAAGGGTGCATGTTTTGTACAGACTTACGTAAGCCAGTAACATGCTGACGGTCCCAGATACCAACAAGGAAATGTCTGCAAAACTATCAAGAAAACAACCTCTACCTTCGGAATGGTCATAGGTTGAAAAGGTCAAGGTGTCCCATAACCTATGCGGTCATTGGGGGCGACATGTCAGGGGCCTCAGTTTCTCCAGGGGCCAGCATATTGAAGGCGGCGCCCATCTCCTCTCCCTCGCTGCTTTACCTCCCCTGTCCCTAAAGAGGCAGGTACCCATTTACAGCTGGGTGAACTGGGGGATTGAACTGAAGCCAAGGTGCGCAAACGGTCACGCATCCACTTGGTAACCACGCTCAATGCTGCCTAGCCTTAGTTAAGGGAAAGCGAGTGCTCTGACCCCTGACCTGTCCCGTTAATTAACGCTGTGTGGCAATTTCAAGCGGGGTGGAGAACAGCAGACTTACAGAACAGTACAGGGCTGACCGTGCCACCTCCAGCAAGCTGAACACTATGTGACATGGACCGTTCATCCACTTCAGTACAGTGCCTGCCAGCTGAGCAGCGCTGACGGCCCGCAACCAGCCACCACTGGTGTACACGTCAGGGGTTTCCTCCCCTGGAGTAACAACGGTGTACACGTCAGGGGTTTCCTCCCCTGCAGTAACAGCGGTGTGCACGTCAGGGGTTTCCTCCCCTGGAGTAACAGCGGTGTACACGTCAGGGGTTTCCTCCCCTGGAGTAACAGCGGTGTACACGTCAGGGGTTTCCTCCCCTGGAGTAACAACGGTGTACACGTCAGGGGTTTCCTCCCCTGGAGTAACAGCGGTGTACACGTCAGGGGTTTCCTCCCCTGCAGTAACAACGGTGTACACGTCAGGGGTTTCCTCCCCTGGAGTAACAGCGGTGTACACGTCAGGGGTTTCCTCCCCTGCAGTAACAGCGGTGTACACGTCAGGGGTTTCCTCCCCTGGAGTAACAGCGGTGTACACGTCAGGGGTTTCCTCCCCTGCAGTAACAGCGGTGTACACGTCAGGGGTTTCCTCCCCTGCAGTAACAACGGTGTACACGTCAGGGGTTTCCTCCCCTGCAGTAACAACGGTGTACACGTCAGGGGTTTCCTCCCCTGCAGTAACAACGGTGTACACGTCAGGGGTTTCCTCCCCTGCAGTAACAGCGGTGTACACGTCAGGGGTTTCCTCCCCTGGAGTAACAGCGGTGCTGACTCCACTCTCCCGGAAGTCCTCCAGATAAGACTGAAAACCGAGGGTCCGTGTGCGAACGCAAGCAGGACATGTTGCGCACACTGAAGTGAAATGTCATGAAACTATCACAGTCTCTGAAAGGAGGTCAATACATATCACAAAAGCTTAGGGGCTCCAAAACTGTGCCTCACAATGTCTCGAAACAAGATCAAACTTCGCAGCGCTAGAGTCCTTGGTTTATAGAGCCCCAGCGTCAATTGTCAGGCCAGTAGATCGAGGTCTGAAATCCTGGTATCAAATGTCACTGAATCAAGGAGACCTGAAAGAACTCCAAGTTAAATGTCGCCAAACTTATGAGGGCTGAACGTTTGTAACCTCAAATGTCACACAACTACAGAAAGATTAGAACAAAGAATCAAT
>CM054150.1:58165860-58190860 GCA_028751875.1 Rapana venosa
AGACGAGTCAGTGACCGCCTGACCCAGTTTTGGCGGACTGTCAGACGAATGAAAGGTTTCTAGGTCAGAGCCCCTCCCCTCCCCTCCTCTTGCCTTCAGCACCCTCTCCCCCCCCCCCCCCAACACACACACCATCACCACCACCACCATCACCACCACCACCACCGCCTGCATTGATTGCAGCAGCGTCACCTGGCTAGGGCACCCAGAAATAAAACCACAATGAAGTCAAGGGGTGGGTGGGGGGGGGGGGGGTGCGCGCGCGCGCGCGTGTGTGTGTGTGTGTGTGTGTGTGTGTGGAGGGGGGGGGGGGGGGTTACCCCTTTCTCTTTAATGCAAAGCCATGACGACTGAGCTGTCAGGGGGAGATGTACTGTTGAGAGGGGAGGAAAAATTCAAAGCTCATCGACTTTTTGTTGTTGTTGTTGTTGTTGAAGTTGTTAACAATAAAGTATGATTTAAAAGTCGAAAATAAAGAAATAAAGTTCAATAATGAAAGTTAGAAAAAGTGGGGTTGGGGGGGGGGGGGGGGCGGGGGGAGGGTGGGCGGGGGGTGAACACCGAAAAAGAAAAACAAACCTGCAATGTATAAAAAGTTACTGAAGCAAAGTGTACTGAAATCTAAGTAATGTGGTTGTCATAGATAACATGGCTAAATATGTTTGCTCTCACAACGTTTGTTATTTTGCACATTAGAACTAAAACATCCAGTTTTTTGTGACTGTAAGTAGTCATTTATTATCTTGAATTTCCAGGTCTTGGAAATATTTCAGAATTCTTTTTCTCCGACCCCTGTAGGCAATGGATTATACAGATTGCAACCATCATGTTCAACATGTACAGAACACACACACACACACACACACACACACACACACACACACACACACACACACATTAAAAAGGGAGCTTTATTCAGTTTTTAATGCAGAAAGGGGAGGTACTAATGGGGTAAAAAAAAATCTTTTTAAATGAAAGAGCTCTTCTTTAAAAAATGTCTTTAGGAATATGTCAATGCGATTTTTTTCCAAATGAAAATTCAGTGCATTGTTCTGAAAGTTGCTTTATTGCAAGGAATGAAATACAAATTGATCCAAGTTTTGGTTTGGTTTGTTTTGGTTTTTACAAGGCCAAGTTACAAGCAGCGTCGAGCGTGGTTACTAGTTGGATGGGTGACCGTTTGCGCGCCTTGGCTTCAGTACAGTTCCCCCAGTTCACCCAGCTGTAAATGGGTACCTACCCTCTTTAGGGTCAGGGAAGGTAAAGCAGCGAGGGAGAGGAGATGGGCGCCACCCTCAATATGCTGGCCCCTAGAGAAGTGAGGTCTCTGACGCCTCGCTCCCCTACGACCTTATAGGTTATGGGACTCCTTTACCTTTACCTTTTTAAGGGTAAAGGGGTTCCCATAACCTATGTGACATAAAGGAGGAAGATACCAGACCTCACTTCTCTAGGGGCCAGCATATTGAGGGCGGCGCCCATCTCCTCTCCCTCGCTGCTTTACCTTCCCTGACCCTAAAGAAGGCAGGTATCCATTAATAGCTGGGTGAACTGGGGGATTGTACTGAAGCCAAAGTGCGCAAACGGTCCCCCATCCACTTTGGTCACCACGCTCAATGGGGAAAGCCAGTGCTCTGACCACTGAGCTGTCCCGTCCCCGTTTTTCACCCCCATGCAAAAATTAATTATTCTAACATGTGACGTTAATTCATGAAAAAAGGGTTATTACCTCATCAGTCTGTTATAGATGCAAGTTCAAAATAGACAATAACAGTTTACCCAGAAAAAAATTTGGGGTAAATGAACACTATGTGAATTTAATTATGAATAGGGAGTTGCTGCTTAATGAGTTGCAAACATAGCTGCAAACCAGTGCACAGCAAGTAAGGAAACTGAACTGATGAAAAGATAAGGTTAGTGAGAGAAGCTATCAATCAGCAAGAGAACGCTTTTAAAGCACTCAATTTGCTTCTCTACCAAAACACTCTACCATCAATATGAATTACTGAAATCATACAGGCCGAGCGCACAACAGTGGTCGCGGTCTAGCCATCTCTCTACTTGTAAAGCATGTCCTAGCATGTTCTCTCTGCTAAAAATATGCAAAAGACTTTTTCTTCCCATTGATATTCAGATTGAATTATTTAACAGAGTAGTAGTTCCAGTTTTGCTTTATGGATGTGAGGTCTGGACTCCATCAATGTGTGAATTAGCTTCGAAATTACAACTTAAGTTCTTCAAAATAATTCTTAAACTGGGAAAATCTACTCCAAGTAAAATGGTTTATGGGGAGCTGGGACAGTTTCCTGTGGAAATAACAGCTAAAGTAAGGATGCTTTGCTTTTGGTTTAAGCTTGTTGATATCGGAAGTGAGCCTCAGTTTTCAAATATTGTTTATTAGCTGCTACATGATAATTATGTAAATCGCTAATGCCCACAAATCTCCTTATTTAGCTAACGTAGAACGCATATTAAATGAAATCGGGTTAAGTGGCATTTGGCAGATTCAGTTTGATCTCCATGTTTCACCTGAATGGTTTAAATCCAAAGTTACACATAGTTTACAAGATCAGTATTTGCAACAATGGGTTTCTCATATAGATAACAACGACATATTTCTTAATTATAGACTATTTAAAAAGTGTTTCTGCTTTGAAGAATATCTGACGATTCTTCCTCGCAATTTGTCATTAACTTTTATTCATTTTCGAACGTTAAATCACAGACTTCCCATCCAAATTGGCAGAATAAGAAATGTTCCCAGAGCAGAGAGAGTCTGTGATAACTGTGGTGAACACGAGCTAGGTGATGAGTTCCATTATCTATTCAAATGTCATTTCTTTGTGCAGTTAAGAAACAAATTTATCCCAAGATATTATTTTAAAAAACCCAAATGTTATGAAGTTCCACGAATTGTATAGTTCCACAAATAAATCCTTGCTTATCAAAGTTATAAAATTCCTCAAAGAAATAATGAAAAACCTATTGATTTGATGCATCTCTTTAGATGATACTAGTGTATTTTATTAAATGTTAGGGATAAGTTAATTTCCTTTGTTGGTATAGATTTGAATGGCCAGGTCATTGTGTGTGAGCATACTCGCATCCCCACATGCTCGTGTATGTGTGTGTGTGTGCCCCCGCATTTGTGTGCATGTGTGCGCGCGTATCTGTGTACTGGTTGTGCTTTCGTAGCAGGGAGGTCCAACTCACATTGATACAGCTGCCTCTGAGAACTTTTGTATTTTCATTTGAATGGTTTGCCTGGCGTTTAGTTTGAAATGCTTCCTGCGTTCTTTATTTTATTTAACGTCTGTTCACTCAAGGTGATATTAGACCAAAGATAAAGTGTTACAATATATAGAGAACGTGTGTGTGTGTGTGTGTGTGTGTGTGTGTGTGTGTGTGTGCGTGCGTGTGCGTGTGTGTGTGAACGCGTGCGTGCGCGCGCGCGCGTGTGTGTGTGTGTGAGTTTACCTATTTGTGTCTGTGCACGAGATAAAAGAAAGAAAAAAAAACACAAAGAAATTATGGGAGGGACGGGGTGAGGTGGGGGAGAGAGGGAGCAGGCGTTGAACAGCTTAAACTGCAGCAAGAATAATTACAAAAGTTTGCCAACAGGGCTTTTAACTAAACAACTAACTATCTCCAACATAATCACATTATCGGCCAATAATTGTTCAAATGACATATTTGAAATCCTATCTACAACTGTACCAGAAAAATATGGTCGAAGTACTTCACAATGAAGATTGACATCCTTAGGTGATAAGTCAGAACCACATAGACAAGTTATCTGTTTACAAAATTTAGTCTTAAATGCATTCGATCTGAACCTGTAGATCATACTTCCCACCAGTCTGTTATGGAAATGACACACTCTGACACTTAATGAATGTCCACGTAAAGAATACTTCCTGCGTGCGTGGGTGCATGAGTGTGTGTGTGACCAGGAGGTGGCGACCTTCTTCGCGTGTGGATGTTCCACGGTGTGTATGTGTGTGTGCTTGTGGATGCTTTTGCGTTGGCGTGATGTGCTGAGAGAGAGAGAGAGAGAGAGAGAGAGAGAGAATGTGTGCAGTTGATTGCTGGTAATGTATTCAGGCATCATGTTAATTTACGGTGCCTTTCCTGTATTGTGAATGGTCTTTTGCTTTTCATGTCCATAGTTGGTGCTTTCCTTTCTGCTTTCCATGTTGGGGGGAGTTTGTGTTGTGAGTGGTTTTTCGCACGCCCACGTCCGCAAGTTGAGGCTTTGTTGGATTCCATGTGCCCCTTGGGGTTTTCTTGTAATAAATCTTGAATCTTGAATCTCAAAAGGCCGGAACAGGTTTTAACATGTGCATAAGGTGTTCTGCGTGCGTTGGCACTCTGGATCTCCATTTGTGGTCTCATCCGAAGGACTTTTGAGGGAAGGGAGGGAGGGGAGGAGAGGGGTGTTGATGTTGGTACTGATGTTAAATCCGGGGTAAAACTCCCCTTGAAGAGGTGCCTCAGTGGTGGCTCGATTCCGCCGTCAGATCACGAGCTTAACACTCTAACCACTAGGCCATCCTGCTCCTGTCTGTACT
This sequence comes from Rapana venosa, assembly GCA_028751875.1. Taxonomy (NCBI): domain Eukaryota; kingdom Metazoa; phylum Mollusca; class Gastropoda; order Neogastropoda; family Muricidae; genus Rapana; species Rapana venosa. Next base: position 58,170,432 of record CM054150.1, read on the forward strand.
TTACTCTTGAGAAATGAATGAAGAATATTCTGTACAGAGAAGGAACTTTTCTTCTTTGTCGTAGATGTTCGCACATCTCGTGTGTGTGTGTGTGTGTGTGTGTGTGTGCTTATAGATGCCTTTGCGTTGCACGTGATATGCTGAGAGAGAGAGAGAGAGAGAGAGAGAGAGAGAGAGAGATGAGAGAGAGTAAAACTGATTGTTGATACATGTATCCAAACATGTTGATTTATCATACCTTTCCTGTATTGTAAATGCTCTTGCACTTTTCATGTCCATAATTTTGTGCTCTTCATTTTGGAGCGAATTTGTGTTGTGAGTATTTTTCACACGCCCACATCCACAAGTTGTGGTGTTGTTAAATTTCATGAACCCCTTTGGGGGTTTTTTCTTGAAATCTTTAAAATCTTGAAATCTGGAAATCTTGGAAAAGGTACATCTGGTTTTTCCCTTCCTGGCGTGGAGCTCCGCAGTTCCCCAATGCTGACCTCTGCCCCCGTTGTTATACACCCTTCAGGTAGCCGCATTTCAACTTCGGGGATGGTGTCTAGACAGGACACCTGTGTGCTTGCGATTTGTAACATGTAATTCTTCTTCATTCCTATTGCCACAAAATGGCCTACTCTTCGGAAAGGTGGAATGGGTTTGGGGTTTTTTAACGTGTACGCAAGATGTTCTGTTGTTCGACAAAAGTTCGTTAAAGTCCATCTAGTTTTTTTTTTTGGGGGGGTGGGGGGGGTGAGTGCTCAGTGCTGATGTCAACTGGGTATCCCTTTGGGCATTCCCCACGTGTATCCCGGCCCTCAGATAGAGAGGAGCGCTATAACACTAGGCTGTCGAGAAAGTAGAATAAACATAAAACATTATGGCAGAAATCGGATATCACTAAAGGAAGATAGATTACTACCTATAATGAAATTTTTGTTGATTGGTTCCAATAAATGTTGATTACATCCTTTCAGAGCGGTTTGTAATGGGTACTCTATCATGTCCATCATCATCTCTTCATTTACAATTTTTTTCATCATTATTCACATCACCACATCTCACATCTCGCGCGCCGCTTATATTACGTCATAACACCACTCTCTGGGGCTTGCACACATCTTAAATCCCAAATCTAAATCGAAAACATCTGTTTTTCACCGTCCACTAGCACACCATCACGCGGCCCCATTTCTACCTCTCATCTCACCATTGTACTACATCCCTCACCACCTCATCTAAATCACCTGTCACACACGCCCACCATCTTCAGCGCAGTAAATGTCAATCATCTCATCCTATCATCACACAATCACTCCTACCTCGAAAATCAAATGTCATTATCATATCATTACCACATCGATCATGACCACGTCGTTCATCACACATCATCATTTATACGCCATTATGATCATCACGTTTCTCCCATACCTTTATGATCATCACGTATCACCATCACCATTATGTCACACCACCAGTCACATCCCTATATGGTCATCCATCCCATTGGATCATCACCGCCATCACCATCACATGACATCACCGTCATCACCATCACTTATGTCTTCCCGCATCCTCACATTTGATCATCACTGTCATCACCATTTATGCAGTCACCGCTCATCACCAATCACAATTATTGATCATCACCGTATCACATCAACTTTATGATTACTGTCTCACCATTAAGTGATTGATCTCAGCGCATCACCATCAACCATTTGATATCTCATTATCACATCACTTTATGATCATCATCATATCATCACCATCACCATTATGATCATCATCAGCATCATCACCATCACCATTATCTCATCACCATCATCACATCATGCATCATCACATCATCCCACGACATCATGCATCATCATCACCACCATTTACATCATCATCCATTCACCAATAGATCATCATCAGCATCACACCCTCACCTTACACGTCACATCATCACACACCTATCGATCACATCACTCATCACCTATCACTTATATCCATCATCGTTATGGTCATCATCGACGTCATCACCATCACCATTATGATCATATCACCTCATCACCATCACCATTATGATGATCATCACCTTATTCATCATCCACCAACGATCATAATCATCAGCAGCATCAGCACCATAGTATGTCTCCTCAGCATCATCATCAACACCTGTTGTCTACACTTCGTCCATCAGCTGCAGTCAGCAGCCACTTTACGCAGGTGGTCGTCGCGGGGACACAAAAGACGCGTTAGTCTGCACTTGTCTCCAGGCTGGTCAGTCTGCACTTGTCTCCAGGCTGGTCAGTCTACACTTGTCTCCAGGCTGGTCAGTCTGTCTTCAGCCTTTCTCACCCACACACCCATGTCAAGGCCGGTCCAGTCTTTGATGTTCTTCGTCCGGTTCATCTATCTGCCCCTGTATTCCCTCCCTTCCCTAGACAACATCCGAAAACAAGGTCTCCGATAGGAAAACACAGTCATGTTGATACACACTAAAGATCAAACAGCAGCAGCAGCAACAAAGACAGAAACGTGGCTGACCCCGCACTGAGAGGACGCCATCTCCCTCGAGAAGGACATCCTGATTTCTGCCGTGCCGTGGCTTCAACAATAGACATTTAATGCCAGAAATGCCGTAACTCTTAAAGCAAACACTCTATCAACAGATCTCTCCCACCAGTTTCCGGGCCGATATTTTAGTGGGGTGACCAAAAGTATGTGTGGGCTGTACACCCTGGCAGTAAAAGAAGTGACAAAAGACTTGTTAAAATGGTAAACATAACTGACTGTCTCCTCCATTAGCCCCAAGGAGTCTGCCCCTTCTCTGTGCGGCAGTGCACTGAAACCCTAGCAGTGAGCGTGAGCAGGCTGAACCCGGCGGAGCTCATCCCTCCCTAGATCCAGGCTGCATGCTGGGTATGTTCATGTCTCCATGCCTCCGGCCATACATGGCCTATACTCAAATCAACTGTCTCCACCGCCGCTGTCGTCGATAGGAGCTCCACGCAATGCCACCACCAGGGTTTGCTATCTTCTCTGTCTTTGATGATTTCTGCGATCTCCTGTAGCCCTCCTCCAGACCACTGATCTCAGTGATGTTGGCAATGGAGGATGTTGGTGGTGTGCCTCTTTTCCTTCTGCCTTCAACCTAAAATTGGAGAACTGTTGTCATCAGATTTGATAAGATAGAGAGAGATTTATAAAAAAATATGTATGTAAGATGTTATACCTACAATAATGCAGGGATATTGGTTTATAGTGACACCCAGAGGACTGTTAAAGGAATGGAATGGTGGGGGAGGAGGGGGTGGCCTAGTGGTCAGAGCGTTAAGCTCACGACCTGAAGGTGCAAGCTGGAACCACCACCGTGCAAAGGGATTTTTCCTCTGGAGTAAACAACAGTTCGACTCCATTCCCAAAACGTTCTTCGGATGAGACTATAAACCGAGGTACTGTGTACGAAGGTACGCAGACATCTGTCACACACATTAAAAACATGTTCCGCCTTTTGAAAGACTAAGCCATAGTGTGCCAGTAGGATCAATGACAGAATTTAACAGTCATATGCAAATTGGCGTCATGTTTAGACAGCATCCACGAAGTCAGAGTGTGGCGTCCTTAATGGCGGTCAAACCGCTGCATACGCAAAATGTCACCATTGGTGAACCTCAGAGCCCTAACCAGGAAGGGGAAGTGTAGAGGTGGAATCCGAGGCAGTGTTGACTTGACACTGCCACAGGGACGCTCAGCAGCGACTCCTGCACACAGTCTCAGAATAACGTCACATCAGGAGTTTGACGCTCTGACCTTGGGGATATTTCACCCCTAAAGAAAATGACGCCATGATCACAGGGCTATTTCACCTCTCAAAGGAAAATGACGCCATGATCACAGGGCTATTTCACCTCAAAGGAAAATGACGCCATGATCACAGGGCTATTTCACCTCCAAAGGAAAATGACGCCATGATCACAGGGCTATTTCACCTCTAAAAAGAAAATGACGCCATGATCACAGGGCTATTTCACCTCCCAAAAGAAATATAAAGTAATCTAAAAAATGACGCCATGATCACAGGGCTATGTCACCTCTCAAAGCAAAATGACGCCATGATCACAGGGCTATTTCACCTCCAAAGGAAAATGACGCCTTCATCTCGGATATTTCACCTCTGAGAGGAAAATGATGTCATGATCAAGAGGAATTTCACCTCTGAGAGGAAAATGATGTCATGATCACGGAATATTTCAATCCTTAAAGGAAAATGGCGCCATGATCACAGGGCTGTTTCACTCCTGAAGGAAAAGGATGATTCAATCTTTGCGGGTTTTACCCCATAAGAAAAGGACACTTCTATAATCAGACTATTTCTCCCCTTAACCCCGTAAGAAAAGGACACTCCTATAACCAGACTATTTCAGGACACTCCTATATACCTTGGGACGGATAGCTCATGTTCGGAGCTACTCCTTTCCCACCAAGATAAGTTTAGGACGAGCGTGTTCCAGTTGGATGAACCAGTATTTCGGCCTTGGCTCAGTACATTCCCCTAGTTCATCAGTGTAAATGGGTACCTGTCCACTATTAGGTTCAGGAAGGTAAACAGCGAGGGAGGAGATGGGTTCATAATGCTGCCTCAGATAGTGTCTCTGGACCCTCCTACTACGACTTTTGTTTGGACCCTTTAACTACTATAAATTCGGACAACCCTTTCGGACACTCCTATAACCAGCCTATTTTACCCCTTAAGTAAAGGACGCTCTAAACCAGACTATTCGGCACCCTATAACGAAATTCAGGACACTCCTATACCAGCTATTTCACCCCACTTTTAATGAAAAAAGAATTATCTTTTTTCCCAAGTAAAACCTTGCAAAACGACTATTGCATTGCGAAAAGGGCTCTATTTACAGGTTATTTCACCCCTGAGGGATAATATGTTTTTGCAGTCATTTGGGTATTGATTGGCATGAGGATGGTTTTTATTTTTATTCTATCTGTGTTTATTTTCCTGTTTGGTTGTTTTTTGTTGTGTGTTTTGTGTGTACGTGCGTGCGTGTGTGCGTGCGTGCGTGCGTGTGTGTGTGCATGCATGCGTGCGTGCGCGCGCGCGTACGTGCGTGCATGTGTGCATGCGTGTGTGTGTGTGTGCACGCGCACACACACGCGCATGCGCATCGGCATGCACTTGCACGCACTTATACGTGCATACATAAACAAGAAAGAAAGAAAGAAAACGCGTAGTAGTTAGGAGCGGCAGTGAACTACGCCGACCTCTTTGACTCCTTTATCTTCTCTTTTTTTCTGTTCTGTTCGTTCCCCCTCTGTCTCTTCAGAAACACGCCCAGCACCTGTCTCTGCCGTTCATCTCCACTTCTATCTAGGTTAATAGTCACCATCTTTTGTGACCCATAAAAGGAAGTAGCCTGACCCCGTTTCCCCCTCCCTGCATCCTTCCTAACAAAAATGGCGCTTCTGACCCAGTTGACGAAGTAAAGATGACAGAAAAGCGATAAGGGACAAGTTTAACTGGAAACAGAATGGCTGTGGACTGTAGTTTAGGATGCCTGTGTATCATGAAGCAGACAATGATCCCAAGGCTGAGCTTCCGTGCCTGTGAGCAGCCAGTGTCTGTATCAATTCATATTGGCCAGCCTGCTTTCCCTGGCTTTGTGGTTTTTTTAAGACTGGAGGAGGTCGTTTGGCTTGTTTACGGTAATCAGATAGTATTTGCTGCATGGCTTTTTCCTTTAGCCAGTATACAGATTAGCGAAACAAGATGGCTGAAGATGGGGTGTTCAAAAATGTCTTTAACAAACCTACATGTTCTCCTTAAAAGAGCACCAACATCCTAGGTACACCCAGCTGCATGTCTGAAATTGTTATCTTAGAAGCTCTGATAATAAAATGGGGGGGATGGGAGGGTGAAGAGACAGGCACAGACAGATAAACACACAAATAAGCAATATGGTGGATTTACAACATTGCATTGGACTAATAAACCCTTTGCAAAGAACCAGGCATAGGCACACAACCGAAATAAATGAAGATAGTTGGCCAACGGTTCTTCAACTCCAATGACTTCCTTCAGACCCGGGAGAAAAGAAGCATCAGAAACCAAGATTTCACGATAAGGACTAGGTGCCGTCCCAAGACCGGGGTTGACCTGCCCTGGATCTCCAAGAATGTTCCAGTGTGTTTCTATGTACTCTGTTCAGAGTGTTGTTTTTCAGCTAAATGTTCCAGTATGTTTCTATGTACTGTGTTCAGACATGGTTTTCTTCAGCTAAATGTTCCAGTATGTTTCTCTGTACTCTGTTTAGACATGGTTTTCTTCAGCTAAATGTTCCAGTATGTTTCTCTGTACTCTGTTTAGACATGGTTTTCTTCAGCTAAATGTTCCAGTATGCTTCTCTGTACTCTGTTTAGACATGGTTTTCTTCAGCTGAATGTTCCAGTATGCTTCTCTGTACTCTGTTTAGACATGTTTTCTTCAGCTGAATGTTCCAGTATGCTTCTCTGTACTCTGTTTAGACATGTTTTCTTCAGCTGAATGTTCCAGTATGCTTCTCTGTACTCTGTTTAGACATGTTTTCTTCAGCTGAATGTTCCAGTATGTTTCTCTGTACTCTGTTTAGACATGTTTTCTTCAGCTGAATGTTCCAGTATGTTTCTCTGTACTCTGTTTAGACATGTTTTCTTCAGCTGAATGTTCCAGTATGCTTCTCTGTACTCTGTTTAGACATGTTTTCTTCAGCTGAATGTTCCAGTATGCTTCTCTGTACTCTGTTTAGACATGTTTTCTTCAGCTGAATGTTCCAGTATGTTTCTCTGTACTCTGTTTAGACATGTTTTCTTCAGCTGAATGTTCCAGTATGCTTCTCTGTACTCTGTTTAGACATGTTTTCTTCAGCTGAATGTTCCAGTATGTTTCTCTGTACTCTGTTTAGACATGTTTTCTTCAGCTGAATGTTCCAGTATGTTTCTATGTACTGTGCTCAGAATGCTGTTTTTCAGCTAAATGTTGTAGTATGTCTCTATATACTGTGTTTCTACCCTCATGCTTCTTGTGGGTATTAGAAGTATTTTTGGCTTAAAAGCGCGCGCGCGCGCGCGCGCGCGTGTGTGTGTGTGTGTGTGTGTGTGTGTGAGTGAGAGAGAGAACCAGAATCAGAAAACTTTATTGCCATTGTCAGAACAAGACTTATTTGACACCAAACGTAGACATATACATTTCCTAAAAGATGTAGATTCTTAGATTTATGTTACTCGCCTGTGCTCTTGCTCTTCTGGAAAAAGAATCATGCACATATTTGATCATGTCTAACAGATAGACCTCGTTGTTGGAAAACTTTCATTCTCGTTGTTATTCATATTATTCATTTGTTTATTTTTAACATTAGATAAACATGTTTTTCTTAAATCGTCATATTGTTTACAATCAGCAAACAAGTGATATTCGTCTTCTATTGTGTTACACCACTGACATGTTCTTTTTTCTCTCGCGTATTTGTGTATCTCCCTTGTTCTATCATTAAATCATGGGAGAGGGTGCGAAATCTGCGAATATTCGCCTATAATTTTAAAGCCTGCATATCAATAGACATGGTTCCAATCTATAGACATGAGAAACAGAATTGTAATAATTCAACTTAGAAAATGACTTTTTTTGTTGATTCCAAAACACTCTGTACATTTCTTCAAGTTTTCTTTTTATAGCATAGCATAGTCTTTTGATATTCAATGTACTGTGATTATTCCACACATGTTTGAATCCAATCTTGGGAATTGTTGTTTTGTTTATATATAAACCCAGTGATCTTTTTCATTATTTTCATGCATTTCATTACACATCAATTTCAAATAAATATTTTCGTTTGAGTCTGTTACGTGAATCCAAAATTGATTAAATGACTAATAACTTTCAACGTTACTGGGTATCTGCCTAAGTCCCCTAAGACAGGTAAGGCCATTGTTTATTTTTGTGAGCTCCTAATACCTGTGTGTGTGTGTGTGTGTGTGTGTGTGTGTGTGTGTGTGTGTGTGTGTGTGCGTGTGTGTGTGTGTTTGTGTGTGTGTGTGTGTGTGTGGACATTGATAAAAAGGTTGACTGCATTCTTGTTTCTGTCACAAGCAGTGTTGTAAATGCTTTTGTTAATGCAGATTATGTATATTATTATAGTTGATTTAGTTTACTGAAATCCTTCATGTTCGTAGAGGGGTTAAAGGCGAATTGAATCTTGAATCTTGTGTGTGTGTGTGTGTGTGTGTGTGTGTGTGTGTGTGTGTGTGTGTGTGTGTGTGTGTGAGGACTACACTACACTGCACTGTACTGTACTGTACTGTACTGCACGACTCTACATTACACTACTCTACACTACACTCACTGCATGATCATTACTCACACTACACATCACTACTCTACACTACATCACTCACTACACTACTACACCACTACACTGCACTACACTCCTACACTACACTACCTACTACAACTACTACACTCACTACACTACACTGCACGCACTACACTACACTACACTACACACTCACTACAACTACACTCACACCACACACTACACACACACACACTACACTACACTACACTACATCATACACTACACTACACTACACATCACTACACCCACACACCACACACACAACTACACTACACTACACTACACCACACCACACCACACTACACTACACTACACCACCACTACACTACACTACACTACACTACACTACACCACCCCACACCAACTACACTACACTACACCACACCTACACAACTACACTACACTAACACCACACCACACCTACACTACACACACACACAACACTACACTACACACACCACACACACACACTACACTACACTACACCACCACACCACCACCTACACTACACTACACCACACCACACTATACTGCACTGCACTGCACTCCACTCCACTCCACTATACTACACTACACCACACCACACTACACTACACTGCACTACACTACAGTACACTGCACTACACCAAACTACACTACACCACACCACACTACTCTACACTACACTACATACACCACACCACGCTACACTACACTACACCCTAGTACACACTTTAAACACACTTCTACTAGCTTCTGACTCAGGGAAAATCTCCCTTCCCACTCTACTCGACTTATCGGCAGCCTTCGATACTATAGACCACTCAATTCTTCTCTCCCGTCTTCAAAAAACGTTCGGTGTTACTGGCACAGCCCTCACCTGGTTTAATTCATACCTTACTGACCGATTTCAGACAGTTGCAGTAAACAAGATTCAATCAATACCTGCCAAACTGAAATGCGGAGTCCCACAGGGATCAGTTCTAGGCCCTGTTCTGTTCACTCTTTACACTGCCCCACTGTCACATATAATAAAACGTCATCAAATCAACCAACATTTTTACGCAGATGACTCTCAGATTCAAAGCAGTGTTACTCCTGAAAATCTGCCTTCTCTCCTAGCAAATAGGGCCCACTGCTTTGAAGATATTCAAAATTGGATGACACAGAACAAATTACAGCTAAATGCAGATAAAACCGAACCCATGCTTGTAGGGACCAAACACAAACTCTCTTCCATTACAACAGCTTCAATAGAACTTGGCAATGCATCAGTCCCTCTATCCACTGCTGTGAAGTACCTAGGTGTTGTTATCGACAACACACTCTCTATGCAAAAATTCATCACCCAGACCTGTCAGTCGTGCTACTATCAGTTACGGCGTATTAGTGCAATTCGAAAGTACCTGTCCACCAATGCAACAGCCAAACTTGTCACTTCTCTCATTCTTTCACGTCTGGACTATTGCAATTCTCTTTTGTCTGGTCTGCCAGCATCATCTATCCACTCCCTTCAACGTATACAAAACTCCGCAGCTCGACTAGTTCTCAGAAAGAAAAAATCGGAGCACATTACCCCCCTCTTGCGATCTCTCCACTGGCTGCCTGTGCCACAGAGAGTAGAATATAAGATCAGTACCCTCTGTTACAAATGTCTCCACAAAACTGCACCCTCCTACCTCTGTGAATGTCTTAACCTGTACACTCCTTCACGTTCCCTCCGCTCTGCTGCAGATACCTTGTGCCTACGAATACCTAGATTCAACCAATCTACTGTTGGCCGTCGCTCTTTCTCTATTTCGGGTCCATCGACCTGGAATGAGCTCCCTCTCTCTCTTCGCCAGAAGCCTAGCTATGACAGTTTTAAATCCAGCCTCAAGACATATTTATTTCAAACCTAAGATTTCCTCCCTCCTTTCTCATATCAGAACTATCCCACCCTTCACTAACCCATGTCCTATCACCCTGCTAAAGTATATGACCTGTGTGTGTGTGTGTGTGTGTGTGTGTGTGTGTGTGTGTGTGTGTGTGTGTGTGTGCGTGCGTGTGTGTGCTTTTGAAAAACATTTGACTATTGCAATTTTATTTCATAGATTGGGTCTGCAGTACCATGTTTGTAATATCTGTTTGAGCTATTGATTATTTGTCATTGGTTGTATGACTGTGTAAGATTAGGTCGAATGCATGTGCTTTGATTTGTCTTTGCAAGATATAGCGCTATATAAGTTCCATTTATTATTATTATTATTATTATTATTATTATTATTATTATTACACCACACCACACTACACTACACTACACTACACTACACTTCACTACACTACACTACACTACACTACACTACTCTACACTACAATACACTACACTACATTGCACGACACGACACTACACTACACTACACTACACTACACTACACTACACTACACACACTACTCTACACTACACTACTCTACACTACACTACTCTACACTACCACACACTATACTACACTACACTACACTTCTCTAAACTACCCCACACTACACTGCACTACACTATACTAGGTGGATCGGTGGTCTAGAGGTAACGCGCCTGTCTAGAAAGCGAAAAGTCCGGGTCTGAAGTGCGGTGCGGCGGTTCGTACCCCGTTTGGACCGGAAACTTTTCCCCCATCCATTAGACCATGAGTGGTGGTCTGGGCGCTAGTCTTTCGGATGAGACGATAAACCGAGGCCCCGTGTGTTACACGTAATTATTTAGCGCACGTAAAAAAACCCACGGCAACAAGAGAGTTGTCCCTGGCAAAATTCTTAGAAAAAAGCCACTCTGATAGGGAAACAAATACAGTTGCAGACATGAAAAAGAAAAAAAAAAGAAAAAAAAATGGGTGGCACTGCGCTTGTGGCGACGCGCTCTCCCGCTCTCCCCGGGGAGAGCAGCCCGAATTTCACGGAGAGAAATCTGCCGTGACTTAAAGTGGTATGAAATGAAATCTGAGTGCTTTGATTTGTTGCTTTACAAGATTCAGCGCTATATAAATTCGATACATTATTATTATTATTATTATTATTATACTGCACTACACTACAGTGCACTACACTACACTGCACTACACCACACCACACAACACTACACTGCACTACACTACACTACTCTACACTACACTGCACTACACTACACTTCTCTAAACTACCCCACACTACACTGCACTACACTACACTGCACTACACTACACTGCACTACACTACAGTGCACTACACTACACTGCACTACACTACAGTGCACTACACTACACTGCACTACACTACACTGCACTACACCACACTACACTACACTACACTACACCACACTACACACACTGCACTACACTACACCACACTACACTACACTACACTGCACAACACTGCACTACACTGCACTACACTGCACATCACTACACTACACTGCACTACACTGCACTATACTGCACTGCACTGCACTACACTACACTGCACTACACTACACTGCACTGCACTACACTACACTGCACTACACTACACTGCACTGCACTACACACACTACACACACTGCACTACACTACACCACACTACACTACACTACACTGCACACACACTGCACTACACTGCACTACACTGCACATACTACCACACTCACTACACTGCACAACTGCACTCACTGCACTACACTCACATGCACTACACTACACTGCACTGCACTACACTACACTGCACTACACTACACTCACTGCACTACACTACACTGCCACACTACACTACACTGCACTGCACTACACTACACTACATACACTGCACTACACTACACTGCATACACTACCACACTGACACTACACTGCACTACACTACACACACTACACTACACTCCACTGCACTACACTCACTACACCACACTAACTGCACTACACTACACTACACTGCACTACACTGCACTACACACTACACTATCACTGCACTACACCACTACACTACACTACACTGCACTGCACTACACTGACACTACACTACACTACACCACACTACACTACACTACACCACACTACACTACACCACTACACTACACTACACCACACTACACTACACTACACACTACACTACACTACACACACACTACCTACACACTACACTACACCACACACACACACTACACTACACACTACACTCCTACACTGCACTACACTACACTACACACTGCACTACACTGCACTACACTACACTACACTACACCACACTACACTACACTCACCACACTACACTACACTACACTACACCACACTACACTACACTACACTACACTACACTACACTACACCACACTACACTACACGACACTACACTGCACTACACTGCACTAACTACACTACACTACACCACACTCACTACACGACTACTACACTACACTAACTCACACCACACCACACTACACTACACTACACTACACCACACTACACTACACTACACTACACTGCACTTCACTGCACTACACAGGGGGACAGGACAGGTCTCTGTCTCATTTTCTGGGCTCATTTTGTGATGTTGTCTACCCATTGTTGTCTCTATCTTATTTTCTGGGCCCATTTTGTGATGTTGTCTAGCCATTGTTTTCACTGGCTGTCTCGTCTTCTGTGACTTGACGATGGTCTTTGGAGGGCGGTCAGAACTTGTGACATGATTAACCCTACCACTTATGGATAGTGTAACAAGTTAAGGACCACACGGTTTTGTTGTTTGTTTCTACTTGGAAATCTGTCCCTAAATAGGGACACAAGGTGACTGTCTGGGCAACTTGCTAACAATGCTCCTGACATTTAGATAACAATTATGATGTTGATCTGGCTCACAAACTCACAGACACGCAGACACAGACGTATAAACACTCACACATACACACACGCAGACACACACACAACACACACACACACCAATACAGACACAGACACACAGACAGAAAGACAGGCAGACAGAGATAAAAAACAGAAAGACAAACACACTCTCTCCTCTCTCTCTCTCTCTCTCTCTCTCTCTCTCTCCCCTCTCTCTCTCTCTCTCTCTCTCACACACACACACCAACACACACACAGAAACACCAACAACGACACTGAGAGAAGACACAAATAAATGCAAAACAACAGATATGATGATGATGATGTGATGATGATGATGATGATGATATGATGATGATTGATGATGAGTGAGGTGGTGGTGTGGTGGTGGTGTGTGTGGTGTGGTGTGTGGTAGTGACGATGGTGACGATGGCGATGATAATGGTGTGGTGTGATGGTTATGATGATGAGGCAGCAGGGAGACAGAGACAGAGAGGGCGCCTCAATGTGTGTGTGTGTGTGTGATGTGTTTGTGTGTGTGCGCGCGCGCGCGTGTGTGTGTGTGTGTGTTTGTGTGTGTGTGCCACGCGCGAGCGCGCGAGAAAATGATGATGATGATGATGATGATGATTGATGATGATGATGATGATACAGAAATAGAGAGAGGGCGTGCCTCAGTGTGTTGTGTGTGGTGTGAGCGCGAACTGTCATGATGATGTGATGTGATGATGATGATGATCATCATCATTCATCATCATGAGACGGATAGAGCGCGTGCCTGAGTGTGTTGTGTGTGTGTGTGTGTGTATGTGTGTGTTGTGTGAGTGTGTGTGTGTGTGCATGTGTGTATGTGGTGTGTGTGTGGTGTGTGTGGTGTGTATGGTGTGTGTGGTGTGTGTGTGTGGTGTGCATGTGTGTGAGTGTGTGGTGTGGTGTGCATGTGTGTGTGTGGGTGCATGTGTAGTGGTGTGTGTGTGTGGGTGCATGTGTGGTGCTCTCCCCTGGCCGCACTCTGTTGTTGTCTCTGTGTGTTGCTAAGGGCTCTGGAGAGAAGTGGTTCACTCCTTGATACTACTGACCCACTTCTGTAAAGGTCAGAGGGCCGTGTGTGTGTGTGTGTGTGTGTATGTGTGTGTTTGTGTGTGGTATGTTTGTGTGTGGTGTGTGCGCGCGTGTGTGTGGTGTGTGTGCGTGCGTGCGTGTATGTTCGTGTGTGTGTGTGTGTGTGCGTGCACGTTAGCGCACACGTGAACCTATGTGTCATCTCTCTCTCTCTCTCTCTCTCTCCCCCAAATTATACAACACTCTCTTGACAAAGGCAGAACTGGATCAGGCTGAAGAGGAGGGGTGGGGTAGGGGAGGAAAATAGAGCCACGAAGAGGAGGGGGGGGGGGGGGGGAGGGAAGAAGTGAAGAAGGGAGGAGGAAGGAGAGTGATAAAGAAGGAAGAAAACCTGACGACAATAATGTGACAAAGTTGAGACAAAGAGAAAGGCTTTTGAACGATGGACAGAGACAAACAAAAACCCTTGTCTTTTAAAAAGATTGTAAGTGATGGGTACCTGACTGCAACCAGTGATGGCTACAGCCCTGGTGTGGCGTCCACAGGACCTGTGCTCTAGTTCTGGTCCTGGCTACAGCTCCCAGCTACACCGACGGTCAGATTTTGCGTATGCCACCATTTCTTGCCCTCCATGAAGGTAGCTGCATTCCGACTTCAGGGATGTATCCTGGGTATGTTTGTGTCTCCGTAACCCAAAGAACACTGATATGAATTTCAGGATCGCATATTTGATCTTCGGTTTGGGGATCAGTGACTAGGTTGGCCCAGGATAGGCAGGAGTGGAAGTGCTTTGTTGCTGCCCTACACACCACTGGGTGTAATGGTTAATGATGATGTGTATATACACGAAAGAATTAAGGCACTGGCAGGTCTGCACTTAAAGTTCGCCAGGGAGATCGTAAAACCCTCTACCCTTAATTCACCAGGAGCCGCGGAGATTCTCGTCCACGACGTCCTGGACCCTGGGGTTGACGTGGAGCGGTCTCCAGCACTGGCTGGAGTGTGGGTCAGCACGAGAGCATGTGGTATAGGTCCAGGCCTCTCTGGGCCCGCATCTGTTCGTTCATGCTGCGTCTGGAGCACTAAAGGAATGGCCATGAACCTCAGGTCTTTAGTGCAGGCCTGAAGAGCTGTCAGGCGATTGAGTACTAGGTCCACAGAGCTGGAGGTAGACTTCATGATGCTGAGGGACTATTGTTACTGTCCTCTGTCCAGCTGGTGGAGGGATCGAATTAGTGTTGCCCTTGACTCCCGCCCTTGATGCACTGCATGTTCTTCAGGACTACACTTGGTCAACAAGAGAGGCGAGGGTCCAGACATCAGTAGGTTTACTGAGTGTGAAGGAGGATCCTTTATATGGTTTACCATGACGTTCACTGAGTGTGAAGGATCCTTTGTATGGTTTACCGTGACGTTCATGGAGTGTTGAGGATCCATTGTATGGTTTACCATGACGTTCACTGGGTGTTGAGGATCCTTTATATGGTTTACCATGACGTTCATGGAGTGTTGAGGATCCTTTATATGGTTTACCATGACGTTCATGGAGTGTTGAGGATCCTTTATATGGTTTACCATGACGTTCATGGAGTGTTGAGGATCCTTTATATGGTTTACCATGACATTCATGGAGTGTTGAGGATCCTTTATATGGTTTACCGTGACGTTCACTGGGTGTTGAGGATCCTTTATATGGTTTACCATGACGTTCACTGAGTGTGAAGGAGGATCCTTTGTATGGTTTACCATGACGTTCACTGAGTGTGAAGGAGGATCCTTTGTATGGTTTACCATGACGTTTACTGGGTGTTGAGGATCCTTTGTATGGTTTACCATGACGTTTACTGGGTGTTGAGGATCCTTTGTATGGTTTACCATGACGTTCATGGAGTGTTGAGGATCCTTTGTATGGTTTACCATGACGTTCACTGAGCGTTGAGGATCCTTTGTATGGTTTACCATAACGTTCATGGAGTGTTGAGGATCCTTTGTATGGTTTACCGTGACGTTCATGGAGTGTTGAGGATCCTTTGTATGGTTTACCATGACGTTCACTGAGTGTTGAGGATCCTTTGTATGGTTTACCGTGACGTTCACGGAGTGTTGAGGATCCTTTGTATGGTTTACCATGACGTTTACTGGGTGTTGAGGATCCTTTGTATGGTTTACCATGACGTTTACTGGGTGTTGAGGATCCTTTGTATGGTTTACCATGACGTTTACTGAGTGTTGAGGATCCTTTGTATGGTTTACAATGACGTTTACTGGGTGTTGAGGATCCTTTGTATGGTTTACCATGGCGTTCACTGAGTGTTGAGGATCCTTTGTATGGTTTACCATGACGTTTACTGAGTGTTGAGGATCCTTTGTATGGTTTACCATGACGTTTACTGGGTGTTGAGGATCCTTTGTATGGTTTACCATGACGTTCACTGAGCGTTGAGGATCCTTTGTATGGTTTACCGTGACGTTCACGGAGTGTTGAGGATCCTTTGTATGGTTTACCATGACGTTCACGGAGTGTTGAGGATCCTTTGTATGGTTTACCATGACGTTCACTGAGCGTTGAGGATCCTTTGTATGGTTTACCATGACGTTCATTGAGCGTTGAGGATCCTTTGTATGGTTTACCATGACGTTCATTGAGCGTTGAGGATCCTTTGTATGGTTTACCATGACGTTCACTGAGTGTTGAGGATCCTTTGTATGGTTTACCATGACGTTCACGGAGTGTTGAGGATCCTTTGTATGGTTTACCATGACGTTCACTGAGTGTTGAGGATGCTTTGTATGGTTTACCATGACGTTTACTGAGCGTTGAGGATCCTTTGTATGGTTTACCATGACGTTCACTGAGTGTGGAGGATGCTTTGTATGGTTTTCCATGAGGTTTATCAAGTGTTCAGGATCCTTTGTAGGGTTTTCCATGAGGTTTACTAAGTGTTAAGGATACTTCATATAGTTTAACATGAGGATTACTGAGCGTGAAGGATTCTTTGTATGGTTTAATACTACTACTACTACTAATGATAATAATAATAAATGGAATTTATATAGTGCTGTATCTTGCACAGACAAATCAAAGCGCTTGCACTCAATCATTTTTACAGTCATGAAACCAATAGAAAGTAATAGTTCCAACAAGTCCAAATGTACACACACACGCACACACCACACACACACACACACACACACACACACACACACACACACACACACACACACACACACACACACAGGTAATACAATTTGACATGGTGATCGGATTTTTGCTGTTGAACTGAAATTTACTGAATGTGAAAGATCCTTTGTATGGACTTTTCAGTGATCTGCTTGTTAGGTCGTGACGTGTGTCAATGGTTGCCTCTGGTTCTGTGAAATACAGTTTTGTCATTCTAATTCTTGTATCCTTTAGGGAGGGAGAGGGGCTCTATCAGAGAGTCACTTTGCTAACTTCCCTTGCAATGCAGACATTCAGTGCCAGAGTTTAGTGGCCAGCATGTCAACAGGCCTGTATACAGGTACAGAAGAGACCTGCCACTGGAATGTACTTCTTAACCTGGGTTTTCTTTCTCCTCCATCCCATACAATGTGATGCAATGCAGTGTGGTACAATAGCATACAACACAACTCAGAAAAGCGCAGTAAAGCATAGTGGAATATCGTCCAATGTGCTGTGCGATGCAGGACGATACATAATGCAATAGATACACGCAACGCAACACAAAACAACACGACACTCTATAGCACAGTGCACTACAGTCAGTTCATTATAATACATTGTATCATAATGTACTACATTGGTCTTTATTGCAACCCACTGCTCTGCAATACAAAACAAAGCATAACAACAGAAAACAGTACGATACCTAGGACCCCTCCTCCCCCTCCCTCTCATATTCCTTCTCCCCACCCCTCCCCCTACCACTTCCACCCCGTTTTTGTCCCCTTCCTCTCTCTGTCTCTGTCTCTCTCTCTCTTGCCCCACTGTTTTTCTCCCATTCCTTCCCTCCTTCCATCCCTCCCCGCCCTCCCCTCCCCCCCCCCCCCCCCTTTAGAATAGAATTGTCCCATTTCAAGTTCAAGATAATGTAGCTTTTTGTTGGCTTACACAATGTTCACAGTTCTTTTTTTTTAAATCCTGTTCATTAAAAAAAAAAAAAAGCATTATCCCATTCTATCATTTTTTCCCCTTCCGTTCCTCTTTCTTTCCTTCCTTTCCTCTTTCTTTCCTTCCTTTCCTCTTTCTTTCCTTCCTTTCCTCTTTCCTTCATCCCTTTCCTCTTTTATTTTCCTTCCTTTCCTCTTTTTTCATCCCTTTCCTCTTTCTTTCCTTCCTTTCCTCTTTCTTTCATCCCTTTCCTCTTTCTTCTCCTTCTTCCTCTTTCTTTCCTTCCTTTCCTCTTTCTTTTCCTTCCTTTCCTCTTTCTTTCCTTTCTTTCCTCTTTTCTTTCCTTCCTTTCCTCTTTCTTCATCCCTTTCCTCTTTCTTCCTTCCTTTCCTCTTTCCTTTCATCCCTTTCCTCTTTCCTTCCTTTCCTCTTTCTTTCCTTCCTTTCCTCTTCTTTCCTTCCTTTCCTCTTTCCTTTCCTTTTCTCTTTCCTTTTCCTTCCTTCCTCTTCTCTCTTTCCTTCCTTTCCTCTTTCTTCTCTTTCCTCTTTCTTTCCTTCCTTTCCTCTTTCCTTCCTTTTCTCTTCTTTCCTTCCTTTCCCTTTCTTTCCTTCCTTTCCTCTTTCCTTTTCCTTCCTTTCCCTTTCTTTCCTTCCTTCCTCTCTCTTTCCTTCCTTTCCTCTTTCCTTCCTTCTTTCCCTTTCTTTCCTTCCTTTCCTCTTTCCTTCCTTTCTCTTTCCTTCCTTTTCTCTTTCTTTCCTTCCTTCCTCTCTTTCTTTCCTTTCCTTTCCTCTTTCCTTCCTTCCTTTTTCCTTCTTTCCTCTTTCCTTCCTTTCCTTCTTTCCTTCCTTTTTCTTCTTCTCTTTTCCTTCCTTTTCCTTTCTTTCCTTCCTTCTTCCTCTTCTTTCCTTCCTTTCCTCTTTCCTTCCTTCCTTCTCCTTTCCTTCCTTCCTTTCCTCTTTCCTTCCTTTCCTCTTTTCTTTCCTTCCCTTTCCTCTTTTCTCTTTCTTTCCTTCTTTCCTCTTTCCTTCCTTCTCTCTCTTCCTTCCTTTCCTTTTCCTTCCTTTCCTTTTCTTTCCTTCCTTTCCTCTTCCTTCCTTTCTCTTTCTTTTTCCTCTCCTTTTCCTTCTTTTCTCTTTCCTTCCTCTTCCTCTTTCTTTCCTTCCTTTCCTCTTTCCTTATCCCTTTCCTCTTTCTTTTCCTTCTCTTCTCCTTCTCTTTCCTTTCCTTTCCTCTTTCCGTTCTTTTTCCTTCTTTCTTTCCTTCCTCTCTCTCTCTTCCTTCCTTTCTCTTCCTTCCTTCTCTTTCTTTCCTTCCTTTCTCGCTTTCTTTTCCTTCTTCTTCTTCCGCTTTCTTTCCTTCCTTTCCGCTTTCTTTCCTTCCTTTTTCTTTTCTTTCTTTTCTTCAACCAGCTTTGGTGGTCTCTTTTGAAATATTCAATTGACTTTTTTTCTCCCCTCTCTCTCGTTTTTGAGGTCTGTTTTTAATTCTTATTTTCGTATGAATGCCTGCAGGTGCAGTTGTGTGTTGTGTGTGTGTGTGTGTGTGTGTGGTGTGTGTGTTACGTGTATGTGAACTTGCAGGCGCCTATGTGCCTGGATGCAGAGTGTGGGCACATGGCAGCCTATGTCAGTGAGGTTATAGTTAACGTTTGACCCACTTCTGGAAAGCACGCGCACATGTGTGTGTGTGTGTTCGCGCGCGCGTGCATATGTGTGTGCGTGCGTGTGCGCATGTGTGTGCGCGTGCGTGTGTACGTATGTGTGTGCGTGCGTGCATGTGTGTGTATGTACGTGCACACGTGCTAGCTTCCATGTGCATACGCGTGTGGGGTCTTGCACGCTTGTGTGCATGCTTGTGCAAGGAAAGCCGACCCTTGACCGACTTCTGACTGTTTCGCTCTGCGCCCCCTGTCACAGCAGTGGTTCCCGTAACCCACAGAATAATAATATTATGTATCACACTGCTGTGTACAGCACACGGGCTGGGCTGGTTGAGCTTCCCGGAAGAAAACAGTCAGGCCATGTCAGTTTTACCCCCTTCATGTGCTGTGGTACCATGATGACCACATTTTGCTGGTATGCT
>CM054150.1:58195860-58258360 GCA_028751875.1 Rapana venosa
ATCTTTTTCTTCAGTTGGCAGCTGCTGAAAGAACACCCACGGAGTGCAGTAGCATGGCAACGTCTGTTTTGTTCTCCTCCTTTTGTTCCTTAAACATTCTGTCTGTCTGTCTGTCTGTCTGCCTCTGTCTCTCCTCCTCCTCCTCCTCCTCTCCTCTCCACCATGTGTCTCATGCCACCCATCCCAGCCTGATCTATTTCTGAAGCCGACAAGATCACCCCCCTCCCCCCCCCCCCCCCCCCCCACTCCACCCATTAAATCACTGAATCAGAAAAGAGCAAATAAAAAAAGGATTCCTTTTAGGCTTAATTAGAGCGAGGGGGGGGGGGGGGGGGGGGGGGGGAAATACAATAGAAAAGAGCAAGTGAAAAACGAAAGAAAGAACGAGAGGAAGAGAGGAACATGAACAAGGAAAAAACAACAAAACAACACTAAACAGAACACCCCCCCCCCCTTCCTTCAAACAAAATACAAAAAACAAAACAATAATACAAAAGAAACCACCAAAAAACCAAACCAACATCCCCCCTTAAAAAAAACCCCACACAACCCACAACAACAAAAAAACAAAAAAAAACCCAACCAACCAAACAACAACAAAAAACCCAAAAGGGAAAAAAAAGGAAGCTGAGAAGAGAAAAGTGACATAAGGAAAGAAAAGAAAACAAAAAAACAAACGGAGGTAGGCTTAAAACAACCAGTTAAAGGGATCATTTCCGTTTGAAAAGAAATTGAAGAAAAGGCAAGTTACATTTGATACCAGAAACGAGCACAGGATGGGAATTGTATACTAAAACGAACAAAAACACACACACACACACACACACACACACACACACAGAGAGAGAGAGAGAGAGAGAGAGAGAGAGAGAGAGAAAACTCCAACGATTTATTCACAAAAAGGTTATTGGCCCCATACATGAAAAGGGTTTCCGAACTGCTAAGTATTTTTAGTGGGAAGGGGGAAAAAAGCAACAACAAAATGTTATTGTATAACAAACAAGTACACAACAACAACAACAACAACAAGCCAGTTACAAAAATATGACTTAAGATACCAAGATGAGAGAGTGAGAGTTGTTATCTGTACTTTTATTTCGAGGATAATGGAAAAGCACTCATGTGGGTGGGTTTTTTTTTAATCCAGTCCCTGTGTGTATGCAGTTTTGTACATTTTGGAGAGAGAGAGAGAGAGAGAGGAGAGAGAGAGAGAGAGAGAGAGAGAGAGAGAGAGAGAGAGCACATGTACACAATGGTAATTGACACACAAAAATCATGTACTCTCAATCTACTGTACAAAACAACAACAGCAAACGCAACAACACACGCCTTTTGACTTTCATGGAGAGAGAGAGAGAGAGAGAGAGAGAGAGAGAGAGAGAGAGAGAGAGAGAGAGAGAGAGAGAGAGAGCAGAGCAGAGCAGAGCAGAGCAGAACCAAAGGGAAACAAGCCCAAAGCCTATCCTAGAATATCTCTTTTTTGCAAAGACCCGGATACACAGTGACCCAGTTAACCTACTTTTTGCAGGGTCAATGGCCTGAAAACTGGGTTAGCAGTGTTTGTGCTTTCTGTGCTCAAGGAATGGAAGGGGAGATGGGAGGAAAGGAAAAAGGAGAAGGGGGAAGGGGGAGGGAAGTAGCGAGGTGGGGGTGGGGGTTAAACAACTATGATCTAAAAAGCAGAGAAGAAGAGGTGTGGGAAAGGCACTCGGTTCCTCACAGCCATGGCATCCACAAACAAGAGGGTTACTTGGCGTGGCAGTGATGAAACATGTCTTCCTACACCAGTCTCCTGAAACTTCACTTATTTTCTTTCCACATCATTATTCGTGTTGACTCTCGTACATGAATCTGTTGAAACCTGTGCAATTTTCAGGATTTTACATAAAACTTTCTGAAACTGTACTATTGGTTTTGGGTACATGATGCATGAATTTGATGGAAGATTGTAATGATATGAATGATATGAATCTTATAAAACATTACTTTTTATCTTTTCCTCTCTCTCTCTCTCTCTCTCTCTCTCTCTCTCTCTCTCTCTCTCTCTCTCTCTCTCTCTCTCGATGAAAAAAAGTCTTGTTACTTAATCTATTACCCTCGTGAAATAAAATTGGGTTTGCGTTTGCGTTTCTCTCTCTCTCTCTCTCTCTCTCTCTCTCTCTCTCTCTCTCTCTCTCTCTCTTTTCTCTCTCTCTTTTTTGTTTGTTTGTTTGTTTTGGTTAGGGATTTTTTGGGGGTGGGGTATTTTTAGGGTTTTCTTTTATTTGCTTGCTTTGGGGGGGGGGGGGGGTTGTTGGGGGGTAGCTGTTTTAAAAAGGGTTATTTCCCCTTGTTTTTATTGTGAAACTGTATAAGTATTGGGTTATTATTATTAAGATGTATCCCTAACGGGCGGGGACTGGATGTAAAAAAGCACATGTGTGCTTATTCATTATCCTCGAAATAAAAGAATTTGTCATTGTCACTGTCATTGTCATTGTCATTGTCATTGTCATTCTCTCTCTCTTCTCTCTCTCTCTCTCTCTCTCTCTCTCTCTCTCTCTCTCCATGAAAGTCAAAGTGCGTGTGTTGTTGTGTTTGCTGTTGTTGTTTTGTATAGTAGATTGAGAGTATAGTTTTAATTGTAACATGATTTTTGTGTGTTAATTACTATTGTGTGCATGTTTTCCCCCCTGATGTTTTACTTATTTTCCTCATTTTACTGTGGTTTTTGTTTAATGTATGCATGTTTACAAGAACGGATTCATTGTAAGACTAGGCTTGTCCTAAAATCTTAGGCCTCACATAATTATATAAAGATCATTCCTTCAATCAGCTTCACGCCATACAGGTAATGTCTGTGCTTATTATTACACAAAACAGGAAAAGAACTACAGGATAGAAGAAGAATGTGTGTGGTGTTGTTAAATGATTTCTTCATAGCTAACTGGATTAACACGTGCAACTGGGCGAACCCGATCAAAAAGTAACTTGAAGTTATTTAGAAACTTTTTTTTTTTTTTTAATTTTTTTTTTTTTTTGCTGCCTCATCTTCTGTGACGTCCCCCGTCCTGCTGTTCCCACTCCGCTCATTTCAATCTCCCTGCCACAGCCATACCCAGATTTGTTATGTCTCATTCTCAGGGTCGGAGGCCCACAGGGAGCCCATCACTATCAGGCCGCTGCGGGGCCACCAGCCAGAGGGGCCCTGCACTGCTGCTGGGTCACTTTGGCGGTGTTCAGTGGTGCCTGTTCTGAGCTAACATACGCAGGACACCACCTACTAAGCCCCCTACTAACGACAGTATTAGCTCAGTCGCGGAGCCACACTGAGTGAATTGCCCACCCCAGGTGGCAACCACCACAACGTCCCTCCAACTACCGTCCCCCGCGAACCTCCAACCCCAAAGGCTTTGACACAAACTCACCACAGGCACAGAAGTGTATGGGTAAACCGAATCTGAGGTCACCATGAGACCAGAGAAACTGGAACCACCGAATCAGAGGCAATTTTTTTTAATTGCATGATGATCAATGACAATGAGGATGACGTAATTATGCTGCTGTGGAAGTGCATATGCTTTGAGACTACTTGACAGGGTTGTACTCTACGCTTACTATCATAATATATCCCGGCGTCAACCGGGCCCGAGAGATACAGACACCTGCAGTGTTGGTCAGGTAATTTGAGCAACACTCTCAAACTCGCATCCGTTAAGTGGATGAAGCTCGACTGTGTGGTCCCAGTCTTCCCACTGAGCCCACAGCACACTCTCTCTGGGTAGGAGCCGGCCGGAGTCCGAAAAATCCCTATGACTCTTATGGGATTCGAACCCGCGACCTTCCAGTCCGTAACCCAAGGCGCTAACCACTGCGCCATGGCGGCTGGTAGTTATTTAGAAACTGTTTATCACATCTGTGTCTATCAACACAGTGAAACCACAACCCAGTATAGGTAAAGGTAAGGTAAAGGTGTCCCATAACCTATGTGGTTGAAGAGGAGTGAGGCGTCAGAGACCTCACTTCTCTAGGGGCCAGCATATCGCGGGCGGCACCCATCTCTTCTCGCTCACTGCTTTACCTTCCCCGACCCTAATGAGGTACCCATCTACAGCAGGGTGAACTGGGAGACTGCACTGAAGCCAAAGCGCACAAACCCAGTATGATGGCAATAAAAAAGATATTACATAAACAAAAGCCTCTGTTGAGGCAGCGAATATAGAACAAGTTCTCCCTAACTTAACATGGAAAGTTTGACTTTTAAAACATCTGATTTGCATGCTCACAGAGACAGTAGGAAGGCCAGGTTTGGAAGTGTTTGTCATGGTCTGCAGTCTGAGCACTGGCAGCCCACCTGGTGAAGAAGGAAAGGGATTTTTTCCCCTCAGGAAGTTGCCAGATCCAGGGAGCAGTTCTTTTCTCCCTTGTTCCACTTTACAACAATCACCACTTAACCACACGACACACGTGTTAAGCTGTTGACAAACGTGAGGAAGGGTACAGTACACGAAGAACAAATAGTACACGGAGAACAAATAGTACACGGAAAACAAATAGTACACGAAGAACAAATAGTACATGGAGAACAAATAGTACACTAACAAATAGTAAAGAAGACCGGAGAAGCAGCCTTGCACTATCTATACAGTCTTATGCCATCTTTAATTGTTACCCAGTTACTAGGCTTACACAGGGTCAGTGCCTTTCCATCTCCAATGTCTTGCCTAGGGCCTGGTGATCTAAAAGCAAATTGTGCTGACCTTTTTCCAAGTCGAGTTTTCGCGTCATAGACTGGATGTCCTTGTAAGTGACGTAAATGAAAAGAAAATAATTACATGCATCATTGACTGACCTGAATGGCCTGCAATGCTTAAATAGCAACGAGTTGTTTCCCCTTGTTCTCTTGCTACTCAACTGAACTGTCTCCATCGCCGCTGTCGTGGGTAGGAGCTCCATGCAATGCCACCATGCTCCACATCTCTCTCTGTCTCTGCTGAGTTCTACCATCTCCTGTAGCCCTCCTCCCAGACCACTGATCTCAGTGATGTTGGCAATGCAGGATGTTGGGGGTCTGCCTCTTTTCTTTCTGCCCTCAACCTTACCTTGGAGAACTGTCGTCATCAAACGTTTGTGTATTTGTTTGCATGACAAACTTATCTCTGTCTGCTCTTGTCAATTTCTTTTTCTTTCTTTTTTTTTTTTTTTTGCTGCCTCATTTTCTGTGACGTCCCCGTCCTGCTGTTCCCATACTGCTCATTCCAATCTGCCCGCCATAGCGATATCCAGATCCGCTATGTCTCATCCCCAGGGCCGGAAGTCCACAGGGAGCCCATCACTATCAGGCCGCCGTGGGGCCACCAGCCAGAGGGGCCCTGCACTGCTGCTGGGTCACTTTGGTGGTGTTCAGTGGTGCCTGTTCTGAACTAACATACGCAGGACACCACCTACTTAGCCCCCTACTAACGACAGTATTAGCTCAGTCGCCGAGCCAGACTGAGTGAGTTGCCCACCCGAGGTGGCAACCACCACAACGTCCCTCCAACGACTGTCCACCGTGAACCACCAACCCAAAGGCTTTGACACAAACTCACCACAGGCACAGAAGTGTATGGGCAAACCGAATCTGAGGTCACCATGAGACCAGAGCAACTGGGACCACGGAACCAGAGGCAATTTTAAAAAAAATTGCATGATCAATGATAAAAAGGATGACGTAATGCTGCTGCTGTGGAAGTGCGTATGCTTTGAGACTACTTGACAGGGTTGAACTCTACGCTTACTAACATAATATATCCCGGCGTCAACCAGGCCGAGAGATACAGACGTCTGCAGTGTTGGTCAGGTAATTTGAGCAACACTCTCAAACTCGCATCCGTTAAGTGGACGAAGCTCGACTGTGTGGTCCTAGTCTTCCCACTGAGCCCACAGCACACTCACTCTGGGTAGGAGGCGGCCAGAATCAGAAAAATCCCTACCACATGAGAATCGAACCCGTCCGAAATCCAAGGCGCTAACCACTGCGCCATGGCGGCTGGTTGTACTTGTCAATTTCATCCATTTGCCTTTGCACTGACAGTTCCAGAAATCTGTCATTTGTTCTTCCCTCTGACCATTTAACTTACAAATTGCCGTAACACCCCATTTCGGCTGTGCTCATTCATTAGTCTCTTTCGATTTTTGTGGTGTCCCAGCTTCTGACCCAAACAGGCCAGACTAGTGTTTTGACAATTCTGATTTTGAGATGTTTAAGTGTGCCTCTTTCCAAATATTTTTAACGGAATCATCTTTTGCTTGTCCATACCAATTAGCACTGACGTCTTGTTGACAGGAGCCAATAATTATTGTCTGCCCAGTCCCCTTGTGAATAAGCTTAATAGTTAACCACAATAAACTATTGGTGTTCTCTCACCATCTCTCTCTGTCCACCAACTACCCAAGCAAGAGACGACGTCTGTTCTTTGTGTGTGTGTGTGTGTGTGTGTGTTTGCGTGTGTGCACGCGCGTGCGTGTGTGCGTGCGCGCGATAATACTAAAAGATGAAGAACACTTAATAATAATAATAATGTATGGAATTTATATAGCGCTGAATCTTGTAAAGCAACAAATCAAAGCGCTCAGATTTTACTTTAAGTCACGGCAGATTTCTTTCCGTGAAATTCGGGCTGCTCTCCCCGGGGAGAGCGGGAGAACGCGTCGCCACTTAGCGCTGCGCCACCCTTTCACCCTTTTTTTTTTCTGCAGCTGTATTTGTTTCCCTATCAGAGTGGCTTTTTTCTAAGAATTTTGCCAGGGACAACTCTCTTGTTGCCGTGGGTTTTTTTACGTGCGCTAAATAATTACGTGTAACACACGGGACCTCGGTTTATCGTCTCATCCGAAAGACTAGCGCCCAGACCACCACTCATGGTCTAATGGATGGGGGAAAAATTTCCGGTCCAAACGGGGTACGAACCGCCGCACACTTCAGACCCGGACTTTTCGCTTTCTAGACAGGCGCGTTACCTCTAGACCACCGATCCACTTAGAGAGTAAGAAAGCCCGGCCTCAAAGAAATTTTGTCTTTCTGTTTAGACCATTTTGACGGCTTTCTATTTGTAAGTTTTTGGTTGGACTAGATTTAAGTGAAACTGATCATAAACATTTAAAAAATGAAAAAAAACTTTAAAACTTCGATTTGCAGAAACGGGCTTATGACCCAATTCAAGAGAGGTAATTCAGAAAAATTTAGCCTGCGAACAGTGGAGGAAGTTATCTTCCCTGCCTTGTCATTTCCTAAAGTCCTAAATCAGATCAGTTCTGGATCAGTCGGCGTTATCTCCCCCCCCCATCTGCTCCTCATTCCCACTCCATTTCTACACGTGTCTGCCATTATGTTCTTTTGAATATGTATGCGTCTTTCTTTTATAATCAGTAAGATTTGTCCTGTTGCTGCCGTTTTTGTTTTGTTTCTGTTCAATGTACGGACTAATCCAAAATTCAGTTTCCCATGCAAATGTATATATATACACACATATATACACACATACAAACATATATTTATATAAGATAGATATATATAATATATAATGTAAGCCTCTCAGTTGTCAAGTAGCAGATGCTTGGTGGTTTTGACCAAGCGACATATTCAAACACAAAAGTGCTCGTCATCATATAAATTATAGTAACAACTTATATGCATTATAGTAACAACTTGTGATCATATGCATTATAGTAACACCTTGTGATCATATGCATTATAGTAACAACTTGTGATCATAATTATGCATTATAGTAACTTGTGATCATATGCATTATAGTAACAACTTGTGATCATATGCATTATAGTAACAACTTGTGATCATATGCATTATAGTAACAACTTATGATCATATGCATTATATTAACTTGTGATCATATGCATTATGATAACAATGTCACGATTGGAGGTTAAAAAAACAAACCTAAAACAATTAGCCCCTTAATACCTTGCAGATTTGGGTGTATAACTGATCAAGAGTTGGTCCACGTTAAATGCAGTTGCTGTATTTCCTGTCATTCCTTTAGGAATACGGAAGATTTTTTTAAATAATTATATATAATGAACAAAATCACAACTGGAAAATCTTGCGTTTCCATGCATCCTTTAGTATTCACACAATATCATAGAACACAAAATTTATGGACATTCAAATTCTTTTAGCATGTTACTTCCGATAATAATCATTTACAACACAGAGCAGCCTTCAACAGAGGGAGGGAGGAATTTGTCCTCGTTTGTGGACTTTATGTATGCATGTGTCTGCACCAGTCGGAGAGATGATGCGAGAGGAGTGGGCTGAGGGCAGGCACAAAGGTCATTACAAAGCGTTGTCATGCTGGGGTCACGGCAGTTGGCATCATGATGGAATTATAAGTGTGCAAATAAAGCAACATTTTCACAGGATGTCTACATATTAGGTGGTGTGTGGGTCAAGTTTTCATTAACTTGATTCTGCATCTTAAAGGGATTTTTGCATCACTTGGCATAGGTTTGAGTCCATGCTTCGAGTAAATTCAGATTTATATTTAAGTAGTGCTTGAGTGTATATACACATCTTTTGTGCATGCAAGTTTATTTCCAACACTATTGAATGCATGGAAGTGGAGAGAGTGATAGAGATAGGCCTACATACAAGTGTGTATGTATTTATATATGTATATATATATATATATATATATGTATATATATAGAGAGAGAGGAGAGAGAGGAGAGAGAGAAGAGAGAGATGATGAGAGGGGGGGGGGGAGTTCAGGTAATAAGATGTAAATATAGGGATCAGATATCTTGTGCACGCAGTCATTCATGAATGGAACTCTGATCAAAGACAAAGTTTTAATTTTTTTGTCTATGATTTTTGCACATAGTGATTACTTTTCATCAAGCCCTGACATTAAATCATTCTGTAGTTCAATTTTCACTTTATTTCAGCTGCGAGCCGGCTACCCAACCCTACTGCAGCCTCTCTTTTTTGGCTGAAGGGGGAGGTAGGCTTTTCCCAATGCTCTGACCAGCAGCGACAATGACCAACCAACTGACTTTTCCCTTTTGCATAGACTTTTGAATCTCAGACCTTTAACAAATGACGTTTTCATTCCAGTCTGCTTCTAACCGCTTTTTCTCAGGAAAGAGTCAGGTAGTCAAGTGCCAGTGGTGTGTGCTCACCACCTGATTTTAAAACAACTCTTGAAGGTGTCCATATCACATTTTTGTACAGGGCTTATGAAAAGCAGGAAAAATGGAAGCAACATATATTTTCATTCTGATAAATAAGCATGCATATATAAGTAATTAAAGTCAGTTGTGAAAGTTTATCCACACCATCATACATTTCCAGAAAAGCATTCTAGAACAAGCTGACCGAGTTCGGGACCACAGAGCATGGAAACCACTGATAAAACTTTACACAGCAGTAAAACAAAAAAAAATCAACTCAAAACCAACCCCAAAACATAAAACTAAAACCTTCACCTGCTACTGGCAAATGGGGTTTCCTATTCACTCTTTCACGAGCAAAATTGATTGGAGAAAAGCTTCAAATACATCATACTCTAACAACGCATACAAGAGCCTAATTATGACTGAGGCATAATAGGGGAAGGGGGACAGCAAACAAAATGGAGAGCAATCACTGTACAACTTTATCTACCCGATACCATGCAAAAAACACACGCTAAGAATTTCATGTAAAGACAGGTTTAGACATGACTTACACCATGTCCTTCGCATTGTTATGATCGAGAATTGATACAGGCAACAAGCTACACAAACAACTATCATTCATTTGAAGTGAAAATGTGGGCATTTCTTGGAATGGTTACATGAATCTATACCACTTATACCACTGCCAGATAAAGCAGAGAAATTTCAAGCCTCTTAAAAAAATCGATCCAATGCAATTTTTTTTAATACACGGTGTACATAAAATTTATTCAAGAAAGGGCAATGTTATATTTGAAACAAAATTATTAAACAATTTTGTTGGGGCCTGTTTTAGCAGTATGCTTGCTGTTTATGCAGAACTAAAGTGTAGTCTGGCAGCAACTCGAGGGTGGAAGAGAAACCCGCAACAAAGGCATGTTCCTTACAGCTGGGGAATAGACTGCCCAGCAAATGCTGCATGAGCAAAACCACTAACTTTTAACCATTATGTCAGGCTATGGTGAAAATATGATCTATAGCTATAGTGAGCAACACAGCGGTGAACAATACACTAACCCTACCATCTACAGTGAAAAGAACATAGGTATAAGTAATAAACTGCTTTACTGTACACTCAGTATTTCAGTTTTCTTTTTAGAACCAAGAATCAAAGGAACATCATATTCTGGTGATCAAGTCCAAGAAAACTGCTACATTTCAACACAAAGTCATGTCAAATATGTGACTGACCAGTGGAAAAGGCAAACACTAAATACAAGACTGTCCATCAGCATTCCTTGCTAAAATGTTTGTTCCTTCTATTTGAACACTAAAAAAGGGGGCGAGGGCAGTCAGACAGTAAATTTGTGCTGGCACTGGGAATGGACTGCTGCTGGGAGACATGCAGATGGAGCAGTCTGTATCAATGGGGTGCGAGTGCTGTGACCTGATGATGGCCATGTCCCTGACTTATGGCCAAACACAAGGCAACAAGGTAACAGTACACACCAGTACAAGATGCTTGCAATCTTATTCACATTGTAGAATGAAAGGCAAACTATATTTTATATCAATTTTTGTCAAACAAAAGGGGAACAATGCCTTAATGCAAGCATATCAAATAAAATATAAATAAATTAGAAAAAAATTACATTCTTCTTCCTCCACATTCATCCTTTCCAAGATTAAGGAGAATTTTTTAAAGTCAATGTTGGTACCACTGCAAATCCATATCCCTGTTTATGAATTTTTTTAGGGGGGGGGGGGGGGGGGGGGTGGTGCTAAATGGAGATTGCAGCCACTGAAGTAGCATGAATTCATTCTCTCTGTATATATGCTGGCTGCACAGTACAGCATAGACTGGTGATGACAAATACCTGTGCTGTACCACTTCATAGCAACACAAAGCCATCCTTCACACACACACACAAATCTCAGCATCTTTCCACACACACAACCTTTTCTTCCTTTCTCTTTAACAATGCCCTTTTCTGCCATGTATCTTCATCTCCCAGTACTCCCCCCCCCCAAAAAAAAAAAAAAAAAAAGTCTCCAAATGATTATTCAACCCTGCTGTCTAAAACCAGCAATTTTGTTTCTAAACTTTTTAAAAGTCTGTAATGCCCCCTGCCTCAGCCTTCCCTGACCTAATCAGAAAGTGACTACATTCCCCTATTCCCTTCTTCAGTCACTACACTCCTTCCCCTTCCATATATACCAACATGTTCTAACCTCCACCCCCCCTCCCCTTTCCTAGTATCCTTCCTAAAATTCTAGAACCTGTTCTCCTACCAACCCTAGCAGTGGTATCTACGATTTGTTAAAAATCTTACTGATAGAATTATTTGGTTGTAACGGTTCTTTTGGTGTGTTATTGCTTATTTTTAAAAACGTTTTTGAGAGCATAGCCATGTGCTCATCCATTTTATTCTCAAACAATGAAATTCAACCCCAAAAATGTTTAGCCATTGTGTCAGCGTATACCCTATCCACCTGCCTTTTGTGTCCACATGTAGGGCCAGGGTTAAAGTTGAAGTTAGTGTCAAGGTTAGTATTTAAAGTTAATAGTGGGTAAGGGGTCTGTCAGCTGGTCAGTCTGAAGGTTAGAAAGCATGTGGACACAACAGCATATAGATAAGTGGTATGTAGCTGTAGACAATGGTACACAGCTTGGAATCAGAATCGGTCCTTTCCACAGCTAAGGCTGAGCAGTGACCTTTCCAGGGAGCTATCAAATTAACCTTGATCCTAAGACATTTTTGCGGAAGTTGCATCCATTAAAAAAAAAAGGAGCCCAAAATAACCCAGGTAATCAAAAAATCTGTAGGCCACCATTATCAGTGAAACCTCTTTTCTGTCCCCACTGCTCTGAATGTGCATCCACACCCCCCCCCTCCTAAACATCCCCTTCCCTCCCTTGCCTCTATGCCCAACCCAACGCCTCCTCCCCACAACTGCCCCCTTTACACACACACACACACAATTTTTTTAAAAGTAGAGCACTAATGTTTTCTGAAATATTAAAGTATAACTAACAAATGATTTTTTTAAAGTGCATACTACCATTAATAATAATAATAATAATAATAATAATAATAAATGGAACTTATATAGCGCTGTATCTTGCACAGACAAATCAAAGCACTTGCACTCAACTCATTCTTACAGTCATGCAACCAATAGCAAGTAATAGTTCTAACAAGTCCAAATGCACACACACACACACACACAGGTTATACACTTTGGCAAGGTGATGGAATCTTTGGCTGTTGAAAAGCAGGGATAGCTATGAAATGAACAGGAGAGGAAATTCTTATGTTTGAAACAAATATGTCTTGAGGCCAGATTTAAAAGTGTCACAAGAAGGTCTTTGGCGAAGAGAGATAGGGAGGCCATTCCAAATCGATGGACCAGAAACAGAGAAAGAGCGACGGCCAACAGTGGACTGGTTGAATCTAGGTATTTGTAAGCACAAGGAATCTGCAGCAGAGCGAAGTGAACGAGAAGGGGTGTACAGGTGGAGACATTCACAGAGGTAGGAGGGTGCTGTTTTGTGGAGACATTTGTAACAGAGGGTACTGATCTTATAGTTTATTCTTTGTGGCACAGGCAGCCAGTGGAGAGATCGCAAGAGAGGGGTAATGTGCTCAGATTTTTTCTTTCTGAGGACTAGTCGAGCTGCAGAGTTTTGAATACGATGAAGGGAGTGGATAGATGATGCTGGCAGACCAGCCAAAAGAGAATTGCAATAGTTCAGACGTGAAAGAATGAGAGATGCCATTAAATCAGATTGATGAACTTTATGCCATAGCGCAATAAACAACCACCACCAAACTACTGGCAAATTGTCACCAAAATGTGTTCACAATACTGAAAATTTGTTACCAGTTCCGTTTACAATGTGCTCTCCCAGATCTTGGAATGCTTCGTTAGAGGAGGCCAGAGCACAGACCTGCCCAAAGTAATGATCAGTCCTGCTTTCAATCAGCTTGTGACAAGGATTTTCTTCAATGTATGATTTTTGGACAAATTTAAAATACATATGGGTGAAAAAAACACCCTAACATTGTATCAATCCGCCAGCCTTTCCCGCACTTCTACTGATCTTAGTAAGCCTACTCTTTCCTTACAATTATTAATTACTACTTTTGTCTCAATTACATGCATATTGTAAAAGCGCTATATTTTTAGAGAGGGTGGGAGGAGGTGTCTTTTTCTCTTGTTTTCAAGTTGGGTCATTTACACACCTTTTCATAGGCAACATCCAAACCAAACAATTCCCCCCCCCCCCTCATTTGTACCTGAAGTCCAGAGCAATAACTGCCGAAGTGTGAGATGCATGCCTGCTGGGAATGCCGAAGTGCGAGATGCATGCCTGCTGTGAATGCCGAAGTGTGAGATGCATGCCTGCTGGGAATGCCGAAGTGCGAGATGCATGCCTGCTAGGAATGCTGAAGTGTGAGATGCATGCCTGCTGGGAATGCCGAAGTGTGAGATGCATGCCTGCTGGGAATGACAACTGAATACCTTTATCCAAGTGAGTTACTGCTCTAGTGTTATGTGCTAATGCAAGCAGTCTACAGTTTGATAGGTGATTACGTTTGTCCTGGTTTATCATTGCTCTAGTGATACATGCCACTACTTTGTCCATTCTGCCTGTCGTGTATAGCTGATGGCATCCTTTTCCTCCATGGCTGTGGTCGTCTGTCTTCGATGACTGGATGTCTTCTTGACGTTCTGGTGTTCCACACTGGATGTCTTCTTGACGTTCTGGTGTTCCACACTGGATGTCTTCTTGACGTTCTGGTGTTCCACACTGGATGTCTTCTTGACGTTCTGGTGTTCCACACTGGATGTCTTCTTGATGCGCTGGTGTTCCACACTGGATTTCTTGACGTTCTGGTGTTCCACACTGGATGTCTTGACGTTCTGGTGTTCCACACTGGATGTCTTCTTGATGCGCTGGTGTTCCACACTGGATGTCTTCTTGACGTTCTGGTGTTCCACACTGGATGTCTTCTTGATGTGCTGGTGTTCTACACTGGATGTCTTCTTGATGCGCAAGCATTCCAGTGTTGAGATCTGAAGATTAAAAAACATGTCAGGGTATTGATATGCATTCTAAATCTTTATAATTATTTTAACCCTGTCATCCATTGATCCCAGCAAATAAGACAAAAGCAGTAAAAATTATTTGGCCTATCTCTCATAAGCATTTTTCATGTTCTTTCTATCTCATTTTCAACCCATTGTATTTTGATTGCTGACTTTTACTTGAGGATAATAATAAAACTCCCCGATTTCCCCAGTGACTGAAAAAAGTTTCTAAATTTCCTGACTTTTTCCTGATGCGGCCGAATCCTGCAGTTTACACAATTCATTCAGCTTTGCTAAAGATTAATGTCTTGTTTTTGAAAGCAGACCAAGTGATAACTGAAAAAACCAAGGGCGGAAAAATAAAAACCATTACTCCTAGGCAATTATTTTTTATCTGATCTGACTTTGCTTCAACTCCTAGCTAAAGGCTGGGATACTGCACTGGATTTTCAGGCAGTTTTTCTTGGGCATGTTAAGCCAGTGGAGCCAATGGGAATTCCTATCGTGACAGTAGGCTGCATGCCAGGTCTGTGTGTGCCATTCACGCCACCAGCCATAACTGCCCTACTCTTCTCTGACAGATGAATGGGATTTTATATGTGGGCAAGAGTGTGCGTGTTCCAGCTTTGCAGTCTCATCCAATGGACTTTCAGGGCAATGGAGTCAGCACCAATGCCAACTCCATGCAAAGCCTCAAGCCTTGTAGCCCACAGCTGTTGCGCGTTCCCCTGCATAGCACCCTGGGAATGCTCACAACGACCACCCCGACTCGCTCATCCCACCTGCTTCTCATTGTGAGATATAAATTACAGACTGGA
Organism: Rapana venosa; assembly: GCA_028751875.1. Taxonomy (NCBI): domain Eukaryota; kingdom Metazoa; phylum Mollusca; class Gastropoda; order Neogastropoda; family Muricidae; genus Rapana; species Rapana venosa. The sequence goes on from CM054150.1 coordinate 58,210,912, forward strand.
TGAGAAGTCTGCATGTATCACTGTTTTAAGTACCTCATTATATAGGCAGCCATACTCTGACCTCAGAGGATTTCCCCCTTTAAAGGAGTGTGTAGGCTGTTAGGAGCTGATCATGGCTGAAAGCAATCTCAACATAACATTTTATTGTAGACCTTAGCTTTCATCATTAACAGACAGCTTTTGGCCTCGATGAAAGAGGAGAGTCAAACAGCAATTTGGCGGTCACAGCAGATCCACCCCCCTCCTCCTCCCCCCAAAACAAAACCCCAAACAAACCCAGACTAACTTGTTTTACGACTTTGAATCACTGACTGCCCATACAGGAAGGAGGATTAGACATCCTTCACAATGAAAGGCTATGTACACACCATGACTATGGTGAACGTGGGGAGAGTTGTAATTTATCTTTTGATAATGTTACCGTAAATATTAAATTTTTTCTACAGACTTCCAAACATTTTGGAATTACACACCCTGTTTAATATCAAAAAAACAATACTGATTTGAAAGTGATATCGAGTGAATTTCATGTCATAAAATGTAAAAAAACAACAACAAAAACCCTACCAGTTTTTCACTGTAGTACTGTTTCATGTTCTTAGAATACGAAGGGTGAAGTTTACCGATTTATGTGTTGAATGCTTATAGTTTCCCACCCTATCCGTCCATTTGACTGCATGGTGACTGAGCCCATGTTCTGAAAGTTCAGTACAGCGACAAATGTGTGCTCCTGTCCATGCCTGTCTTGAGCCCTGTATAATCTTTTTGCAGGTAAAAACTACATCTGGGGGGAAAAGATCCTAAGTTCTGTTTAAAATGATCTTAAAAAATCTTGACAAGCCTATTTTCCCCCCAAAGGAAGCATTTTCCCACATAAGTACAGTGTATGGACTTTCTTAGAAGTCTCTGGCCAAATATTTATGACATACACTTATTTAGAACCATAGCTTTTAAAAGACATCTTAATGCATTCTAATCCAATATACTTTTTGTTCCTCTTTTGTAAAGAGCTTAAATTGATTTTAGGATTTTTGTCTTAAAATGTCAACTCTTTCTAAAAGAGTTTTGTTGTTTAACAAACCACCTGCAGAACACTGTTAAACAGTTTTGTCTGGATGTGCTCTACTCTTTCTTTTCCAATCCAGTCTTGTTATATTATAGCCCCGCTGGCCGCTGCGCCATATAAGGGCTGCTTTCTTTGACAAATGAAATAGTTCATGATATCTGAATGCACTGGTTCTACGAGAAAAAACTTCAACGTTAAGAAACAGATCTTACACTCAAGATGTTAGCTCTTTTTTTAAATGTAATTTTTCTACTCATTTTCATACTCCATGAACGATACTTTTGAAGCAGAAGCCACCACTGCCGCACCTGTTCAATCGGGATCATTTTTCCTCTATGGTTAACGTCGTTACTGACCTCAATCCCCAGAGAGTCCTTCAGGCGAGACTATAAGCCTAGGATCCATGTGCAAAAGCATGCAGAGCATCTTGCGCACGTTAATACCTGCTCTGCCTTTTGAAATTAGGTCGCTGCATTCTAGTAGGACTGGATGACAACGCATGGACACTGGTGTTTAGAAATCACAATCTGAACGCCACTTAATGTGGAGCAAAAACAGTCGCACACACAACATTTCATCATTGGAAAACCTCGGAGCTCTAGCCGAGGAGAAACATTGCAGTAGGACAATGGTGATTTTCTCACCTGATTTTGGTAGAGTTGCACTCGTACATGCAGTTGTAACGTCAGCGGTAGCAACAAAAGGAAAGGGAGGTGTTTATAAGATGACCCCTTGAAATAAATGGCAGCCGGTTCTCTTCTCCTGATGAACACGTGACAGTGGCTGGCGACAGTCAACTTCAGTGGCACTCTCCCCCATCACAGGGTACCTGGTAAAACATGTGCATAAAGTAGAGAAATGACGAAAAAAGCAAACAAAACAAAAAAAGGAAACAACGGCCACCAAAACCAGGGAATACAGAAGACAAAAACAATGAACTGTTGGTTACAATAAACTGAATAGAACAATGAACAGTTTACAATAAAAAGAATAAAACAAGGAACAGTTGATTACAATAAACAGAATAAAAACAATGAACTGTTGATTATAATAACAAACAGAATAAAAACAATGAACTGTTGATTACAATAAACAGAATTGAAGACTAGACCAAAAGAGTAAGAAATGAACACACAAGCAAAAAAAGCTAAAAAATGTATAAAGAGAAAAACTGCCAAGTATAAAGAACTAAATCTCTTGAAATTTTAGAAAAAAAGGGTGTAATACACAATTTCACTTTATAGCCCCTCTGACCACAAATTACCAGGGATATATATATGTATATATATATATATATATATATATATCTCTCTCTCTCCTCTCTCTCTCTCTCTCTCTCTCTCTCTCTCTCTCTCTAACAGGCCCTATCTATATATATCAGGCCCTATGAAAAGAGCCAAAATTTATTTAAAAAAACGCACAAGGACAAAAATGAAAAAGCAGATATGCACACGCATTGACAGACAAAAGACGAGATGACGGACATGGAGACAAATGTATAACACAAATAGGCATACACATACATTGAGATGGTTGATCACATATTCTCACCTGTTCTGCGACATGCAGCAGTGCCGACAACTCCTTTACTGTTACTTTCGTGGTTTGTACGAGTAGTCCGTTGACGTTCCTGGCAGTGAAGAGACCTGGATGCCTTGGTCCACTTTCCTCCAGGCTGGTCTGTCTTCAGTGCTTCAGAGTAGCCCTGCCCTGTCCAGGTCGGTCCAGTTTTGCTGTTCTCTGTTCAGCGAGAACTTCTGTCTGCTCCTGTGGTGTTCTTCCTCTAGCGTTGCCTGTGGGGGGAGGATCTGCTGCAGTGCTGCCGCCTTGTCAAGGGGTGGGCTAAATCTCGATGTAGTTTTGCTCATCTGTCGCCTCAGTGTCCAAATGTCCTCTGAGGATATGTTCTTTTTGGCAAGTCATCGGACAGGATTGATAAAAACCATCGTTTTCCTCAACTTGCGCAGGCGGGTGGGGGGGGGAGGGGGGGCTGGGGCGCAGCTTTCATGAGGGTTTCGTGTTTTGGGCTTTGGGAAACCCAGACAAGGGGGGCCCCAAAAAGGAGGGGGGGTTGGTGTGAAAGCGTTCTTGGCACTGGATTTAGGCATAAAGCAAAATTTTAAAATTTTAACTTCACTCGCAATGGGTTTTAACAAAAACTTCCTTACTCTAACGCTGCTGCAATTTGGAAAAAAAAAATATTTTGCATATAAAAATTTTTTTCAATTTTTTACCGACTTTTTATGTCGGCTTTCTTGCTGTAGGGTAAAGTAATTTTTGATAATTTTACTAGACCTTCTAATGAGCTCACTGAGGTGGACATTTAACAGGATTAACAAAATAGTACCAAGCAAACCATAAGACAAAGATGCAAACACACTGTGTGCACTTAATTATGAATCCTGTTTAGTCAGCTAAAAAACAAATATGTACTTACAAGGTTTTGACGAAAAGTTCTTGGAAGTGACACCTTGGTGGACATGTCCAGGTCTTGATGATGGAACTTCCCTGCTGACCGCGCCAGTACCCGGTAAACAGCTCCCTTAGAACTGCCATGTGATCAGCATGACAACTTATCCCTCGTGTTTGGACTTCCGCCAGACTACGTTATTAAAAAGATGAATCAAGATGGTTTTGAATATGCTTAGTGTGAAGGGGTGACAGTCACTAGTCCTCTAAGAGAAAGCAAGATATGCACAAAGCATGTGCCTCATTCCCTAGTCTTCTGAGAAGCAAGGCTTGAGCCTCCTTCACCACCACTGCAGTACCTACTCATATGCCCCACATAATATCAAGCACAACGTCTGTGCCTCCTTCCCTCTGTAGTAGTAATAAATTTATATATAGTCACTAGTCTTCTAAGGAGCAAGGCTTGAGCCTCCTCCACCACCTCTGCAGTACCACTCATACGCCTATCTTGTCGGCCAGCCTTCAGGACCCCAATCATACTCCCAGGACACATCCAGACCCACAGCTACAGACACCCCCCCCCCCACCCCCCCCGAATCTTAAGTGAAATCCAACCCAATCTCGAGTGCCAACGACCATAGAATCACCTTGTCAATTTTCTAATAATATTAATCTTGGAATAAAACAGCGCAACGATTTACAGATTAAAACAGGACTTAAAACCAACTCTGTCATTACTAGTTTCTCCTTCCTGAGCACCCAAGGATGATCACCGTTGTGGGAGAACCACACAAACAACGTAATTTATTCTCTAAGAAAGTTTAAAAAAATTATCTGGTGGAACATAAAATTTTTTAAGGAGTCTGCAGTAATATGCTTGTGCCTGATATGGACATTCCAGCAATCCAGAAGCAGACGATGGTTATTCACACATCATGGACATTCCAGCAATCCAGAAGCAGACGATGGTTATTCACACATCATGGACATTCCAGCAATCCAGAAGCAGACGATGGTTATTCACACATCATGGACATTCCAACACTCCAGAAGCAGACGATGGTTACTCACACATCATGGACATTCCAACACTCCACATATGGACATTCCAACACTCCAGAAGCAGACGATGGTTATTCACACATGGACATTCCAACACTCCAGAAGCAGACGATGGTTATTCACACATCACAAGTCCCACACCATGGGGTGCCCTCACCTTTCAGCTGCTGATACAAGGTTGAAGGTCATGGTCGCCTCCACTATTGAAGGAAAGAAGATTTCTACCTAGCAATGTCAGGGCAGTTTTATTCATGGTTTGGTTTACTTTAGTTTTATTCATGGTTTGGTTTACTTTAGTTGTATTCATGGTTTGGTTTACTTTAGTTTTATTCATGGTTTGGTTTGGTTTAGTTTTATTATGGTTTGGTTTGTTTAGTTTTATTTATGGTTTGGTTAGTTTATTCATGGTTTGGTTTAGTTTAGTTTTATTTTATGGTTTGGTTTAGTTTATTTAGTTTATTGTTTGGTTTAGTTTTATTTATGGTTTGGTTTAGTTTTATGTGTTTGGTTTAGTTTAGTTATTATGGTTTGGTTGTTTAGTTTAGTTTATTAGGTTTGGTTTAGTTTTAGTTTATGGTTTAGGTTTAGTTTTATGGTTTGTTTAGTTATATTGATGGTTTGGTTTAGTTTAGTTTTAGGTTTGGTTTAGTTTAATTCTGTTTGGTTTGGTTGAGTTTTATTTATGTTTGGTTTGGTTTAGTTTTATTTATGGTTTGGTTTAGCTTAGTTATATTGATGGTTTGGTTTAGTTTAGTTTTATTCATGGTTTGGTTTAGTTTTATTCATGGTTTGGTTTAGTTTTATTTACGGTTTGGTTTAGCTTAGTTATATTATGGTTTGATTTAGTTTAGTTGTATTCATGGTTTGGTTTAGTTTTGTTTTATGGTTTGGTTTAGTTTTTATTAACGATTTGGTTTCTGTTTAGTTTTAGTTTTAAGAAATCAAGTTCTATTTAGCATTTTCTCTCTGGGGAAGGCAGTTTTGTTTTGCTTTACTTTTGGGAGGTGAAATTTCTGGTTATTTTATAAGGTTTTGTTTATTTCAAATTCCCAGTTTAAAGTCCCTTTTTAGCTGTTCCCCCATACTTTACATGCTTTAAATCTTTTTACTATACATCAATGTAGGTTTTTGTTCAGCCGAGTTTACTTTTTTGCATTAATTTTATTTCTAGTTTTTCTTAAAAGGGATGTTAAAGCAATCAGATGTGGTGTCCAGTGGCCATCTACAAGCAGCTTACAGATCGTCCTGCAGATGCCATGAGGCATTCCCTAATGCTGAAAAGGCAAAATTTGATCAGAACAGCATAAAACAAAGCGACTGTATTAGTTCCTTCTGCAAGTACTATGAAGATGTTTTCAGCTACTTTCTTAAGACATTCCAGAGAATTGGGCGAGGCTGCAATTGCTGGTCCTCAGTTTTGCGTATCTACATGTAATTAACTTCACATTCAGCTGCAACTTTCCACAATCAACTGCTGCTCTTATCAGATTCTTTCCTCTGAAATACTTCAGATGTGAAAAGTGCCATGAATTTCTCCCGTGTTTTTTTTTTAATAACGAGGTGCTCGCAATTATATTTGCGAACAGGATTCCGCTCTCTATCCATAAACTGTGTCAAGTTTCAACTCTTGCTCAACCCTGAAATCCCTAGAAGCAGTCCTTAAAAACTGAGCACTGAGACTGTAAAATCCCTCACTCCAAAGACCAAGACAAATGAAATGCATTTATATCTCTACATCTCAGAACTATTATCAAAACCAAAAGTCAAAGTCCGAAGGACTGGCTTAACTCATTGGAGTCGCAGTGAAATGGATCCCGCCATTTTGTGGTGACGTTGATTTTGGCTATATTTGAAAACTTCAGCAGACTTAACCAACATGACACACATTATACATCATTGAAAAGTTTATAATGTCTTCTTTTGAGATTGTTTCAGTTTTTCTCTAGATGACTGTATTTTTAAAATAAATTTTCAAAACATTTCAATGTATGCTGAAAAATAAGTTTTGAAAATTAGGGCTGCGTATCTTACATGCCTTGAACTGTCATCAACTAGTTCCCTGGAAGTTATGTGATGATTTTTCACCAAAGTAAAGCTCCCTGAAGCTGGCTGAATCCATCTGATGTCACTTTTTTTTACAACAGATTTTTTAAAAAGAATCTTAACACTGGAGAGCCTGAAATCGCAAAGATATCACTTGTTGATATGTCAAACAAAATTATCCAACAGACACAAACTAGGCAAGCTTATGGTCAAGGAAAGCAACAGTGTTTAGAAAAATTATTGCCCTACAGGCCAGATTACTTTCTCTTGAGTTAAACATGACTTAAGTGTTTTTAAAACAATCGTAATTCTAGCTTCGGCACGTCACAGTAAAGGAGAGAAGTGCCAGAGCTTAAGCTTCGGCACAACCTCAATGAGTTAACATGAGAACTATGTTGGAGAGTTTCGTCTAACCCTACCTTACTTCACACAGAAGCCTACAAAGGGATAATTGTGATGCTGTCACATTACAACAGTCCAGGGGCACTGCATCCTGTACTAGGTTTTCGTCTTCTCTGATCAGAAGGTTCACAGACGCTGGCCAGAACCTGTTAAGCACATGCATACACTGTCAAACTCAACACACAGTAATATATTAATTTATATCAATTCAGTATCATTCTAGAGGATCTGACTCCTTAGCTATCCACTGTAAAAAGTTTACATTATCAACCAGGCTAATTCTTTTAATGGATTTATTTCACAAAAACTCTGATGCACTAATTTTTCAACTTCAGGAATTGCTTGGGCACTGCATTAAACAGGTAGTGTGTCTTGGTTAACTTGCCTGGTAAGTAAACCTGGTGGAGGCCATCTCTCCACAAGTTGGAGAGTGCATGCTGTGCATGTTTGTACTATGCATACAAGCCACAGCCTGCATACTCTACCTGCCTAACATGAGATTTCTAGGTTTGTACACGAGACCTTGGTGAACAGTCTCCAAGGAAGGGCATGCATAAGAATGGAGCTGTATTTAGAACACACATGGAAAATATATACCACAGGCAAGTGTGCACTAGTCATCGATTCTACGATGTGCAAAACGATTCAAACTCCCAAGCACTAGATCTATACCCAGGTTGTTCTTCCTTAGCTAGAGTCCCGATGTTCAGTTCACCAATGCAAGGTTTTTGGTAATCACTTGCTCTCCATTAAGCTAGGCCTAGCTTCATTTCCACTTATGGGATGATGTCAAAACACCACAGTGTGCAAGCATCTTGACATTGTTACCATCCACTTTTATTGCTAATGGCCTACTCCTGAAATAAGGAATGGGTTTTGATTGTGAAACGTTCTGTGAGACTGCTGTAAAATGCTATGCCTAATATCCTGGACATCTTGACAATCCAGAAGCAGATGCTTGACGGTTATTCACCCCCCCCCCTCCTCCCTCCCCATGGAACACAATATAATGAACGGGAGTAAAGTGAGTGACCCGTATGTATCCAAATGGCGGCTGAAACGAACCCCCCTGCTTTAAAATGAGGTTGACGACTTCAAAGCATAAGCTTGTACAATGAACTTGCATGTTCTGAAGAGGAAAATTAATAGTTACTACCTACCGTAACAGCTCAATCACATTCGGAACACACTAGAAAACCGCAAAGATTAACTGGCGTTACATGTTAGTCTTCATCCCAGAGGCAAACTGATGCTACTTTTCGCGCTCAAATCACTACGCCGGTCTTTGTGTCACGTGCAACAGCAGATAACTCGTGTCTGGGATTAATTGAAACTGGGAAGGAGGGCAAGGTGAACACAAAGCCTTAGCTTGTTGGCCATTGACCACCAAAAGAAAAGTGTCCACTGGAAGTAGACATACAACTTTGCACAGGCTGAAATACATGTAAAGCAAATAGGCTGGTGTCGCCATGCTAGTCTTTTCTGTAGGCCTATCACAAAAAAAAAAAAAAAGGGGGGGGGGGGGGGGGGGGGCAAATTATTTTTCGTTTTTTATGTCCAGAGGGAAAGGGGGTGGAATAGCTTCATGGTTAAGGCATGGAACAGGCGAAGAATTCATTTCACTGTCGAAACGGTTCCTGATGGAGTTACAAGCAGAAATCTAGTTACAGGCATGCGAGCACTGGGACATTTTGCACGCCCTAAATATCCGGGTAACGGTTTTGAAACCAGTTGGCCGACTGAGAACAAAATTAATAACTCCTCACAAACCTCTTGCTTTTCCGTAGATCTTTCTTTTAACTTTAAACACGCAAGAATGATTATAAAAAAAACATAATGAAGTCAGAAAACCACGACGCCACTCACCTGAGGTGAGCTCCACAGTGGTAAGGAGGAGTGGGGAAAACAACGTCTTGTCCAGTGGCTGCACCTCACAGTTACTGTCAGCTGAACAGTGAAGTGCGCAGGCCTGGTGAAGTCAGTCAGCGCCCTCTAGGGGTGACCAGAAATCCTTTTCCACGTGCATCAGTTCTGATTGGAGCTCACTCTCTCTCTCTCTCTCTCTCTCTCTGGTGATTTTTGTGGGGATTTTTGCGTAGATATTTTTTTCCGTAAACTGTGTAAGTGTATTGCTATGGGCTTTATTTTATTTTATTATCATATATATCCTTAAGGACGGGGACTGGATGTAAAAAAGCACATGGGTGCTTATTCATTATCCTCGAAATAAAAGAATTTGTCATTGTCATTCCTCCTCTCCTCTCTCTCTCTCTCTCTCTCTCTCTCTCTCTCCTCTCTCTCTCTCTCTCTCTCTCTGCATGTGTGTGCTAGGGCGCCTGAATTATCTTTATAACATCAATGCACTTCATTATGTTCAATCCCCCCCCCCACTCTCTCTCTCTCTCTCTCTCTCTCTCTCTCTCTCTCTCTCTGTGCGCGCGCCGTGAGTGTGTGTGTTAGTGTGTGTGTGTGTGTGTGTGTGTGTGTCTAGCGCGTGTGAATTATCTTTATAACATCAATGCACTTATTTATCTTCAATCCTCCACCCCCCCTCTCTCTCCCCGACCTACCCCTGAACAAACAAACAAAACCCCCACCAACCAGCCAAACCAACCGCCACCTATTCACCCTAAACCATCATTGGAAAGAGTTCTACCATATTTTTACAGATTAAGGGGATTTTCCCCTTGGAGTTAACATCAGTGCCGACTCAAGTCCAATGGGGGAGACTGTAAACCAAGGCCCCATGTGCAAACACAGGCAGAAAATCTTGCGGCGCACGTCAAAACTTGCTCCATCTTTCAGGGGAGTAGGCCATTGCGTGCCGGTGGGAACGGATGACAAAATCCGAAAACCGCATACACACAGAGGTTGGGTGTTAAAAAGAAAAGCATATGAGTGCTTATTCCATTGTCTTCGAAATCAGAGATTTAAGATGAAATAAATCAATAAATCAAAAAAAGGAAAATATCTCTGCAAGCTCTAAAGCAACCAACAGCACCAGACGGGAGCGTAGCTAGCACCGGAAGAGAAGAATCTTCACAAACCTTGACCAGAAAATGAAACAGGCAAGGAGGCTGCAGTGGAATTGAAATCACTAAGAGCCTGTTGAGAAAACAGAGGAAGTTAGGCTACATTGAATAATATTAGCGCGGGGCATCAGGGGCAATCTTCTTAGTGCGTTGTCTACCTGTGTCTTGGATTGTCAGCTCATGACAAGCGTGACCCAGTGTGGCCATTGTGTCTGCATTTTCAGCCCTCATTGCCTTGATGCCTGCAGGGTCAGTGAGGGCTTTCTCTGAGTGTGCTTTCAGCAAGAGATGAGTGCCGTGAGCCAGGCTGTGGCCTTGACAGTGAGTGGCTCCTGTACTGACCTCATTCCAGCCTAACGTGGGCCTGCTTGACTGGCGGTAGGTCTTTCCCAATGGCGGCATGGACTGGTGGTGCATGTCAGGTGGGGCAATTGTCTGGCGGAAATGACTGTCCTGACTTTTCTGTGTGTGTGTTCTCAGACAGTTTCTGGGCAACTCTGTTGTTAACGATCATCAGCTGCATTGAGTCTGCAGCTCTGTCCCGTTTTCTCTTTGTTGTCTAGATCTGATTCGATCTCTTTTTAGGCCTAGTAAATCATCATCATCCAGACATTCGGTTGGGATAACGTCACCGGCATCCTCGTTTATTTCACCACCAGATAATGTATCAGATAGCAGCACATTGCTCTGTTAGGCAGAGCTTTTTTTTTTTTTTATCTCCTTGACTGGGTGCTAGCCTTTATATTAGTTCACGTGCAATCTTCATCTGACCCTGACCCAGTTCCAAATCGTGCCCCCCCCCCCCCCCCAAATGGCGAGGGTGTGGCCAGTTTTTATAGTCTTGGTTTCCGGCGGCTAGCAGATTATGCAGAATTCCTTCAAGTTCTGAAAGGCTAGACGTCTGCTGCCGGCAGGTGGTCTGCTAGGCCCAGCCCATCGCTCACATAACAGGCGAAATAGTAGGCCCACTGCTGCTGCTGACACGCATACGACATAGGATAACAAGACCTTTCTGTGATAAACATGCAACACAGCCCTAGTTGCTCTTCTTCTTCTTCCAACGCGCAGACAGCAAACTATCGTTTTCTGCTATATGAGCGAAAATGCGTCAAAATCGCAACTTAAAATGAGCGTCAATGGCTCTCTTTCTAGGCACCAACCAACTCTGGAGTCAATCGTCATCATAGTCTATATCATATCATATCATATCATATCATATCATATCATATCACATCACATCACATCATATCATATCATATCATGTCATATCATATCCCATTTCATCATTGGCACATGTACACACTTTTTTAAAGTATAAAGTTTGCTCACCTGAAGCTTCTTGTATAACGTTTGCAAATCGAAATTACTTACCACCACTAGCATCTTTAAACACACTGAGGAACGGCTCACATAGTAGTAGCCTATGTCTGCAGTCTGCAAACGCCAGTGACCAGTGGACAGCGATAGGCTACACTAGGCCTGAGCACGCCAGTCTGTCTGCAGCACTTGGCTAGGCGCCTGAGAAATAAACGTGGCTATTGTTGCAAATCCCTGACCTCCCTGACTGCTTTCCGTGTAACCTCAAAACTAGATTCACTGTTTATCCAGTTGGGTGAGAGTGGGGAATATGATAGAAAGGAGCTGAACTTGCGAGACAATTTACCAGAAAAATAAGATGACAGGATAACAGACACACTAGCATTCGACTCACTGTCATACGGCTTGAACAAAGCAAACACCATTTTTAGATGTCGCAGAAAACAACTGACTGACATCAAGTTTATTCCAGTGTGTGCATAAATAAACTATCAAAGTAAAAGAGAGACAGACAATCTCTCTCTGTGTTCGAACGCATGCAGAACATCTTGCGCACACGTAAAATCCTGTTCCGCTTTTCGGAAGAGTAGGCCATTGTGTGCCGGTGGAAACAGATGACAAACTTGACAAAACTGCATACACACGGGGACTGGATGTAAAAAAGCACATGAGTGCTTTTTCCATTATCCTCGATATAAAATAATAAATAAATAAATCTCTCACACACACACACACACACAGGACGGATACCTAAATGGGGATAAAGAGAAAGAACAAACGACTTTTTTAAAGAAAGGAAAAGAATACGTACACGCAGGCTTTTACATCTTACCCTCAAACAGTGAAAAAATAACAGATAAATCAATACACACTTAAAGACAGATGATAAAGAAACGACCTTCCACGTGGCCCTTGACACATCCACAGACCCTTTTCAACACCCCACCCCTTTTCTGAATACTTGAAGAGGAAAAGAGCAATTGACAGTACAATCAAAAGCTGACCCTGTTTGAGAACACCATTCACTGCACAGAGATAGCACGAATAATGCCGGCTAACAATCAGGTTATCAGCAAAGACTTGGCCATGAAAGATGAGATTTTCATTTCAAACATCCCAGGATACCTTAGAATAGTCTTTAAAACAGTTGTTGTTTTGTTGATGTTTTGTTGATGTTGTTGTTAAATAAATTCTTTTTATCCAGAATAATGGAATAAGCATTCTTTGATCTTTTACAGCTAGTCCCCGTGTGTATGCAGTTACATGAATTTTGCCGTTGGTTCCGGCAGACAATGGCCTACTCTTCCAAAAAGTGGAACAGGTTTTAAGGTGTGCATAAGATGACGTTGTGTGTGTGTGTGTGTGTGTGTGAAAGAGAGGCGCGCTGCGCAGGATGTCGAGGGCTAATGGTCTAAGGGAAACAATTCACTCCTTGCCCCCTTTGAAAATGGCATGCATTATGTCCCTTATAAGCAACCGACGATCGCGTGCACATAAGGGTCAGTTTAGTGAATCACAATCACACACACACACACACACACACACAGAGGAAAAGATAGTCTGGGGCTTAAAATATTGTGCATTGTCATGTGAACTGCTGAAGTAGTAGTAAAGTATGTTCTTTCGATCCAGAAGGACCATAGAGCCGGAGCTTATCCCGGTTTCTGTAGCGTTAAGCGAACTGATGGTTTTTCACCACCCCTGTGACAGGACGCTAGTCTGTCGCCAGATACTTCCCCAGCAGAGCTGGTACCCACTTGTACACCTGGGTGGAGTGAGGAAAATAGGAGTAAAGTGTCTTTCTGCTGACCTGGGTTTGAATACCATGGAAGGGGATTTTTCCCCCTGGAGTTAACATCAGTGCCGACTCCACTCCCCGCATTAAGTCCTTCAGATAAGACTATAAACTGAAGTCCCATGTGCGAACACACACAGAACATCTTACGCACATGTTAAAACCTGTTCCACTGTCATTGTGTGCTGGTGGGAATGGATGACAAAATTTGCAAAACTGCATGCACATGGGAAAAGAGTAAAGGTAAAGGTGTCCCATACCTATAGGGTCGTAAGGGTACTGGATGTAAAAAAGCACATGAGTGCTTATTCCATCATCCTCGATATAAAAGAATAAATAACTAAATAAATAAATAAGGGAGCGAGGCGCCAGGGACCTTACTTCTCTAGGGCCAGCATTTGAGGGCGGCGCCCATCTCCTCTCCCTCGCTGCTTTACTTTCCCTGACCCTAAAGAGGCAGGTACCCATTTACAGCTGGGTGAACTGGGGGACTGTACTGAAGCCAAGGTGCGCAAATGGTCACCCAACCAACTGGTAGCCACGCTCAATGCTGCTTAACTTGGCTGGTGGAAAGCGAGTGCGCTAACCACTGAGCTACTATGCACATGGGGCTGGATGTAAAATAAATATTTTTAAAAAAGGCACATGAGTGTTTATTCCACTCCCCTTAAAATAAAAGAATAGAATAACTCGATAAAACTTAATCACACACACACACACACACACACACACATACACACACACACATACACACACACACACATAAATACACACACTCACACACATACATACACACACACACACATATACACACACACACATACACTCATACACACACACACTGAGAGGGCGCACGTGATCCCGAGCACGCGTTTTAAAAAAATATATATATTTTAAAATTTATTCTTTTATTTCGAGGATAATGGCATGCATGCATAGGCATGCATACGTGCGTTCGTGCGAACGTGCATACATGTACGTGCGCGCGAGCGAGTACGTATATATTATATATATATATATATATATATATATATATATATATATATATATATATATATATGTGTGTGTGTGTGTGTGTGTGTGTGTGTGTGTGTGTAAAGTCACCATACTGACCCTTCTGTGCGCACAATATTAGCGGTTGCTTGAAAGGACCATAATGCGGTCTATTTCAAAGTGCAAGGAGTGAATTCTTCCCCTTACACCATCAGAACTGTACATTCGCACGCGCGCGCGCACACACACACACACACGCGCGCGCGCGCGCGTGCAACCACACATTGAATTTTGGTTTTATTTGTTATGGGGTCTATTTTATTGTTATGAGTTTGTGCAATAATGCTGCAGCTGACGATTATTGATCAAGTTATTTTCGTTCCTAGATATCATTATGGCTTGAAAAAGGCAAATGCGTTGCTTATTCAATGTGTCATCCAGAAATAAAGATTTGACCATACTTGACAGGACTTCACACACACGCCCTTGAGCACGCACATGTGCAAATGCACAGGCATGCTGGCACTCACACATGTATGCAGACAGACAGGTAGGCAGGCTTTAGCAACATTAATGCACACAAACTCAAATCAAATTCATGAAAAATATTTATTCATGAATCATGTAAACAACCATTGTAAGAATCTATGAAAAATATATAGTTAAAAAACCCACACAATTATGTGTAAAAATACAAGCATTACTTAGATCAATCATTGCAAAATCATATCAAAAAGAGTAACATATTCCAGTTTGAAAACAAGTCTTTTAAAACTGAACATGACGACACCAATGTCACGTATCAAGAGAATCAGTCACTAATATGTAACAAAACACAGCCGACCCTGTGGAGAGAGAGAGAGAGAGAGAGGAGGGGGGGGGGAGTAGTAGTAGTAGTAGCAGAGCAGTAGTAGAAGTAGTAGTAGTAGTAGTAGTAGTAGTAGTAGTAGTAGTAGTAGTAGTAGTAGTATGTACACTTTAATAAGCTGAGAGAAAACGCGTTATTCTATGAAAACATATTAGTGGAGCATAATTAATTTCATTACCGAAGAATTACAGTATTGAGTTCAACCATTTCAAACAGAACAACAATCAGATGAGAATGATGTGATCAACACAATAACTCATTATGTTGGCTATTATGTTGAGTAGATGAATCTATGCAATGATAAGGGAGATACACTTAGCGGTAACACCTGACAGTAATGAAAAGATGAACAGCACATCTTGGTGTGCTGCGGTCAGAAAAAAGACAGACAAACAAAAAGGTGACGCTGCTCTTGTTACCATGTACTTTCTTTTCTAATGAGAGCAGCCCGAATTTCACACCGAGAAATCTGTCATGACTGACTGTAGTATAGTATATTGTGGAATCAGTTCTTAGATAACAGCGAACCATTCAAAAAGGTAAAAGTCCGGTTGAACGTTTGTAACGACGGTTCGACCCTCCGTATAGGAACCATAATATTAAAAACCCCACCATTAGAGAGTGAGAGGGGAGGGGGGGCGAGTATTTCGATAGAGACAGCATAACCAGGCCGCAGTGTGTTACTGTAATTATATAGCGCAGTAAATAAAAACCACTAACAAGAAAACGGTTGTCCATGGCAAAATTTATGAGAAAAATTCCATTACCTGAAGGAATACAATTACAGCCATAAAAAAAAAAAAAGAAAAAAAAAACTAGTGGTATAAGGTGTGCGCAGATAAGGGGAACACTTCTCCCCTACATACACCTGAAGAGACAGCCCCATTTGTCACGGAGAGAAAACTGCCAGACAAAAAAATCTGAGCGCTTGATTTGTTTCTTTTACTAAGAGCAGCGCAATTAAACCGAAAATCTTCATATATTATAATTATATATAATACAATACAATTCAATACAACACAACACAATACAATACAGTACAATACAATATAATTCAACACAATGCAACACAACACAATACAACACAATACAATACAGTACAATGCATACAACTCAACACAACATAACACAACACAACACAATACAATACAACACAACGCAATAAATACAACACAACACAACACAATACACCATAAAGTCACGAGCGGGTCTAGACCATATAAGGACACACAAAGTTCCCTAAGAACTGAAAAAGACACCCTGCCAAGTCAAGCCAAGTCAACTTGAGTCAAGTCGTCAAGTCCAGTCTAGTCAATTAAGGTCAAGTCATGTCCAGTCAATTCAGGTCCAGTCCAGTCCAGTCCATTCAGGTCAAGTCCAGTCCAGTCCATTCAGATCAAGTCCAGTACAGTCAATTCAGGTCAAGTTCAATCCAGTCCATTCAGATCAAGTCCAATCCAGTCCATTCAGATCAAGTCCAATCCAGTCCATTCAGATCAAGTCCAGTACAGTCCATTCAGATCCAGTCCAGTCCAGTCAATTCAGGTCAAGTCCAGTCCAGTCAATTCAGGTCAAGTCCAGTCCAGTCAATTCAGGTCAAGTCCAGTCCAGTCAATTCAGGTCAAGTCCAATCCAGTCCATTCAGATCAAGTCCAGTCCAGTCAATTCAGATCAAGTCCAGTCCAGTCAATTCAGGTCAAGTCCAGTCTCAAGGGGTAAACAGAGCAAAGAGCGACGTGAGACAGTCCACACCATCATGAACACGCAACGGGGACGGGATAGCCTAGTGGTTAGAACATTGCCTCTAAATCTGGCGACCCGGGTTCGATTCCTGTTCAAGGGGATATTTTCCCTCTGGAGTTAACATCAGTGCCGACTCCACTCTCCCCAAAAGTCCTTCGGATGAGACTATAAACCGAGGCTCCGTGTGCGAACGCACGTAGAACATCTTGCGCACACGTTAAATCCTGTTTCGCTTTTCGTAAGAGTAGGCCATTTTGTGCCGGTGGGAGCACATGCCAGAATTTACAAAACCGCATACACACGGGGACTGGATGTAAAACAAAACCCACATAAGTGCTTATTCCATTATCCTCGATATAGAAGAATAAATTTAAAATAAAAACGCGCAGGCAAGTATAGTACACTTCAGAGGTCTTGTTAAAGGGAACACAATGTCATATAGTGCAGCTCTCAGCAGTTTAAAGGGAACACAATGTCATGTAGTGCAGCTCTCAGCAGTTTAAAGGGAACACAATGTCATATAGTGCAGCTCTTAGCAGTTTAAAGGGAACACAATGCCATATAGTGCAGCTCTTAGCAGTTTAAAGGAAACACAGTGTCATATAGTGCAGCTCTTAGCAGTTTAAAGGGAACCCAATGTCATATAGTGCAGCTCTTAGCAGTTTAAAGGGATTACAATGTCATATAGTGCAGCTTTCAGCAGTTTAAAGGGAACACAATGTCATATAGTGCAGCTCTCAGCAGTTTAAAGGGAACACAATGTCATATAGTGCAGCTCTCAGCAGTTTAAAGGGAACACAATGTCATATAGTGCAGCTCTCAGCAGTTTAAAGGGAACACAATGCCTGTATAAATATAAACATATTCCATACTCTATGCTGCTACAAAGTCTATAAAAACAAAATGTCCTGAAAAAGGTTAGTCTTTTGATCTTGCAACAATTTGTCAATGAACACTTAAATAGTGACGTCAAAGTGAAGCAAGTAAGACTAGCATTGTCAGCCAACAATGACAGATACAATACAATAATGTAAATACAAACTTTACCGTGTGCTTAACGACTGTATCTGAAAAAGTAAACATACACGACAAACTATGATGACATCATTTACTGTCTGTCCATCGCTTCTCATTTTAACGCTGCATTTTTTCCCTATCACATCTTTTTTTCCACTGCATACCCTAGAAAGGTAAAAGGTAAAGGTGTCCTATAACCTATAAAGGTGTCCTATAACCTATAAAGGTGTCCCATAACCTATAAAGGTGTCCTATAACATATAAAGGTGTCCCATAACCTATAAAGGTGTCCCATAACCTATAAAGGTGTCCATAACCTATAAAGGTGTCCTATAACCTATGTGGTTGTTAGGGAGCGATGTATCAGAGATCTCAACTTCTCTAGGGGCCAGCATATTGAAAGCAGTGTCCATCTCCTCTCCCACGCTGCTGTACCTTCCCTGATCCTGAAGAAGGCAGGTACCCATTTACAGCTGGGTGAACTGGGGGACTGTGCTGAAGCCAAGACGCACGAAGGGTCACCCATCCACTTGGTAACCCCACTCAATGCTGCTTGATTCTAACTTGGGGAGAGCGAGAGCTCTGACCATTGGGCTATCCTGAACTCCTATCTCCACACAGTCTTTCCAATGTACCCCGCACACTGTGCACTACCAAGAGCACTGATGCCTCACCCGCCATGGGCATGTGGACCAGGCAGCCTCAGCTTTAGCCTTCCTCTCCCAATCACATAACGACGACAGTGTGACTGATCCACCAACAGACCCAACGTGCCTGATCTACCAGCCGCTTTGCCACAGTGCTTAATGTAATGCAGCTGACTCCTGCCTGGGACATGCTAGGTTGAACGCCGCATGGTTGCACGTTGAGACACCCACCACAGGGTAGGCCTGCTTAGTTCACCATGACTGTACCACCCACGCTGTTGCTGCTGCTGCTGTCGTCAGGTTGGCGGGTGTGTTGCTGTGTGTGCTGAATGACTCACTGAACACCGCTGAAAATGATCCAGCAGCAGTGCAGGGTCTGATCTGGGTGGTGGCCTCTTGAGGGCTAAAGATATCGGGGATGAGGTTTTGACAGAACAAGTCTGGGAATGGCATGCAGGTGGTGTGTGGTGAGGTGGGACTGGGCGGAGTGAGACCAGGACATGGTAGGAGGCAGAAGGCAAACACGCTGACAGAAAGACTTTACCAGGAGCAGATTCTAAACCTCACGACAGTGACTGAGATGGGCAGATGTTGAGATGTCATCAGTCCTCCGTGGGGATGCCGGGAGCCTGTCAGAATGAATAACATCTCCACCTTCTGGAAATTCTGTACTAGGAATTCCCTCTTTTCTATCCCTTTCTTTGTTTCTGCCTTGTTCCTTTTTCTTCCTGTCACCTCCTTCGTGTCTATTTTCTGCATTCTTGGTCCATTTCCTCCCTTCAATCCAGAAAGACTTAACATATAACAATTCTCTCCCATTCCGAAGTTGGATGCGCTGGTCTGACTTGTCAGGTGCTTACGGCGATGCAAGGCATTTTGGCTCATAATACATGACAAACCACAGTAGATGCCGTCAGAGCGTTTGACGACGACGACGATGATGACAAAGATGAAGAAGAAGATGATGATGATGATGTCATCACACTCTCTGGTAGTCTGCTGTAGCTCACACAGCGTGGTACCCTGCACAACAGTGTCCCTTGAAGAGAACTGGTCATGGGAACTACAGGAGCTGATGACACCCACCCAGTCATCGTCTTGAAGGGGGGGGAGGTAGTAGAGGTTCATACAATTCCTAGCTGGAGTGTCACATGTTTCACAGACATACTGCATTGCATATTAACCAAGTATGCCACGCAACAAGATTATTGGTGTCAACATGTAACAGTTCTGCATTGTGGACTAATACACAGCGCTTGTCAGTCTGTAACAACTTCACATACTCTAATGGATCACCAGAAACAGATCTTTTATACAGCTCAACATGCATATAACATGAGTCCCCTTTCTGTGCTGCGTGTATGACAATAGTGATGTGTATTCCATGTATTTTGAAAAAAAAGAAATTACTTGTCAAAGGAAAAAAATGAAAATAAGACAGAATGCCTCACAATATCATTTGGCAATTGTTGATATTTGTTCAGATGGAACTGACTTAGATGATGCAGTTTTTCTGTAGGTGGTCTTTAAAGCAAAGATAAGAATATACAAAAATGGCACTATTCTACATGTGAATGTTAAAGGGGTTTTGGGGTGTGCTGCGTGGTGGGGTGTGTGTGTGTGTGTGTGTGTGTGTGTGTGTGTGTGTGTGTGTGTGTGTGTGTGTGTGTGTGTGTGTGTGTGTGTGTGTGTGTGTTCACAAGCACATACATTCTAAGGAAATACGCAGAATAAACCAGATCACCTGAAACTACCTGCAGGAACATTCTCTCTAATGATATTATTTACAGATCTAAACAAGAATGTAACTAAGGGGTCGTATAAAAGATCGTAACATGAAGACAGAATTAATGGAACCAAAAAAGGATAAAATACCACCAAAGAAACAACTGAAACAAACAACTGAAACAAACAAACAAACAAACGAAAACACCAACACTGAACTGAACTGACCACATCTGAGAGTGACCGTCAACAGTCCCAGAAACACAACAGAAATTGCAGCGGGGTTTCATGTCTACTCCCAGACGGTTATCTGTCTACTTTTGATTTATCCTTGATTGACCAGTGTGTTGCCAGATCGAAAACAAAGTGTTGTCATTCACTCGCACACACACACACACACACACACACACACACACACACACACACACACACACACACACACACACACACACACACACACACACACAACACATAACGTTCTCAGCTTTCATGCCCAGGCACGTGTACAACATACAAACACATTCGCAACACTAGTTTCCCTCCATTCTGAACAGAAAGAAGAGCTGGAGGTTCTTCAGAAATCGAGTGTTGATAATCATATCATGAAAACATTGATGCCTAACCCATTTGATTTCGTCTGCTCAGAAAAAAAAAGATACAAGGCAAGCATATGAACATATGTACAATTAGTCTACAAGCCTACATGATCCCACAACATAGACTATGGAATGACATAAATACAACGAGGAAATACGATATCAAACGTAGATGCCATTAGTTCTTCTTTGGGTAGAACTTTTATCAACAGGAAACAGTGATGGCTACACCGGAAGCCAGGGCGGGAGCAAACTGCAGGGTGGAAGTTCTAGGCTGAGGCTGCTTCAATGTAACCAACAACAACAACAACAATAATATAAAATAAAATAAAATAAACAAACTTCCCTCCGAGGCTATTTTCTAATTTATGACTTTATGTCAAATTTATGGCAGAGAGTACCAAGCAAAATGTTTCTGTAAATAAAGAAACAGAGCGGACAAAAGGCAGCAATCCAGACAAAGGAAACTACAAGCAAAGGCTGTGTACTGGTGGCCCGACAATTATGTCATGTCAGTAGTCAGAATGATTGGCCTTGTAATCTTGACATCCGGAAGGGGGTTGACCAATGCACGTGTTCCGCTGTTTCAGGCTTTCCCACTTCCCTTTTCTGGGTGTGGAGGAGGAGGAAGGAAAGGGAATCATTAATCATTTAAGGACTAAATTCCGTACTGTCAGCACCTATCTCTGTAGTGTGGGGGTCAGGCCATGTCACAAAACATACAACTTTGAGGCATCGCCAAATCTGAGAATGCGAGATCAAATCTGGTGCTGGGACTTAAAAAAAAGATGGGGAATGTAGAAGTCATGATTTAGATACATTTTGAACCCCTCCCCGCCCCATCCCATCCCCCATGTCATAAACGAAGAGCCAAAACACTTGCGGGAAGGGGGCTTCCTCTGAAGATCTGCTGCCCAGCATTCTTTCGTGTCTTGTTTTCCTTCTCTGGGATCAGAGGAAGAAAGCCACGCTAGCTAACTCTCTGCTGCATCAAAAGGAGCAACGCCACATTTTACAACACTTACCCACATTTCGAACCTTACCTACCCTCCTGGTCCGGCAATAAACCAGCTGAGGGTTTGCTGGGCGGCCACGGTATGAGAGAAGGACTGGGCAGACAGAACGCAGCATCAAACACTAACGTATTAGAACTGCCCCGAGAAGACAATTGTGAGTCAGCAAGCAATCTTTGGCAGAATACAGGAGCACGAACAGATGATCCGATCACGTCCCTAGAGGAGCTGAGGTAGCAGCAGATCATTGGCAGACACAGCATACAGCATGAAAGATAGCATAACAAACTCCTAAAGCATCCACGACCTAGCAATTCCTTGATGTTAGGCAGACAAAGGAAAATAGAAAGATTATTAAACTCACACAAGAAGAAGTTACAGTTCCAGATAAGAACTCATATTTAGGAGATACAATAAAACATCAAAAAGAGAACCAAACCTTGCTCAAAAAGTGTTTTTATCAGCTAGCATTTCATCTTTGGTAGACATGTTGATCAGCGTGGAAAAGTGGTCAGAAAAAACCCACCGAAACAGGATCTAAACTAGCGATGAATTCACCTTTGGCAGACATGTAAAACACGGGCAATGACCGAAGCAAATCCTAAAAGACTTTTTGAGCAGGCAGCTTCACCTTTACCAGACAAGGGACACACAGCCCAGCCAGCACCTCATCTTTGAAGGACAAAGTACAGCGTGGAAGGACGACCACAATTTATTTATCCCAAAAGACTGTTCATCTGGCAACTTGTCTTTGGAAGAGGTAACAAAGCAACAGCAGATGATCACCACAAAGCTGAAAAAAGATCTGAACTCGCGGTTCTGTTATCTTTAGCAGATGCACGAATCATGGACAGATGATCAGAACAAGCCCTTCTAATCCAATCTTGTTGCTGAAAGCCTCGCCGACCCACAAGCCCTTTAGGATCTTCTGGCTTTGCAACCCAAAGTAGACAATTAAAGATGAAATAAGACATTCTGATCAGAACACGCTCCCCAAATCCCCTGAGCAGGCACCTAACCTTTGGCAGGCACCATAAAGCACGAACAGCCGATCCGAACAGGCCCCAAAGCACCACAAAACCACACTAGTAAATCTCTTTGGTGTTTGGCTGTATACAGAATAGTTCAAGTTCAGCAAGTGACAAATGACAACAGCTTTCTTTTCACTCTTTATCTTCACTATTTTAACGCTTTATCATTATTATGAAGTAACAACGCAGATTTCTTCAAACACAAACACACACACACAAACACACAAACACTCAAACACACACACTCAAACACACACTCTCACACACACACACACACTCTCTCTCTCTCTCTCTCTCTCTCTCTCTCTCTCTCTCTCTCTCTCTCTCTCCTCACGTTCTATTCCCTATGAGGAGTGCTTCATGCCAATATTATGTTTGAAACAGTGTACCTCAGTACTAAAATCGTCATCTCAACACTGTGTTGGCAATGCGGAATTCACCCTGCTGTCAACATTGAACTCACCGTATGGTCAATATCGAATTCACTGCATTGTCAATATCGAATTCACGGTGTTAATGTTGTCAATATCGATTTCACTGCGTTGTCAATATCGAATTCACGGTGTTGTCAATATCGAAGTCACGGTGATCGAAGTCACGGTGTTGTCAATATCGAATTCACTGCATTGTCAATATCGAAGTCACGGTGTTGTCAATATCGAAGTCACGGTGTTGTCAATGTGTCATGTAAGCACTTCTGGAAACACTGGCCCTGTTCTTCCATCCTCTGAACTGTCCCTCACCACACAGCAGGGTACATGGCTCCCTTCAACCACTCTTAACTCAATGCTTCTTCTTCATCAGGTAGCGGCTGACAGAAATCGTCATTCTTCATGCTATTTTCTCCCAACACTTATTCAACAACATCGTTGTCATTGCGTTTATCGTGGTACACATATCATAAGAACGCAAAGACCCCTGAAACACCGCGCGCGCGCACGTGTGTGTGTGTGTGTGTGTGTGTGTGTGTGTGTGTGTATGTGTGTGTGAGCGCCAGAGGATACAACAAGTGCCAGCCTCCACGATGCGTGTTCACAACCAGAACGCGCTGCCTGAAGCATCACATCCCACAGCCACCAGTCATGCCGGCATCACTGGGGCAGGTGCACCACCCTGCTCTTCTTCTTCAGCACTACCCGGGGTACCCCGTAGTACACGAACTGCTGGGTGCCCAGACTGCCGCCTCCTTCCCCGTGGGGGTCCATCAGCACGCCGGCAATGTTCCGAGAGCCGTTGTCCACGCGGATGAAGCGGTGGAGCGGGGTCTTCACCAGGTAGGGGTTTGGGGGCGGGTCGCGCTCCTCCTGGCTGAGGTTTCGCCTGCGCGTCTCGTCGACAATCCTGCCGTTGACGGCCACTCGCCACATGGTCCACATGTGCAGGTCCTTCAGGGGGTCGAAGGACATCCGCAACTCCGACTTGGGGGGTCTGGGGCGGCCGGGGAGGGAGGGGGGCATGGGGTGTGGACGACGGGTAACCTCCCCTGCTGAGGAGGGCCTGAGGGCGGGGGTTTTGTGGTAGTGGTGGTGGTGGTGGGGATGGGGGTGGGGGTCACCATGCAGACGGCTTTTGTCCCAGACGATGTTGGCCACTGGGGGGCTGTTTCCTGATGACGTCATGCTGCTCCTGGACCTGCTGCACACACACACACACAGACACACACACACAGACACACACACACACACACACACACACACACACACAGACACACACACACACACACACACACACACACATACAGACACACACACACACACAGGTCACTAAAAAGATGATTTGTGCTGCCATTTGCAAGTGTGTCCTACTTGTGACAAAAACTTAAGTGACAACGACGACGACGATGATTGATGATAATGATGATGATGAGGGGGAGGATGATGACGATGATGATGATTGATGATGATGATGAGGAGGAGGAGGATGAGAATATTGACGAGGATGACTCAAAATTTCTCCATTTGTGAACCTCGGAGCTCTCAGCCGGGAAACGGGGGGGGAAAAAGAGAGTAAAAATCCCCCCTACATAAGAAGACAGAGAATACAATACAATATCTGTTGATCCCACAGCCGGGAGAGGTGACTGGGCATGCAGGGACAACCGTCCTGCACTGCCTTGGGCAAAGACAAGTCTGCAGGAGCTCATTACTCTCCGGACAAAAAATTGCATGCTGGGCATAGCAGTGCCATAGCTGATCTGGTAGTTTGTATGTAACGCAATGACACTCACCTCAGCAAGTGAAAATGGAACTGCTAATGTCGCTGCGATTACGAGATAGCCTACCTGTGAGCGTTGTAAAGGCCTTCATGGGATGAGGAAAGTGGTTTTGACTTGACTACACGTCTCCTTTTCTTCTTCTTCTTCTCCGGCGTGATTGTTGTATTTCTCTTTCTAGTTTTGTTTTCACCGAAGTCTTACAAAAGCTTTCCTCTCCCCAAAACGGAAGACTGAAGTCAGTTTATACGACCTGGAGACGGCAGTTGTGGCGACAGCCTTTCTTACAGGCGGTAGGTAGGTCACCTGCTGTCTCCCCAGTCACCTCTCCGTGAGGACATTAGGACAGTCAGGGGGAACGCCTTCAGTGTCTATTTACAGAAAGCCGGACATGGTTCAGAAACGGTTGCAAACGTGCTCGACTGCTTATACAAAATAAATAAACAGAGAGCAACAGCACGAAAAAATCCCAAACAGAGCCATTTTTACTGCCAATCTGAATATTTCGTCAGAAAATATCAAACAGACTCTCTCTCTCTCTCTCTCTCTCTCTCTCTGTCCCCCCCCCCCCCCCCCCCCCTCTCTCTCTCTCTCTCTCTCTTTCTCACTGATTGGATTTTGTTGATGCCAAATTAAATTGACTATATAATCATCTTCTTAAGTTTTTTTGGTCACAGATAACGCTCTCTCTCATATCAAAACAGCGTTTTGCTTGAAATTATATGTTGTGATTATCAAAGATACTGTCCTCCTAGGGCAAGGGCCTGACAAAAAAAAAGTATGTTAATATTAATATGTAACCCCGGGGAATAAAGACTCTCTCTCTCTCTCTCTCTCTCTCTCTCTCTCTCTCTCTCTCTCTCTCTGTGGAATGATTATAAAGATATGTCATCCACATAAGAAAAAAACCGGATGCATAATAATAATTAAAAATCTTGATCACCGTAGCCCCCCACAGAAATACACTGTTTCTTTTGTGCTAAAACAAACACCAGAGTTTTCCCTCTCCCAAAACAAACACCAGAGTTTTCCCTCTCCCAAAACAAACACCAGAGTTTTCCCTCTCCCAAAACAAACACCAGAGTTTTCCCTCTCCCCCAAACAAACACCAGAGTTTTTCCTCTCCCCAAAACAAACACCAGCCAAGAACAAAACACACTCCTCCACCACTGAGTTTCATTTCCTGATATTGCAGTGTGAGGGGTAGGGCCCAAAGTAAAGGAAATACAAAATTGAAATAGAAAGAAACGGAAACTCGCTTTAACCTATTCGTGCCTGGGAAATGGCACTCAATCATATTGCTTAACCACACAGTAAGTGACATTTCTATTTTGACGTGGAGGCATCACTCATAGCACGTACACTTTTGGATATAGTTCAGTTCCACCCCCCCCCCCCCCCCCCCCAAACAAACAGTGGTGCTACTCTTGTGGTGACGTGCTCTTCCTTGGGAGAGCAGCCTGAATTTCACGCAGAGAAATCTGCCCTGACTTAAAGTGGTATACAGTACAATACAATAAAATGCAATACAATATAGTATGCTACAATACAATACAATCTACCCAGTGAAATGATTTTCAACCAAAGTAAAAACTTGATCAGGCAGAAAAAAACAATCATAAATGACATGGAATTTTAAGTATTGTACTTCTCTTTTTTACTACACAATGATATCCTTATTATTATTTTCATTTTCTTGGTAACATTGTGAATGTTTCAATTTCTTAAAAAAATACCCACCCCCAAACAAAAAACTGTGGTTAAGTTTGCAGAAGAAAGGGGCGTAACTTCTGTGCTCATACACAAACCAACCCATCATATTGTTTGGACAGACACTTTAAGGCGGGTGGGCTGTTTTGGAAACGGAGATAAAAGGTTAAAGTGATGCAATTGACGTTCGTGACAAGCAGAGGGGTGGGAAGGCCTCTATCTACCCCCAGAGGCTGCAATTTCCACCCGGCCACACCCTGCTGGTCTGCATGAATCAGGAGTGGTGACTTACTCTGCACAAAGGGGAAAGGGCTTTTGGGTTTTTGTGTGTGCCCCGCCCCTTGAACTGATAATGGCACTGGATTTCAAGCCAGTGACCTGCACGCTCTTTTCCAGCTGGTGTATGCTTTATACACGTTTTATCCCCAGCAAATGTGTATTTCATCGTCAGCAATAACAATATTTAGAGCAATAACAAGTTTGTATTCTGTTCCGTTGGAGGAAACATGCACAGTCGATTATTGCAATGACGGAAAAGTCTTTTCAACATGTTAACTTTTAACTATACTGCATAAGATATACATTTTGTTTTGTACACACACACCCACACCCACACACAGTGAGAGAGAGAGAGAGAAAGAGAGAGGAAAAAGAGGGAGAGGGGGGGAAAAAGAAAAACAAAATGAAAAAAGTAAATAATTGAAATGTATGAATAAATGAATCAACAATAAAGAAAAGGAGTTTTAAAAAATCAATTAAACAACACCCCCCCCCCAAAAAAAAAATAATAACCCAACAACCCCCCCCCCCCCCCCATACCGAAACAACAAACCCCAAGTAACATGATAAGGAAGGACAGACAATCAAAACACGCAAAATGCATAAAAAGGGGAAATGCCATCTATCTAGATTTTGTGGACGAAGTTACGGACATGTACTATACAACCTCAAGGCGAGATGCCTCACTCTGACTGGTTATAAAGAAAAATACGGGTAGATCCACCCTTATGTCAAACTGGGTGTGTCACTACAACATTCTTTTTGATGCCTGAATCGCGATTTTTAAAAAATTCATAGAGATGGGGTTTTTTCTGTCTGTTTTCTTTATTTCCTTTTCCTTTCTTTCTCTTTCCTTCAGTTTTTTCTTTCGCTTTTTCTAAATCTTTTCCTTTCTTGTTTGTTTTCTTTCTCTTCTTTTTTTCTTCTCTTTTCTCTCTCTTCTTCATCTTCTCTCTCTCTCTCTCTCTCTCTCTCTCTCTCTCCACTCCCACTCCACTCCCACACACTGTTCTTTATCTTTTCCGTCTTTTCTTCTTATCCCTTTTCTGTCTTTTTCTCTTCTTTTCTCTTCCTTTTAAGCGACAGTTCAGAAAAGTCACCACCCATGCCGATCCCTTACCCGTGATAACCCTTCTGTCCCTTTGGAACGGTATCTCAGTGGAGAGGACAGTCTGTCTGTCTGTCTGTCTGTCTGCCCTATTGCGGGAGATTGTTCAATGTGGGTGTGCTTAGGGCGTCATCTGGCTTTATCCTTGGTTTGAGTACCGGCGTGTTTATTGTATTATATTGTATACAACTTCAAATCAAGGCAGATTTCTCTGCGTGAAATTCTGGATGGCCTCCCTGGGGAGAGCGCGTCGCCACAAGAGTAGCGCCACCCATTACTATTTTTATCTTCTTTTCCTGTCTGCCTGTGCAATTGTTTCCCTATGAGAGTGGTTTGAGTCTGTGATGTCGTTCTGTCGTGGTGGGATCAGGGTGTGTGGTTTCACCCCCTCACTTACCCCCTTCCTCTCCAATCCTTGTCCATGTTGGTTGGTTCTATGGCTTTCTTCTTCCTGTATTTTTTCTCTGCTTCTTTTTCGGGGTGATTGTGATTGTGGAATGAACTGCATTACAGGTCAGGTTAGTCCAAGGTAGGTTTACTTGTCTGGCTGTCAGTGGTATATGAACACATGATGGAAAGGTGACAGATAGGTGAACACTTTTCTTTAAAGGAACCAACCAATCAACCAATAGAGAGCTAACCGAATAACTAGCCAGCCAACAACCAGCTAAATAACCAACTAACCAACCGCCAAGCAATCAAGCAACCAAGCAATCAAGCAACCAAGCAACCCACGACCCAAACAGCAAATACAATTAATAAAGACAAAACCTGTATGTTCACAATGAAGTAAAAATCAAGCTACAGGAACCGCCATCTAAGAACCCTCTGTTTTTCCATTGTGTTGTTCCTTCATAACTAGTTTTCCGAGACTCCGCCGTACCTTTAATATAAAAAATATTCAAGTGGAACAGCAATACTCTCAAAACAGCGTGAGACACCAGCTCCCCACCCCTTCGCCCATAAACACAACAACAAACAACGACACAACAACGACAAAAACAATCATTCAGACGCGCATATTCTTAATCCGGATCTATTGGGTGTAAAAGATGGGAGACTGGCAAAGGCCGAAAGAAACGGCAGGACATGTGACCTGACCTGCACTCTGACCTTCACGCCGTCCTGTTTTGTCTGAGCGGCGCCTGGAGGGTTAAAGCCGGGGGAGAGGGGAGAGGGGGGGTATATCTCCCAGTGTATGTCCAGATCCTGGGGACACCCTCCCCCCCCCCCCCCCCCCCCCCGCCAACAGCTTTAGCCCTCAAGTGCAGCTCACTTTATGTCCAGATCCATCCTCCGAACTCGGCGGAATGCGGCTACCTTCACGGTGGGCAAAAACGGTCGCATAGGCAAAAATCTCATCATTGCTGAACTTCGGAGCTCTAGCCGAGGAACGGTTAGAAGAAGAAGAAGAAAAAGAAAGAGAAGGAGGAGGAGGAGAAGGAGAAGAAGAAGGAGGAGGAGAAGAAGGAGGAGGAGAAGGAGGAGAGGAGAAGAGGAGGAGAAAGGAGAGAGGAGGAGGAGAAGAAGGAGGAGGAGAAGGAGGAGAAGGAGGAGAAAAAGGAGAGGAGGAGGAGAAGGAGGAGGAGGAGAAGGAGGAGGAGAGGAGAAGAAGAAGAAGGAGAAGAAGAAGAAGAAGGAGAAGGAGAAGAAGGAGGAGGAGAAGAAGGAAGAGAGGAGGAGGAGAAGAAGGAGAAGAAGGAGGAGGAGAAGGAGAAGAAGAAGAAGAAGAAGGAGAAGAAGAAGAAGAAGGAGAAGGAGAAGAAGAAGAAGAGGAAGAAGAAGAAGGAGGAGGAGGAGTAGGAGTAGAAGAAGGAGGAGGAGGAGGAGAAGAAGGAAGAGAAGAAGAAGATGGAGGAGGAGAAGAAGAAGAAGAAGAAGAGAAAGTGTAAATCGGAGCCATGTCAGTAGCCTATATACCTTTACATTATAGAACATTTCACGCTGGTGGAAGATCGAACGAGCACGGTTAAAGATCCAGAAAAACACGTCACCTTCAAAGGATGGCGGAAATATAAAACACCTACACGAATGCCTGGCCTCTCTGGAGTACTACAGTGTGCAAATAGTTAATTAATCAAGCAGTACTAGACCAGGTCGACTTCTGTTTTTTTGGTTTTGTTTTTGTTTAATGTCCATTCACTAGTTGGTGATAAGGACACACCCGCATTCAAACCAACATCTCTCTCTCTCTCTCTCTCTCTCTCTCTCTCTCTCTTTCTCTCTCTCTTTAATGTACGTATATTTATATTATCACAACTATCTACAGTAGAGGTCTTACTGGGGAAGAATATATAATCTCAGACAAGCGCTCGAGTGGAACCCGCAGGGCAAAAGGAAGAGAGGGCGCCCCAAACAGACCTGGAGGAGAAGCCTGGATAGTGAGCTGAGAGACTCCAGCCTGACATGGGAAGAGGCCAAGACCCTTGCCAGAGACAGGAGAAGGTGGAGGGACGCTGTTGAGGCCCTATGCTCCGCTAGGAGCTATAAGGAATAAGAAGAAAAAGAAGAAGAAGCAACTGATGTTATGAACTGCTGAGAGTCATATAAAACTTCTTGAACAATGGCATATTTTTTAACGAATATCTATTCCTTTCCTTTTAAACAGGTCAGTTAGGATTGGGCAATCAAACAATAAACCTGTCTGGACTGATAGGCGGCAGTATCTACATCCCTGTCTGGAATGTTCTGTAAGCAGTGTCACCTGTCGGGGTCAACTCAAACTGAACCACACACACCCTTTGACCTGGAGGCTGCAGCCTGGATGACGGGCACAGTGTCAACAGAAACTGACAGCAGTTATCTACCTTCAGGCTGCAGCTTGACTGGCCGGCAGAAAGTCAGTATAGACCGTGGGGGTGTCAGCAGTGATCTACCCTGAATGGGTTTCCGCTTCACAGAAAGGCTACACACCGGTATTAATTTTGGGGTCAAGTAGTATCTTGTATAGAGTGCGAGTGGAAAAAACTGTTGGTGATTTTCACACATTTTTTAAAGCATGAAATGATGCACTGTGCACTTGTTTTTTGGATTGAGGACATAGAGCAAAATACCAGGTAGTCACGAGAAAGTTGGAAATAACCATCAAATGAGGTTTGCCTGTATTCCTACAGCGTTGACCCCGCGCATGCATATTGCGGTAAGGAAGCTAGCAGACGACAAAGGACTGAGGGGGTACAGCGTTTGCTGAAAAATAAAAAAATTTCAAACCTACCAAATTTGTTCAAAATCACATGAGTTTTGAGTCAGAGGCTAGTCTTTCACAAAAAGTGGTTTTTATTTCTGTGGATGCCTTAGTACGTGCGGTATGAATATAAAAGCTACATAGAAAAACAGAAGGAAAAGAGTGATTTTTTAATACCGGTGTGTAGCCAAAATGGCGGACATAATCAGTTCGCAAAAAGAATACCGCTTCTTTTGGTCACAGCACTCCCTAAATTTAGACAGCAGCACATCTGAGAGAGAGTGAGAGAGAGAGAGAGAGAGAGGGGGGGGGGGGGGGGGGGGGGGGGGGGTGGGTGAAGAGGGGGTAGTGAGCTAGAAAGATAAGGGGAATCTATTCTCGTAACTGAGTTAATATAATATTAGATCTAGTTTTGTCGAGACAATAAAGAAAGAAAATTGAGATAAATAGACGGGAGAAATAAAAGAAAAATTGTTTTTTAATTGAGAAGAGTTGATTGCCAGTCTTATGTGAACAACATAAGTGAAATAGACAGGTAGATATGCATAGATACACAGGCAGACAGACAGAAAGTTAGACAGACAGACAGAAAGTTAGACAGACAGAAAGTTAGACAGTCAGACAGACATACAAATAGACAGACAGGCAGATAGATATATAGGCACAGACAGACGGACAGAAAGACGGACAGACAGACACACACACACACACACAAAAACCATATATATGCCACTCCTCCGTGTGCTAGTCCAATAGTCCTCCCAGTGTCTACCTGAGAATCCTTGTCAGAGACTGTGACCCTCCTGCTGTGTGAATGTCCACAGTCTGCATTAAAGGCGGCTTTATTAACTCAGTCTGCATTAAAGGCGGCTTTATTAACTCAGTCTGCATTAAAGGCGGCTTTATTAACTCAGTCTGCATTAAAGGCGGCTTTATTAACTCAGTCTGCATTAAAGGCGGCTTTATTAACTCAGTCTGCAGCTGAAGAAGACAGTCCGCGTCTGCGCCAGTCACGCGTCCTCTCTCAGTCGCCCCGCATACAAAGACCTGTACACTGTGTAATATACTTAAATCGCTGTCAATGAAAACTGTGTAATATACTTAAATCGCTGTCAATGAAAACTGTGTAATATACTTAAAGCGCTGTCAATGTACACTTTATACCTAAAGCGCTGTCAATGTACACTGTGTAATATACTTAAATCGCTGTCAATGAAAACTGTGTAATATACCTAAAGTGCTGTACATGTACACTGTATACCTAAAGTGCTGTCAATGTAATAATAATAATAATAAATGGAACTTGTATAGCTCTATATCTTGCATCAATGTACACTATCTACCTAAAGTTCTGTCAATATACACTATCCACCTAAAGTGCTATCTCAAAGTGTGGTGAATACGTCAGATAGCT
Source organism: Rapana venosa (assembly GCA_028751875.1). Lineage (NCBI taxonomy): Eukaryota > Metazoa > Mollusca > Gastropoda > Neogastropoda > Muricidae > Rapana > Rapana venosa. The sequence goes on from CM054150.1 coordinate 58,243,578, forward strand.
TCCAGAGAGAGAGAGAGAGAGAGAGAGAGAGAGAGACAGACAGACAGACAGACAGACAGACAATGACAGACAGACAGAGACAGAGAGAGAGCGAGAGAGAACTTGAATGTTTTAATGAGGGTACTTGGATAAGCCAGGGGCTTCTTTACACCAGGCCCTCATAAAAAGAGGGGAAATAAACAAATAAGGTAAGGTAAAGGTAAAGGAGTCCCATAACCTATAAGGTCGTAGGGGAGCGAGGCGTCAGAGACCTCACTTCTCTAGGGCCAGCATATCGAGGGCGGCGCCCATCTCCTCTCCCTCGCTGCTTTACCTTCCCTGACCCTAAAGAGGGCAGGTACCCATTTACAGCTGGGTGAACTGGGGGAACTGTACTGAAGCCAAGGCGTGCAAACGGTCACCCATCCAACTGGTAACCACGCTCGACGCTGCTTAACTTGGCTGGGGGAAAGCGAGTGCTCCGACCACTGAGCTATCCCGTCCCGTCCCGTTCCCCAAATAAACGAACAAGAAAATCAATAAATGGATAATAAATTCTTACAGAAATACATGCATACAGAGAGAGAGAGAGAGAGAGAGAGAGAGAGAGAGAGAGGGAGAGAGGAGAGAGAGACAGACAGACATACAGACAGACAGACAGAGAAAGTGAAAGAGAGAAAGAGGGAGGAAAAGAGAGAGAGAGAGACAGACAAACAGACAGACAGAGGCAGAGACAGAGACAAAGAAAGGCAGACAGAGAGACAGAGAGACAGAGAGAGACAGACAGACACAGATAGACAGACACAGAAGACGGACAGACACAGACTGACACACAAACAGAGAGACAGAGCCTGTAGAGGTTTCTGTGGGAAAGACTGTTTTACCAGCAACCTTCTTCAACCTGTGTTATGTATGGCGGCAAGTGCGGTAGCTTACAACTGGTTTACAATTGACGACCATTCTAGTCAGAAATAGGACGGGTAGGATAGAGTGGAGAAAGGGCGGGTGGGTGGGTGGGTGGGGGGTATTAAAGTGCAAGCCAAAATGGGTCTGCAGGAAAACTTGATGTTGCAATGTGTTACTCTAGTCCCTGCCTGTCTGTGCCCAGACTTGATGCTGTGCACCAGGTCTACAAAGGAAAACCTGATGTGTACTGGAGATATTGACGAGGCCACGTGTGTGCCATACTGTATTTGTTATGAAGCCAGAGTGTGTATTGGTTTTGCTATTGAGATCACCCAGCACGTTACACCGCATTGGTTTTGTTAATGAGGCGAAACTGAGCGTCCCAGTGCATTAACAAAGAGGCAACAGAGTGCCTTGCCACGCGTTAGCCCTCCCTGGGATGGGGAGGGGGGAGGGGGGTCTGTCAGTATAAATAGCATCCCCACCTTCTGGAAATTCTGTGCTAGCAATTCCCTTTTTTGTATTCCTCTCTACGTTTCTGCCTTGTTCCTTTTCTTCCAGTCACCTCCTTCTTGTTTGTTGTCTGCCTTCACTGTCCATTCTCCCGCCCTTGTTGTAGAAAGACTTAAAAGATAGCAATTCTCTCCACGCTAAAGTGGGGTGCGCTGGGCCTGACTTCTAAGGCACTTAACGGCAGCACAACACATTTTCACTCCGACAACAATAGTTGCTTTCTGAGCGTTCAAAAAAAGAAGAAGAAGAACGCATTAGTAATGAGGGAAAGGGATATGTTGTTCATTGGTTTTCTATACACAAGAGCATAGTTTACACACCAAAAAAATGTCAGCAGGCCATGCTTTGCATGATATCACAGCTACTAGCGGACCAAACTGTGGGCTACACCATGGCTACTGACGGTCAGAGAATGCCCCACTATGACCACTATGAAGGCAAATTGTACCACACTTCATTGACTGGCCATGAGCCCTCAGTGTGGCTTTGAGATTGTTTCCGCACATTGGGTCAGAATTAAGGACGCGTTACATTTCAAGTATCCGTGAGATAAAGATGTGTTCTACCTGGTTACCTCACCTCTAGTAGTAGTAGTAGTAGTAGTAGTAGTAGTAGTAGTAATAATAATAATAATAATAAGAAGAAGAAGAAGAAGAAGAATATAATCTTCTTAGCCTTTACTACGTTTTCAATCGTAGTGCAAACAATAAACACACACATACACACGTTCAAGAGGATTTTTCCCGTTCTGCTTTTCGGAATAGTAGGTCCTTGTGTGCCGGTGGGAACTGATGATAAAATTTACAAAACTGCATACACACGGGGACTGGATGAAAAAAGCACATGTGTGCTTATTCCATTATCCTCTAAATAAAATAATTTTTAGAAAAAAACAGCACACACACACACTGATTTCACATTGAACGTGATCAAATCCTCTTTCAAACCAAACCTTGACACCCCTCGGAAAATGACACTGTTGAAGCAGTCAGAGCAAACAGTCTGTTGCAATTCTACAAGTCTTTGCCCAGTGCAGACAATATTTTCAATCGGTGTATCATCAGTCAGCAGATTGAACAGTGACAAGCTTGGACCAGCTACCGTCACACAAAAAGTAGACACAAAACCGATGACAATCCCTTGTCCGAGTTTAAGGCCACTAGACACTTTCAAAGGCCTTCACTATAACCTATGTGCCTATAGACCGTTGGGCGCCACTGAAGATTTTGAAACCAGCCTCCTCCACTCCTCGCAGTTCAGGGACTATATCAACAGTCTATTCATGGCGGGGAGGAGCAGGGTTGAATACATCCAGGCCGCTCCTCACTGACATTTCCAAAGAAACCCAACGTGTGGGATAGTCATTTTTCAAACAATTTCGGCACCCTGCTGGTTGAATAGTCACGGAACGCGGTCTATTCATTAAACACTGTTTTTTGAAGACGAAGCACATGGAAAGGTCGACGTTTTGACACTAAACGGCTTCACTGCTTCACACAAAACGCCACTTACACTCTCGTCCTCAAGGAGTTGTCATTCCCGAGAGAGGGGACGGCATGGCTTGGTGGTCAGAACCTCCTACTATTAGATCTGACAGTTGCTGAAGGCGTGGGTTCGAATTTCCACTACGGCGTCCGTTAGAAGTGGGGGTTTTTAAGTTGTTGTTTTTTTGCCATGGTATTTGTATACCACTTCAAGTCATGGCAGATGTCTCAGCGTGAAACTCTGGCTGCTCTCCCAGGGAAGAGCACGCTGCCACAAGAGCAGCGCCACCCATTACATGGTTTTTCTTTTCCTGACTGGATGTGTGTTTGTTAGCCTATGAAAGTGGCTTTTTCCGACAATTTCTTTGCCAGGGACAGCTCTTGTTGCCGTGGGCTCTTTAACGTGCACTCAATACATATTGCACAGGGACGTCGGTTTATTGTTTCGTCCGAAAGATGAGCACCCAGACCACCACTCGCGGTCTAGAGGGGGAACGTTTCGGGCACAAAACGAGATGGAACCCGGATCCGGGTCAACCACGGACTTGAGGCTTTTTAGGTAGGTGCGTTACCTCTAGACCCCCGATCCATTGATTAGGCCATTGTACTGATTTCACACAGGTTCCCAAAGTCCTTGGATTCAGAGAATAAATTTTACCAATTGTGATCGTTTTGGGGCCCTATCAGGGTTTCGCATTCCGATTTCGCGGATGGTGTCTAAAAATAACACTTGTATGTATGCGGTTTTTAAAAGTTTGTCATCCGTTCTTTCCGGCATGGAATGACCTACTCTTCTACACGGCAGAACGGGTTTTAACGTGAGCACAAGATGTTCTTAGTGCGTTCGCACACAGGACCTCGGTTTACGGTTTCATCTGAAGGACTTTCGGGGGAGAGGAGCTGGTATTGATGTTAATAATGATAATAATAATAATGTGTGGAATTCATACAGAGCTGAATATTGTAAAGCAACAAATCAAATCGCGGACGCTGGCATGCCCCTGCTATCATTATTGCCCGTACTCACCCACAGCAACAGAACAGGGTTGGCATGTCACCTTCAGTGTATCCTTGGACGACAACACTGGCATGCCACCACATCAATGATCAATAGTTGGCATGTCACCACATCAATGATCAATAGTTGGCATGTCACCACATCAATGATCAATAGTTTCCGTTTTTCCACGTCAGTGCTCAATTGATGATAAAATTGCATGTCACCATATAAATGCTCAATTGATGGGAAGACTGGCATGTAACCTTATCAATACTCAATTGATGGAAAACTCGCATGTCACCATGATCAGCATGCATACCAATTTTACACTGACAATGAAGTTGGCATGTCACCACATCATCACATCAACTGATGGCGAAGTTAGCATGTCACCACATCAACTGATGACAAAAATAGGATTTCACCACATCAACAGATGACACAAATGGCATGTCGCCAGATCAACAGAGCAACGGTCAAGTGAGGGACTAGCTAGAACGCCACCATCACAAGAGATGACTGCGTCAATTGATGACATAATTCTCCATCACTTTCACTATATCAACGAAGAAAAGTTATGCATGGTAATCACCATTGTAACAGAAGATGAAAACCGATGCTGATCAGCACAGAACAAAAGTCTTGAGTGTTCTAAACCGATTTTGCGAATCTAATCATCATCTTTGGATGCTGCTTGAAAAGTAGGTTGTTAACAAATAACGAACTGTTCCACTGGTCAGGCCTGGTGTTAGTACAACAGCTGTTTCCTTTCTTTCTCAATTCTTGTTCAGCGTAGTGGTACGACACTTGTGTACTTCCACACTCAGCTCTCATTTCTTTTTTTATGTTTTCAAAGTTTTGTTTACTCTAAGATCTTTTTACAAAAGGTACGACTATTAATTAGAATATGCTTATCGAATTTCAAACACGAAATACAAACATCTGAAAACAAAGTTGTCCAGTGCTTTTCGTTTTCAATTCTTATTCTTAGTTACTTAAGATCTTTTGAAAATATTGATAAAAGAATATATAATATCACTACACCAATGGAGACGAAGTAGTCGATGTTATTCGTTTCACTATTTGAAAGAGCCACTTGAACAGCACTTTGCAGACAACCATTAACTATTTTGTTCTAAAGCCTACACTGCTCCTGCAGAAATTCCACGGACAGTTCCAATGCTGTGAACCAGGCAGTAATTTCATTTGGTTCATGCCGGCTGTGGGGAAGGTTAGACCACACACTGGCTGTGCTCGGCGTTCCTTCCTTCCTTCCCTCCTTCCTTCTCCTTCACCGCAGGCTATGGTGTACGACATAGTTCAGCAGTGTGTGTGTTGTGTGTGTGTGTGTGTGTGTGTGTGTGGTGTGTGTGTGTGTGTGTGTGTGTGTGTGTGTGTGTGTGTGTGTGTATGTGTGTGTGTGTGTGTGTGCACTTGTGGAATGGTCAGCTGGATAGCTCTTAAAGTCGCACGGGTCTGACGGTGGATACATTATGGATGAATTGAGAAATGACTGGCATTTTCCCACCCCCACTTTATCAAAACTAATCTATCACAGGGACAACACTCAACAGAGTAGTACTAATGGGGACAGAATTTTACGTGGAAATGTTCCATTCAATTCATCTGATTTTGTTGTGTTTGCTATTATCATTTTGATTTATGTTGCGTTGTTTTGTCACGTTTACATTTATCAGCATATACAAGATGGGTGAATTGTTTTGTTGATGTTTTTTGTTTCGTTCCTCGGCTAGAGCTCCCAGGTTTACAATGATGAGGTTTTGCATATGCCACCGTTTTTGTCCACAAGAAGGTAGCGGCATTCCGACTTCGGGGAGTTGTTTAAAATGAAACCTTTAGTTATCTCTGTTGATGTTTGCTGTTATTATTTTATATTTCTTGTTGTTAAGTTACAATACTGTTTATAAAGAGAAAGAAATACCGATGAAGAAATACATTTCTAGTGCTACCACAGACCTACTGCGCTACTAACATCCCAACAAAGACGCGGAACGGGTAACACTGGGCTATTCGCTGCCATGGAATGTCATAACAAAGATCGGATCTGACGGTCGCCCCCCAGCCTCAAGAAAGCCCTCCTGTGTGTCCAGCATCTAGCGCTAGTGGGGTCAAATCTAAACGCAAGGAGAATCCCCACGCCATCCGCGCAAAGCTTCTCTCTCTGTGCGTGCGTGCGTGCGTGCGTGTGTGTGTTTGTGTGTCAAGTCAAGTCAAGTCAAAATTTTATTTCCAGATGGTACATTGAATAAGCAATGCATTTGCATTTTTTTTTTATCAGGGGTCAAATCTAAACGCAAGGAGAATCCCCACGCCATCCTCGCAAAGCTTCTCTCTCTGTGCGTGCGTGCGTGCGTGCGTGTGTGTGTTTGTGTGCATGTGTGTGTGTGTGTCTAACCATGGCTACAGTTGAAGTGTATTACTGGCCAAAGCCAAAAACAAACTATGGACGTTTGGAGTTTGCTGATAACACCTTCCCCCTGTTCCGACCTTTCAAACCCTGACACACATTCTCTCTCTCTCTCTCTCTCTCTCTCTCTCTCTCTCCTCTCTCTCTCTCTCTCTCTCCTCTCCTCTCTCTCTCTCTCTCTCTCTCTCTCTCTCTCCTCTCTCTCTCTCTCTCTCTCTCTCTCTCTCTCTCTCTCGGGCTGGATGTAAAAAAAGCACATTGGTGCTTATTCATTATCCTCGAAATAAAAGAATTTCATCTCACTCACTCTCTCTCTGTGCTGTTTTGTAAAAAACATATGGACGTACGAGTTTATCTAGATAACGATGTGAAAACGTAATAAAGAAGAAATTTACCATAGCTGAAAAAAGCGAACAACATGATAAAGGGGTGAAAATGCAATACAATGCAATACATTACAATAAATAAAATACAGTACATATAATACAATACATTATAATGCAGTGCAACACACTACCCTGTACACCCCCTCTCACCACACCACACCACATCACATTGCACCATAGCACACCAACCACCACACCACACCATACCAACCACACCACACCACATTGCACTAATACACCACACCACACCATACCTTAAAACTATCATACCAACACCCACACCACACCATACCTTAAAAATCATACCACACTACACCACACCACACCACAACCATACCACACCATACCACACCACACCACATTGCCATACCCACTACACCACACCACACCATACCTTAAAACATCATACCACACCACACCACTACCTTAAAACATCATACACACAACCCACCATACTACTTAAAACATCATACCACACCACACCATACCATCTACACACACACACACACACCACATCAACCACACCAGTACCACACCATGACAACCACATCCACCACACCAACCGACTCACACCACACCACACCACCTAACACAACCACACCACTCCACACCAACTTAAACCACTCATACCACACCACACCAACCACTCCACACCACACCACACCAACTAACCACTCCACATCACACCACACCACTCACACACCACACTACACCACTACCACACCAAACCTAACACCACTCTACACCACTCCACACCACACCACTCCAACACACACACACACACACCAACCATCCACCACACCATCCACACACACCCCTCCACACCACACTCCACACACCACACTCACACCATTCCCACACCACCTACACCACTCCACACCACACCACACCATTCTCACACCAACCACCCACACCACTCCACACCACACACACACCACACTCCACACCACACCACACCACTCCACACCACACCACTCCACACCACTCCACACCACCCTCCACACCACCACACCACTCCACACCACATACACCCACACCACACTCCACATCCACACCACACTACACTCCACCACTCCACACCACTCCACACCACTCCACACCACTCCACACCACACTAACGTCAAATGAACTCCACAACGTCCTCACAATCTCCAGTGATAAATGACCCTCGCTGCTTTGAGGCGACATGAGTTTGGCGTTGATACAAGAATCGATCGCTGTGTTATCGGCAACACTTTGATCGTGTTTGCTTATCGATTATTGCCAACACACCTCACCAAAGGCAGAGTAGGGTAAGCAGGGGTTCCTGGTTTAAATCCCTGATTATATGGTGGTCCTTTTCTTGGGGAGACAGTACAGAGCGTTTGAATGGAAATGTCTGCTCTAAGAGTTGTTTATGGAATGCTCGGGATTACATGTCTGTGTCGGTTTTGTCTTGCGTCTGTCTGTGTCTGCTTCTGTTTGTGCTTATCTCTGCCTGTCCCTTCCCCTGTGTCTGTTCGTTTTTGTCTTTTCTGCCCCTTCTCTGTCTGTCTTTGCGTGCCTCTGCTTTCCCGTTCCCTGTGTCTGTCTGTTTGTGCTTCTCTGCCTGTCCTTGCCCTGTCTCTGCTCTGTGTGCTATACTTTTTGTGTCTTGTTTGTTGTGCTTTCTTCTGTCCCTTCCCTTGCTGCCTTTGTCTTTTTTCCCTGTCTTGTCTTTTGCATGCCGTTTTCGTTTTCTTTCCTGATTGGTTCACCATTGCTTCTGCATGACTGTTTTTATTGTTGACTACCTCTCTTTTGCCAGTATTGCCTGTTGCTTATCGACCTTAGTTCAAAGCCATTTTGGCATATACTATGATGGCATGTGCATGTGGACTGTGGCCAACTCTTAGAACTTTCAACATTGAGGAAGGATTAGTGCAGATCCTTCAGGCACTGTATATCAATGCCAGAAGTAAAGTCCTAATAAATAACCATTTCGGACATTTCTTTTAAACAACAGTAGGAGTTAGACAAGGCTACATACTCTTGCCTGCTACATTTAACCTTTTTCTCAAGATCATACAAGAGACGCTCGTTGAATACCACACCAGTGTATCTCTTGTTTGCAAATCCATTTGCAGTCTGAGATTTTCAGATAATATTGATATCCTTGGAAGCAGTCATAACAAATTCCAAGAACGTAAAGAAAACTAGAAGAACGAGCTAGCACTTATGGTATGGAGATCAGAGCAGAGAATAGCAAGGTCATGGTAAAACAACACCAGTGACGTTACAGTTAGCATTATTAGGAATAATCAACAACTGGAAGATGCAGACTTTCAAATATCTTGGCTCCACATTGACCCAAGATGGCCGCTCTTCAGCTGAAACAAAGGTCAGAGTATCCCGTGTCGCCTCGGCCCTGGCACAGCTGTCATGGAGGTGGAAAGCAAGGAGGTCATCTTCCCAACAACACTGACGTCGTACAGAGCTCTGCAATGTCCATGCTGCTGTACAGGTGTGAAATCAGGGCTGTGGCAGCAGAACAGGAAAAGACAACCCGAGCCTTTGAAACAGAATCCTTCAGAAAGTTCCTCCACATCCCCTGGCAGGATCACAGAACCAAGGAGTCAGTGTGGAAGGCAAGAGGTGATGGAGGATCATGAAAGATGGGCCACAGGAACAACAACCCCCTTCTGGCTGTTGTTGTCCAGAGGATGAAGCTGGCGTGGTCTGGCCTCACACTACATCACAGCCGTCTTACCAAGACTGTCCTGCATGCAGGGGATAAACACTGGAGGAAGGAAGACATGGCAGGGACAGACAGACAGAGGAAGGAAGAACTGGATGATGCAGAACTACCATCACAGACTGGACCACACGGCCTGGACATGGCTGTAGTGCTGTTGCTGTTGATGATGCAGAACTAACGTCACAGACTGGACCACACGGCCTGGACATGGCTGTAGTGCTGTTGCTGTTGATGATGCAGAACTACCATCACAGACTGGACCACACGGCCTGGACATGGCTGTCGTGCTGTTGCTGCTGCTGGGAAAGGCTGAATGAAGACAGACTGGTCAGCCTGGAGTACAGTGTTGACCAACGCGTCCCTGGGTTCCCTGACGACCATCTTGATCAGGGGACTGTTGATGCTGCACTTGTACATACATAGAAATGTGCAAATGCGAGTGCACACACACACGCACGCATGCACGCGCGCACGCACGCGCACACACACACACTGTTCACACACACACACACACACACACACACACACACACACACACACACACACACACAACACACACACACGAGATGATCCGAACACTGCTAGGCGACAAACAAACTTTAAAAGCTTTCTGGTCTCGAAATTCTTAAAGAAAGTAACGATTAGCTGCAGATGAGGCATTAGCAATGGTTACAAACATCTAAGAGGCCTCTCACAGAACACGCACAGACTATGTACTTACCTAAATGCTACACGTCTTTGAAACAGTCTTACAAAACATATTTTGATTCACAGAGCGTTTGTTGTGTTGTTGTTGTTGTTGTCGTTGTCGTCGTCGTCAGTGTCGTCGCCTTCTCCAGCTTAACACGAAGGGAGTCACCAGGTAATTCACTCAAGGGCGTTTAAAATATCCTGATTACTACTCGCTAAAGGCTGCTGCTGCTCATCTTCCGAGATTTCGTATCTACAAACTATAATGATACAGACGACAAAACAGCCAACATCAACATCCCCCTCCCTAACAATGAATGTTGACAGAGCAGTAGGGGACAAACAAACAAATATCCTCCTTGCAGAACGGGAGGGGGAGGGGGGAGAAGGGGGGGGGAGAGATGGGGACGGGGGAGGGGGGAGAGCAGGGCTGTGATTTGTGTCCTTAACACGCGGGGCTGGCTCCCTGTGTGAGGCTTGTTTAGTGTTGTTGAGGGCTTCCAGTCATCATCATACACACAGTGGGATATCCAGGGCTTTTCCTTCTTCTCTGTCTGTCTGTCTGTCTGTCTGTGTCTGTCTGTCTGTCTGTGTATGAATGTGTGTCTGTGTCTGTCTGTCTGTGTATGAATGTGTGTCTGTGTCTGTCTGTCTGTCTGTCTGTATGTCTGTCCGTCTGTGTTTATCTGTGTCTCTGTGAGTCTATCAATCTTAACCTCTCTTTCTGTATCCGTCTGTCTGCCTGTCTGTATCTTTGTTCCGTCTGTCTCTCTCTCACTCACTCTTTCTTTCGTTCCTCCTCCTCTTTCTTTAGTGTGTGTGTGTGCGTGTGTGTGTGTGTGTGTGTGTGTGTGTGTGTGTGTGTGGTGTGTGTGTGTGTGTGTGTGGTGCGTGCGTGCGTGTGTGTGTGTGTGTGTGTGTGTGTGTGTTTTGTGTGGGTGTGAGAGAGAGAGAGACAGACAGACAGACACAGACAGCCAGACAGCCAGACAGCCAGACAGACAGCCAGCCAGACAGACAGACAGCCCAGCCACACAGAGTAAGTTTCCACATGAAGCTTCTTTTGTCCCGTTTAACGTGTATTATGTCCTGTGATTTTCTTCTGTGGTAACCCGATCTCCCTCAACAAGGTTAGTTCTTGAGATATTTGATACACATTCCCTCTGGTGTGTGTGTGTGTGGTGTTTGTGTGTGTGTGTGTGTGTGTGGGGTGTGTGTGTGTTGTGTGTGTTGTGTGGTGTGTGTGTGTGTGTGTGTGTGTCCGCATGAGTTTGTGTGCGTGAGCGCGTGCGCATCCGCGCTGAATGTGTTCATTTAGGTATATATATATATATATATATATATATATATATATATAATATATAATATATATATATATAAAAATATATATATATTATATATGAGTGTGTAAAGTAATTGTGTGCGTTTCTGTGCGCATGGGTGTGTGTGCGTTTGTGCGTGCATGAGCGCGCACAGATGTGCTGGCGTTCGCGCGAGTCGATACCTCAGTATCTTGCTAATGTGTGCATTCGTGCGTGTGGCGCGTGAGTGTCCTTGACCCGAACAGCAGGCTCCTGATGCTTCAATGAACACTGGCTGTGTCAGGATCAACGTGGCTTTGCAGAGAAGAGTGCATACCACAATGCAGTGAAGATCTGCCACTGAGGCTCCAGGCTCAAATCCCTGGATCCAATGTCATGTCTGTATGAGTTAAAAAGCACAGAGAGAGAGAGAGAGAGAGAGAGAGAGAGAGAGAGAGAGAGAGAGAGAGAGAGAGAGAGAGGAGTAAGGTTTCAGCTGTTGGCAACAGTGGTACCTGTTTTTGACCATTCTTGTTTCAGTGTCTAACAAAGTCCTTGTTTTCTTCTCACATTTTTGACAGTGTTATTTTGTGATGAAGGCTGTTCCGCTCTCTGTACTTGAGTAGACTTTTGGGTCTTAGATTTCCTTCAGATCCTTCCCACACAGAGCCTGGAGACAGTTGAGGTCAGTTGACCTGAGCTGAGAGATTTGAGGGGCGGCGTCTTCTAGGTAGACAGGCTCTTTTGCTGAGCGGCTACAGTGTGTCTACCTTTCAATCACGTGACTCTTTTGCTGAGCGGCTACAGTGTGTCTACCTTTCATTCACGTGACTCTTTTGCTGAGCGGCTACAGTGTGTCTACCTTTCATTCACGTGACTCTTTTGCTGAGCGGCTACAGCGTGTCTACCTTTCATTCACGTGACTCTTTTGCTGAGCGGCTACAGTGTGTCTACCTTTCATTCACGTGGGTTCAGGGGTTCAAACCTTGCCATTAGCGCCTGGTGAATTCAGGGTGCACAGAAGGGAAACACGAAAACACATGAAAAACTCTTGCACATGCACGCACAAGCACATACATAATTATGCAAAGAAGTAAGAGAATCTATGCAAGCTAGTAAATAATCTGCAATGTTGAAACAGGTGGAAAGGAGGAAATTTTTTTAAAATCTTTTTATGGTAGACCTGATAGCTGATAGTGTGTGTGTCTCTCTCTCTCTCTCTCTCCTCTTCTCTCTCTCGTCTCTCATCTCTCTCTCTCTCTCTCCTCATCTCTCTCTCTCTCTCATCTCTCTCTCTCTCTCCTTTCCTATCCTCTCCTCTCCTCTCATTTCCTCTCCTCTCCTCATGCCCTTTGTCTTGTCTAATTCATATGATTTTATCGTGGATGTTGTTTTTATTGCAGTTAGAGATGAGATTATTAGTACTATTATAAGCGATACCGTTTTAGTTTGATATTGTTTTAGTTTTGCTAATCCAGTTGATTATGGGCTTTTGAATTCTGTATCATATAGGGGTTCTACTTGTTTGAATAATTGTTTGTTTTTTTAAAAATTATTATTTCTCTATTGATTGAAGGTGTATTTCCCCTTCCCCCTTGGTACTCCTCCCCCACCCCCATCCTTTCCAATGCTTTTCTGTTATCATCGTTATGTTATTGTCTCATGGTGATGGGGATCATTTGTTATATTGTTGTCTCATGGTGATGGGTGATTGTTGTTATAATTGTATCGCTATTATAATAATCATTATTGTAATCTTATTTGACTTCGCTTGCTTGGATAGTTATTGTGTGAATATGTCATTTTTAAAAAAGCGCTATTTGAAAAGTATGAGCGCATAAAAAGCACACGTTTGCTGGGTGGAGGAGGAGAGGAGGGAGGTCATTGAGGGTAATATTTCAGTAATGACGAATGCCTAGTGTTTTCTAACGTTTTGTTCCTGTAGCTTTTTTATTATCTAGAGTATAAACGTGAAAAAATGGATGAAACGGTGGGTGAAGTAATTTGTGTGTCCTGACGTTCTATGGTTTTCTTTTTTTAATTCTTAAAACATTTTTTATTTAAATGTGTGTGTGGACGTGAGCGCGCACGCGCTCAGGTGTGCATGAGTATGTGTGTGCGTGTATATGTATATGTGGTAATTTGTATTTTCAATGTATGTCCTTATCGATTTTTTCCTTTTTTTTATTTTTATTTTTATTTTTTTATATTTTATTTTTTACTGGTCTAATTTAATGGTAAAGGATGCAATAATGTAGTGTCTTAGAATAATCATTACGAAATTTGTTCTTAGATAGATGGCTTGATGAAAAAAAGCAAATGCATTGCTTATTCAATGTACCATCTGGAAATAAAATTTTGACTTGACTTGACTTGACTTGACTTGACATACACGCACTCGCACGTACAAACGCACACATGCATACATTATCTCTATTTCACACACACACGCACACACACACACACTCCGCCCTATCCCATCACTTCACCAAATAATGAAAACCCCTATTCAATTATCAATGAATTTTTTTCCGGATGTATTCAAAATGTTGCCCCTGTTCTTTGTCTTCAGACTTAGCAGGATGTATCATTATTGAGGAACACTTTTCTGTCATAGATCCTTGATCAGCACAGACAGCCACCAGATTATAGGATAGGCAGGATTTGAACTGCCAACTCACCGTACCTTGAGCATCATGATACATGTCTAGATACTACTCGGCCCCTATGTCTAGGCTACCTAACTAATCCCCCCCCCCCCTGTCCCTCACTACCCTCCTTCCCCCCCCCCCCCCCCCCCCCCCCGGGGGGAAGCCAGTCACACAGATACTAATCATGGCCTCCACCAACACGTCTTCTTTCTTCCTCTAACACTCAGACAGCAACTCCTGAGGCCCTGACAAATGCTGCCGTGGTACGCTGAAGGCCCTCCCTCCAGGGGTCCGAAGAGTTTGTCCCTCATCGGCAGGTCAGTAGGCCAGATATCGGCCTGTCCTCAGGTGTTAGTGTGGTGGACAGACAGGTGTGGAGGAAGTGTTTTCCACTGTCATGGGAGAAAATGGAAACTATGTCCTTTCACACTGAAACTATGTCCTTTCCACTGTCATGGAAAAAGGGAAACTATGTCCTTTCACACTGAAACTATGTCCTTTCCACTGTCATGGAAAAAGGGAAACTATGTCCTTTCACACTGAAACTATGTCCTTTTCACTGTCATGGGAAAAAGGTGAAACTATGTCCTTTTCACTGTCATGGGAGAAAGGGGAAACTATGTCCTTTCACACTGAAACTATGTCCTTTCCACTGTCATGGGAGAAAGGTGAAACTATGTCCTTTCACACTGAAACTATCTCCTTCCACACTGAAACTATGCCCTTCCA
>CM054150.1:58263360-58265860 GCA_028751875.1 Rapana venosa
ATGATTGATTTCTCGTACTTTAAAAAGAACCAAAAAAAACAACCCTAGTCTTTTCTTTCTTCCTTTCTTCTCTCTTTCTTGCTTCTTGGTTCTTCTTTCCTACTAACTTTTCTGTTCTTTTTCTCTGTCTGTTTTGTCCGTCGTTCTTTCTTTCTTTCTCTCTCTCCTTGAGTGTGTGTGTGTGTGTGTGTGTGTGTGTGTGTGTGTGTGTGTGTGTGTGTGTGTGTGTGTGTGTGTGTGTGTGTGTGTGTGTGTGTGTGTTTAATTGGTTAGGTGTCTATTTAGATGTTTGGTTGATTAATAACAGCCTCTTTAGTTCACAATGCAGGTTCTCCTAGTACGAAGGAAAGCAGAAGTGGCTGATACATCTGTTAGCATCATCTACACTAGAACTATTGCTACTGGAGTGAGGGGAGTTCGCCGTCTATAGAGCGCAGAACAATCGCCATACATACAAGGGCGGGGGGTGGGGTGGGGGGGGGGGGTGCTTGTAGCGTTGACCCTCCCCTCTCCCTCCCCAAACCATTTCCCGGGACTACACGAGCAGCAGGGAAGTGTGAAGAAGCAGGGGCTGACAGGAGGATGTCGGGCAGGGGTCGTGCCTGTGCGGGTCTGGCAGTGTTGTCTGTCAGTTGTGCCATGTTCAGGGTGGCCCGAGGCGCTCAAGGGGGGTGACTTCCACCACAGTCCCGAAATCGGAGACATTTCCGCTGGGACTCTAGTATAATTTTCAATTCATCAAAGATGAGGAGGAGGGGTGGAGGACTATCAGAAGGACATTTCCTCAGGGAAAAAACCCCAACCACACCCTTGGTTTTCAGTCTCCATTGTGAGGCTTCAGTGAATGACTCAGATTTACATAGTGCATGAAACCTTCACAGCCAAACCGTTGATTGCAGCGCTGAAGGAGATATCATTATAGCTTGTGGCAATCGCATGAACGCTACACCACATCCACACCAGATATCAAGCTAACAGACGCTTACCAAACGCTTCACCCAAATGCTAAGCCCATTCTCAAGAAGCATGTTGGGCAGTCTTCTGTTTCCGCAAACCACCAAACATAGAGGCAGGATCTTTGGTGTATATGTTCAATGCTTTGCAGACGTGTAAGGTAAAGGTCAGGTAAAAAGGTAAGGTGCGGGTAGGTCAATCCACTACGCCCCCGCAAACCCTTAATAATTCTTCTAATATTGTCTGTCATATGACTGAAAATGCGTTGCGCTGCCGTTAAGCGCCTGACAAGTCAGGCCCAGCACATCCGACTTCGGTAAGGGAGAGAATTGTTATCGTTTAAGACTTTCTGGAAAAAAGGCAGGAGAATGAACCAAGAAGGCAGAAAATAGACAAGAAGGTGGTGACGAGAAGAAAAAGATCAAGGCAGAACCAATGAGAGGGATAGAAAAAAGGGAATTCCTAGCACAGAATTTCCAGAAGGTGGAGATGCTATTTATACCGACAGGCCCCGGCATCCCCACGGGGAACCTTATTCTAGTAAGAGGAGTTTGATGGCCGTTCCTCAACTAGAGCTCTGGGGTTCACCAGGGATGACATTTTGCGAGTGCGACTCTTGTAACCCCCCATTAAGGTAACCAAACTCCGAGTTCGGGGATAGTATGACGACTACAATCAGTTCCCACAGGCACACAATGGCCTGCTCTTCCGAAAAGCGGAACGGGTTTTAATGTGTGCGAAGGATGTTCTGCGTGCGTTCGCACACGGGGCCTCGGTTTACAGTCTCATCCGAAGGACTTTTGGGGAGAGTGGAGTCTGCACTGATGTTAACTCCAGAGGAAAATTCCTCTTGAACGATATTCGAACCCGGGTCAGAAGATCACGAATACATCACTCTAACCACCAGGCTGTTACGACCCAGAGAGAGAGAGAGAGAGAGAGAGAGAGAGCGAGAGAGAGAGAGAGAGAGAGAGAGAGAGAGACACAGAGAGAGAGAGAGAGACGCTTTTACCAATTATTGTCATTGTCATTGCCCAATGTGGCTTATTGACAAGGGGGGGGGGGGGGGGGGGTTATACACGACTTTCTTTTGTAAATACAAATAAATACAAGAAAAATCACATGATGCATTTAACGTAATGAAAACAAATAAAAAAAACACCCCAAAAGAGCTCTCTATGAACGGAAACGACTTTAAGCTCTGACGTACACTCAGTTTCAAACTGAACACAAAGTAATAACAAGGATGAACAACAGGAACCAATAAGCAATAACTAAAATAATAAAAAGAACATTCTAGAATGCTATATTAGACCATCCAATGAAATTGCATGTGAAATTTTCAATAAATTTTCTTGCTGGAGATTACAGCGTAATTATAAATGTTTCTTTAGGTGAGTCACAAAATGCTGGAGTTTATATAATATAAATGTTACTTTAGTTTAGTCACAAATGTTAAGCTAATTGGAACTTAGCTGTAAATGTCGTAATTTCAGTGCTTCAGTAATAAACTTTGCAACCAATTTGATCACAATATCATCATCAG
>CM054150.1:58270860-58288360 GCA_028751875.1 Rapana venosa
GAAATTTGAAAAGTACACAAAAAAGAACAGAAAAACGGGGAGATAAGAAAAGGGAGATAAATATTGACGGGGCACAACCATGACGGAGTAAACACAACACACAAAACAACAAGGCGAAACAAAACAAAACAAAAGATAGCATACACCGCTATCGTAAAATTCCCCAACGCAAAAAACATAATCCCAAACCCTCATACCTGTAAGCTAACCCCGGCAGAGAGAAGGAAACACGTTGTGCCTTCAATCGTAAAATTCACCACCACAAGCATAAACAAAACCAAAAACAACATCCCACCAAAGCAAGAGAAAAATCCAAACCAAAAACCGCATACCTGTACGTGGGCTAACGATGACAGACAGACAGACAGAAGCTCCCAGAATCCCCTGTGAAACTAAAAGACAGTCACTCTTTTCCCGTGCCCTCCCTTCACCAGCCACGCTATCAAAACCCCGAACCACACACACCACACCCCCCCTCCCTCTCTCTCTCCCCGTCTCTCCCTACATTGGACAGCAAACTGAAAACAAACTCCACCCTACCCCCACCCCCCACCCCACCCCCCTCTCTCTCTCTCTCTCTCCCTCTCTCTCTCTCGCCCCCCCCCCCCCCCCCCCCCCCCCTCTCTCTCTCTCTCTCTCTCAAACTGCCCAATCTAGTTGTACCCTGCACCGATTCGGGGGGGTCACGGTTGGGTTAACAGTGGCAGAATGTTCGCTTTTTTTCCTCTGTTAGAATCTGTTTATTGCTACTCTAGCGTGCCTGATACACTGGTTGTTTCAAAGGGCCAGGATTAGTTTGATACTGTGTCAGTGGGGGTGCCCTCTTAATCCCATCTTTATTTTGCTGGTTATTTTTCTTCAGAATTGTTTTTGTTTGTTTCTGCTTTGTATTGTTCCAATCAATGACTGGAATGTTTTGGGTTTGGTGGGGGTTTTTTTCGAAGACTTACCTGGTTTCTGCGCTGTGGAATTTGATAATGATTGATGATCCAGTTTGAAGAAGGTATTAGCACACACACACACACACACACACACACACCAGCCGGGTTTTGTCCTTGTTTTTCTCGTTTGTGTCAAATCTCTTACTGTTTTTCTTTTTTTTTATATATAAAATTCCTTACAACTTAGTCCAAGAACACGAATATACACAGATCGGCACACACACTCACTCAGGGATATCTATCAATTTGTCACAAAGTGTCCTGGTATAATGTTTTTTGTCACAAAAAGGAAACGACATTGGGTCACGATTGTTCTCCCAACTGAATCTCTCTTTGTCTTGCTCGGATACACTTTCCCATCAACAACAAGATGAAGTCCAAACTGACAGGTGTGACAGTTCAGGTGTAGCAGTTCAAACTGACAGGTGTAGCAGTTCAAACTGACAGGTGTAGCAGTTCAGGTGTAGCAGTTCAAACTGACAGGTGTAACAGTTCAGGTGTAGCAGTTCAAACTGACAGGTGTAGCAGTTCAAACTGACAGGTGTAGCAGTTCAGGTGTAGCAGTTCAAACTGACAGGTGTAGCAGTTCAAACTGACAAGTGTAACAGTTCAGGTGTAGCAGTTCAAACTGACAGGTGTAGCGGTTCAGGTGTAGCAGTTCAAACAGACAGGTGTAACAGTTCAGGTGTAGCAGTTCAAACTGACAGGTGTAACAGTTCAGGTGTAGCAGTTCAAACTGACAGGTGTAACAGTTCAGGTGTAGCAGTTCAAACTGACAGGTGTAACAGTTCAGGTGTAGCAGTTCAAACTGACAGGTGTGGCAGTTCAGGTGTAGCAGTTCAAACTGACAGGTGCTTACTAATGAATAAACCTTATTTCAACCAAACTAACAGGTGTAGCGCTTCAAGCTAACAGGTGTATACAGGAGTACACACACACCCACGTCAGATGCCAGCAGTAGCAGCAGATGTGGCCCAGTAGTAACACTCCCACCCCCCCCAAAAAAAAATCCACTTAGCCTCCTCAGTCCCCATTCAGGTGTGTCTGCCTGTGTGTGCGCGCGCGCGTGTGTGACTGACTGCGATGTTTTTGACAACGATAGTAGTGACACCGCCTTGCTGAGTTTAGTCTGTTATCACTAAACCTGTGGGTGTGTGTGTGTGTGGGGGGGGGGGATTCAGACCTGCCCGACCCTCCTATCCCTCACTTGTTCACTCTGTCCCCCTCCTCTGCCCGCCTCCTCCCCCCTCCCCTTCCCCTTCCCTCCCCAGCTATCTGTGTGTGTGTCCTGTAAGGAGTAGGTATAGAACTACTGAGGTGTATGGGACGGAGGGGGGAGGGAGGGAGGGAGAGAGAGAGAGAGAAAGAGAGAGAGAGAGAGAGAGAGAGAGAGAGAGAGAGAGAGAGAGAGAGAGAGAGAGAGAAGGAAACGTGTTATAGGGTGGGGGAAAGAGGACGAAGAAGAAGGAGGAGGCGGAGGAGGAGGAGAAGACAGACAGACAGACAGAGAGGGAGAGAGACAGAGACAGACAGACAGACAGACAGAATTTCGACGATGATGAGAATGATGATAGTCAAACTCACCTATCTCCATCGCCGCTGTCGTCGGTAGGAGCTCCACGCAATGCCACCACCAGGGTCCACCATCTCTCTCTGTCTCTGCTGAGTTCTACCATCTCCTGTAGTCCTCCTCCCAGACCACTGATCTCAGTGATGTTGGCAATGTAGGATGATGGGGGTCTGCCTCTTTTCCATCTGTCACTTGGGGAACTGTCGTCATCAGATTTGTCTGTGTGTTTCTGTTTGCATGGCCACAATGTCTCAGTCTGCGCTTATCAATGTCATCCAACATTTGTCTTTGCACTGAGAGTTCATCAAGAATGCTTTCAATTGTTCGTCTGTCTGACCATTTGACTTTTAGAAGTCGCCAGTAGAACCACATTTCGGCTGCGTTTATTTTGTCTCTTTCCAAATTTCGAAGTGTCCAGGCTTCTGACCCATACAGCAATACAGGCCAGGTAAGTGTTTTGACAATTCTAATTTTGAGATATTTCGGTATGCCTCTGTCTTTCCCAATGTTGTCACATAAATCCTCTGTTGCTTGGCCATACTAGTTCTAGCCTTGGCGTCTTGTAGACAGGGGCCATCACTCTTTTTACAGAGCCTAAATATTTGACATTTTTAACGTTTTCCAGATCTGTTCAATTGATTGTGATGTTCTGAGGGGTAACTGAACCATTAATGGGCCTCACGTTGGTCTTTGTTAGCATTGAACTTAAGGCCAGCAGTGTTGCCCTCTGCAATGACTGTAGAGAAATCTCATGCTTGTGATATCATTGGCCATGAGCGCTGTACCATCAGCGTACCTCAGTTAGTGATGCTTCTGCTTTCTGTATTAATGCCAGTGTCATCTATGTCTGCCTTTCCCCTGATCTCTTCTGAATGTAGGCTGAAAAGATGATGAAATAATATGCAACCCTGACGGACTCCTTTTCTATTAGATCAAAAACTCACAGCGCTTGCCATTCCATCAGGTGGCTGCCTTCTGATCTGGATACAAATTTGCTATGAGCGAAATCATTTTCTTTGGAAATCCCATTTCTGACATTTTGTGATCAACAGATGGTGATGTTCGACACTGTCAAAGCCTGACCACAGTCTATGAAAGGGAAGAAAGCTTCACCTCCAGTCTTTCTCATTCCCTCTACCAGTATCTGAAGCACAAAAGCCATGTCTGTTGTTCCTCTTCCCCGTCTTCAATCTGCCTGACCATCAGATATGTCTGCTTCTTCTTTTTTTTAAATTCTGTTGAGGAGGAGGATCAGAAATGTTGCTTGTGTGGCTTATCGAGGCATTGTTCTGATGGTGATGATTGATGATGATGATGGTGATGATGGTGATGATGGTGGTGGTGGTGGTGATGGTGGTGATGATGATGATGGTGGTGTGTGTGATGGTGCTGGTGATGATGAAGATGATGTGGTGCTGGTGATGATGCTGATGATGGTGCTGGTGATGATGGTGGTGTGATGAGGATGATGATGGTGCTGGTGATGGGGTGGTGATGAGATGATGTGGTGCTGGTGATGATGGTGTGGTGATGAGATGAGGATGGTGCTGGTGATGATGGTGGTGATGATGATGAGGATGATGATGGCGCTGGTGGTGATGGTGGTGGTGTGGGATGTGATGGCGCTGGTGATGAT
The DNA here is from genome assembly GCA_028751875.1 of Rapana venosa. NCBI lineage: Eukaryota > Metazoa > Mollusca > Gastropoda > Neogastropoda > Muricidae > Rapana > Rapana venosa. The sequence goes on from CM054150.1 coordinate 58,275,008, forward strand.
GGTGGTGTGATGAGGATGATGATGGCGCTGGTGATGATGAGGATGATGATGGATGGATGATGATGGTGTGGTGTGGTGGTGGTGGTGGTGATGAGGATGAGGATGGGCTGGTGATGATGGTGGTGGTGATGAGGGTGAGGATGATGATGGGCTGGTGATGATGGTGGTGGTGATGAGTGGATGATGATGGTGATGATGTGGTGGTGATGAGGATGATGATGGGCTGGTGATGATGGTGGTGGTGATGAGGATGAGATGGGCTGGTGACGGTGATGAGGGTGATGATGGTGCTGGTGATTATGGTGGTGGTGATGATGGTGGTGGTGATGAGGATCATGATGGTGCTGGTGATGATGGTGGTGGTGATGATGATGATGATAATGTTTATTTTCAGAAATAACAGGTAAGCATTCGGTTATACTTCTTACCTCCTGCTGAGAGAGACAGACAGACAGAGAGACAGAAACAGACAGACAGAGACAGACAGACAGACAGGGAGCAGGATTATTTTTCTCTTCGAGAATTTGAAGATGAAGGCATTCTAAGAAATCAAAGACCCATGTCCATTCTACACTCAACGTCGGGCGGATTTCGCACACACGAGTGGAGCTGCCAGCATAGCAGGCAATAATGACAGTGCTTTTTCCTGGTTCTTTTGTGACAGGGGCGAGAGGCGATAGTTAACAGGTCATTAATTCTAGCCTCAGGGAGGGTGGAGGTAAGACAGGGGGCAGCTTTGATCGAGTCAAAAAGCGGTTGTTGTCTGTCATTGCCTTTGCTAGGGTAGAGTATGGCAGCCAGCCGTGCAGACAGTAATTAGTGTGTGTGTGTGTGTGTGTGTGTGGTGTGTGTTGTGTGCGTGCGTGTGTGTGTGTGCGTGTGGTGTGTGTGCGTGTGTGTGTGTGCGTGTGTGTGTGTGTGTGTGTGGTGTGTGTGTGTGGTGTGTGTGTGTTGTGGCGTGTGTGTGTGTGCGTGTGTGTGTGTGGTGTGTGTGTGTGTGTGTGCGTGCGTGCGTGTGTGCGTTGTGTGTGTGTGTTCTGCCTCGGCTGCTGTCCTAAGTTTATTTTGTGTGTGTGTGTGTGTGTGTGTGTGTGTGTGTGTGTGTGTGTGTGTGTGTGTGTGTCCTACCTACCTGGGCTGCTGTCCTAAGTTTATTCGCGCGCGCGCGCGTGTGTGTGTGTGTGTGTGTGTGTGTGTGTGTTATTAATATATACCTCTTTCCCTGTCTTCTCCCTCACTTTTCTCCTCTATTCACTCTTCAATTACACCTTTTGGGAACCACAATCTTTTTTTATGCGCTCTGTAAGTTGTGCATTTACAAATTTTGAAAATTGGTCAAAATCTGAAAATTGGCCACAGTCAAATTTGCTAATCCCAAACTGCATTCTTGCCTGAAGACTTGTGAAGGCGCCCTGAGCTCACTCCACCTGCCTGTGGCTGGCTTGCTACACACGGCTGGTTTTCTCCCACCCCCAAACACACAGTCACAGGGGTGAGACTGCAGGTGTAACAGGGGAACGGTGGGGATCGGTGACGGGTTATGTGCATCAAGCGGGTAGATTTGACATTGACTCACACCCCTAAGAAAGAGAAGAAGATAATTATGTCTCGGGTGCACCTTGTCTAAAGGACTGAATCGGGTGAATGTGAGGGTTTAATTTAGCGACAAGCCACCCGTTACACATTGAAAACGTAAGAAATGGGTCCCGAACATGTGTGTGTGTAGTTATTCTTTTTTTTTCTTCTTTCATGTCGAGAATAATGGAATAAGCACACATGTGCTTTCTTTACAACCAGTCCCCGTGTGTATGCAGTTTTGGGAACTTCGTCATCCATTCCCACCGGTACACAATGACCTACACTTTCAAAAAGCGCGCGCGCATGTGTGTTGTTGTTGATTCGACTTTACGTCTGTTCACGCGCGTGTGTGTGAGTGTGTGTGTGTTTGTGTGTGTGTATGGATGGGGGAGGGCGGGGGGGGGGGGGGGGGGGGCATTCGTACGTGCTAGCGTGTATGTATGTGTGTGTGTGCATGTGTGTTAGCGTGCGTGCGTGTGTGTGTGTGTGTGTGTGTGTGTTGTCGGATATTTAACCCCAACCAGAACCTGTCAAGTCAAGTCAAGTCAAGTCAAAATTTTATTTCCAGATGGTACATTGAATAAGCAATGCATTTGCTTTTTTTCATCAAGCCATCTATCTAAGAACAAATTTCGTAATGATTATACTAAGACACTACATTATTGCATCATTTACCATTAAATTAAACCAGTAAAAAAAAAATTTTAAAAAGAGGAAAAAATCGATAAGGAAATACATTGAAAATACAAATTACCACATATACATATACACGCACACACATCCTCATGCACACCTGAGCGCGTGCGCGCTCACGTCCACACACACATTTAAATAAAAATGTTTTAAGAATTAAAAAAAGAAAATCATAAAACGTCAGGACAAACAAATTACTTCACTTACTGTTTCATCCATTTTTTCACGTTTATACTTTAGATAATAAAAAAGGTACAGGAATAAAACGTTAGAAAATACTAGGCATTCGTCATTACTGACAATATTACCTTCAATGACCTCCCTCCTCTCCTCCTCCACCAGTGTTATGAGCGTATTGTTTGTTTTGCTTTCTGAAATTTTGTTTTGTTTTTGTTTGCTTCTTGCTGTGCTTTTAAAAGAGTGTGTTAAGAGATCAGTATACAATTCGAGTTCATCCATGTGGAATGTGAACTATTCTGTCGAACGCTCAGACAGCAACTTTGTCATAATTATGAGCTAAAAATGCGTCGCGCTGCCGGTAAATACCTGACAAGTCAGGCCCAGCGCATCCGACTTCGGCGTGGGAGAGAAGTATTATCTTTTTAGTTTTTCTAGACTCCCCGGCATGGAGGTCAGTACAGAGAAAGCAAAGATCATGGTCAACAGAGCTACTAATGACAGCACGGAAATAAAGATAAATGGAGAAATACTGGAAGAGGTGAGCCAATTCAAATACTTAGGCTCCATCCTAACAAAAGATGGCACATCAAACAATGAAGTGAAAGCCCGCATTGCAACAGCAACATCTGCTCTAGCCAGACTCGAGAGGATCATCAGAAGCAACAACATCAGCTTCTGCACCAAATATCACCTTTACAAATCCCCCGTGATATCTATCCTCCTATATGGCTGTGAATCATGGACTCTGTCAGCAGAGCTAGAGAGGAGAATCCAAGCATTCGAGAACAAGTGCCACAGAAGACTCCTCAAAATATCATACAAAGAACACAAGACCAACAACTATGTGAAAGAAGAAATCAAAAAGCGTGTGGGCTCCCAAGAACCTCTGCTCTCCACTACTGATGTGGTTTGGTCACACCACAAGACATAACACCTTAGCAAAAACCATCTTGCAGGGAACGGTTGAAGGCAAGAGAAGAAGAGGCCGCCAAAAGAAATCATGGGTTGACAACATCAAAGACTGGACCGCCCAACCCCTGCAACACCTTCTACTAGCCACACAGGATCGTGAAGCATGGAAAAAGATCTCTGTTGCGTCTTCTCTCATGTCCCCCCTACGTCCTTTGGGACATGGGACTGAGTGAGTGAGTGAGACCCCCCCCACCCCACCCCACCCCCACCCCAGGCAGAATGAACAAAGAATGCAGAAAATAGACTAGAAGGAGGTGACAGGAAGAAACGGAACAAGGCATAAACAAAGAGAGGGATAGAAAAGAGGGAATTCCTAGCACAGAATTTCCAGAAGGTGGGGATGCTTATTTATACTGACAGGTCCCCGACATCCCGGGGAAAGGAGTGGACAGAACACACACACACACACACACACATCAGGGGGGAATGGGGACGGCACGACAGCAGGCTTTTCTCTTTTCTTTTCTTTTCTTTTCTTTCTTTTTCTTTCTTTCCTTACTTCGTTCGATCGTTCTTTCTTTCTTCTTGTTTTATTTCTCCTTTCTTTCTTTCCTTCCTTCTTCTTTCTTTCTTTTGTTTGCTTTCTTTCTTTTTTCTTGTCTTCTTTCTTTCTTTTTTGCTTTCCTTCTCTCTTTTTTCTTTCTTTCTTCTTTTTTTCTTTCGCTCTTCCTTCTTTTTCGTTCTTTTTTTAAAATTATATTTTCCTTTAACATTTGGAGGTGCTGCTGTGTAGAGGAAGGCGCGGAGGTCAGAAAAATATTTAGAGGGGAGTGACGGAAAGGAGCACTTGTTTGTGAAGCACAGACTTCTTCTTCTCCTTTTCCTTCTTTTTCTTCTTCTACTTCTTCTTCTTCTTCTTGTTTTCTTCTTCTTTGCATTCTTCTTCTTCTTTGCATTCTTTGCATTCTTCTTCTTTGCATTCTTTGCATTCTTCTTCTTCTTTGCATTCTTCTTCTTCTTCTTTGCGTTCTTCTTCTTCTTCTTCTTTGCATTCTTCTTTTCTCTTCTTTGCATTCTTCTTCTTCTTTGCATTCTTCATCTGTGCGATCTTCTTCTTTTTCTTTGCATTCTTCTTCTTCTTTGCATTCTTCACAACACACACAACACACACACACACACACACAACACACACAACACAAAACACACACACACACACACACACACACACACACAATGATGAAAAAAAAGCAAATGCATTGCTTAGTCAATGTACCATCTGGATATAAAAATTTGACTTGACTTCTTCTTCTTCTTTGCATTCTTCTTCTTCATCTTCTTCTTCATCTTCTTCTTCTTCTTCTTCTTCTTCTCTTCTTTATTATTATTATATTATTATAATATTACCATTATTATTATATGCATTCTTCTTCCTCGCAATTCATCATGATCATCACCATCATCATTTTTTTCTTTTTTTTTCTTCTTTGCATTCTTCTTCTTTTTTTTCTTCTTCTTCTTCTTCTTCTTCTTCTTCTTCTTCTTCTTCTTCTTCTTCTTCTTCTTCTTCTTCTTCTCTTCTTCTTCGCATTCTTCGCATTCTTCGCATTCTTCTTCTTCTTCGCATTCTTCGCATTCTTCTTCTTCTTCATCATCTTCTTCTTCGCATTATTCTTTGCATTCTCCTTCTTTGCATTCTTCTTCTTGGCATTCTTCTTCTTCTTCGCATTATTCTTTGCATTCTCCTTTGCATTCTTCTTCTTGGCATTCTTCTTCTTCTTGGCATTCTTCTTCTTCTTTGCATTCTTCTTTATTATCATCATCATCTTCTTCTTCCTCTGTAGACTCCAACATAGATTTAGTTAGTCCAAAAATAGCGGGGGTGTCTTTTTCCTTTCTTTTTGGTGAGAAACCTGCACAGAGGGACAGAGCGAAGGAGGAGGAGGGAGGGGGTGGGGAGAGGAGGAGGAGGAGGAGGAAGAGGTGGGTGGGTCAGGCTTTAGATAAAGATAGGGAAGAGAACAGAGTTTGTCTTTTTTGTCGACACGACTCAATAGGGGTAAGCACAGTTAAAGATAGTAAGTGCTCCTTTCTTTCTTTTCTTTTCTCTTTCGTTTTTTTAAGCGTGTGTGAGGAGGGAGAGCAGTGTGTAAGGGGCGAGTAGGGGGGATATAGATAAGGGTAGGAAGAAGGACAACTTAAAACTATTTTTAAAACACAGTTTCAAACGGGTGCGGAGCGCTAAAGATAGCATGCCCATCAACACTCCGCCTGTTGCCAAGGTCGGTTAGGTCTGATGGTCGGGTGGGTGGAGGTGAGGGGAGGGGAGGTTTGTGCAGGGGGGGGGGGGGGGGGGGGGGGGGGGGGGGGACGTTCGAGGTGATGATTGGCGCCCTCAGTGGCGACATACCCATACACTGCACTTGGCGGGTGCACCCTGTTACAGCGTCGTGTGTCTGATGTACCCCCTTTGCTTGGCGCCTTTGCTTCTATCTTGCCTGGTCTTTACTGATGAGGTGAGGTGAGTGGTGAGTGAAAATACACGTTGGTGGAAGGTGTTGTGTGTGTGTGTGTGTTGTGTGTGCGGTGTGTGTTGTGTGTGGTGGGTGGTGCGTGAGTGTGTGTGGGTGAGTGGGTGTGTGTGTGTGTGTGTGTGTGTGTGTGTGTGTGTGTGTGTGTTGTGTGTGTTTTAAACTGGAAGCATTAATGAAATGCAATATTTCAGGAATTATTTCAGAACCGGAACAGATTTTAGAACTGACATTTCGTTAAATTGTTGAATAAAGATTTGAAAAATAATCTTATTCGTCTTTATGTTTTAAAGAACACTTTCATTTCCAGTGAGTTAAAATACAATTGAGACATAGCAAAAAGAAAAAGATGGATATTTTACCATTAATTAGACTATGTGGAAAAAAACCCCCAGATAAACACACACACACAAATGACCAGAACAAAATACTTAGAGAAAGCTTGATTAAGACACATTAGTTTGGTGAAAAACATTAGGAACCAAAATATTGAAAAATGCAAAGAAAGCCTAATAAAGAAACAGGGTTTACCGAACAGATTTCAGAAGTGAAACTCCTCGAAAATGCAAGAGAAAGCTTCGCAAAGGCACACATGTTTCGATCAGGTTTTTCTTACAAACTGAAACTCCAAAAAAATCCGGAGAAAGCTTAGTTATGCCACAGTGTTTTCAGTAAAGGTTTCTGAAACTGAGCAGATGCTGAGAAACTTGATTCAGACAGAAGGTTTCAGAACATATTAATTTCAGGATGGAAACTCCATGAAAAGACACAAAAAGCTTAATCAAGACATAACTCGATGTGTTTTTTTAAAACAATACTGCCGATTTGAAACTCTGAGAAAATGTTAAGAACGTTTATCTATGACAATTTTCTTTGAAAACAATTTCACAACTGTATATCCCAGATCATTAATTTTACCTAACAAAATTTAAGTAAAAGACAAAATTTTAAAAACATTTCAAAAACTGATACTGGAAGAAAATGCAGAGGATCTTTAAATCAGACACAATGTATCCAGGCTTTGGAGATGAGATGCCTCAGAAGACTCCTTGCCATTTCATGCACGGACCACACTACCAACGAAGAAGTCCGACAAACCATCACCCAACAAGTAAAGCACTACGAAGACCTGCTGACCACAGTCGAGAAAAGGAAGCTCAGACGGTATGAGCATGTGACAAGATCAGATGGGCTCTCCAAGACCATACTGCTAGGAACAGTGCAGGGGAGAGAGAGGGCGAGGCAGGCCGAAGAAGAAATGGGCAGACAACATCAATGAATGGACCGCGAAGAGCTTCTCCACAACCCAGGCACTTGCTCACAACCGCTGCAAATGGAGCCAACTGGTGCAACGTTTGTCACTGCAGTGCCCCTACGACCCCAGAGCAGGGTTACGGGAGCAGATGAGATGAGGTGAGATCTGAAAAAGTAAGAACTTAAGGAAATGCACAGAGAAAGCTTCACTAAGAACTGCTATTTTCGGGGGGGGGGGGGGGATTTCAGAACTGAAACGCCAAGAAAATGCACAGAGAAATCTTCATTAAGAACTGCTATTTTGGGAACAGATTTCAGAGAAAAACACTGCTGGGTAGTGGATGCCATGATAGTAAAACTGTCGGCTGTAGCTGATTTGCATATCGTTAGCATTTATGTGGGCGGAGGACTGTTAAAGCTGGCGTGGTTCTGACAGTAAAACCTGTTTGTTTCAAACTGTGGGTCAGGGAGCCGTGTATCATGTCGGCTGTTCCCATTTTATGGTCACACAGGGGTGCTGCCGTGTGGGAGAGAACAGACACACCCACACGCACACACCCACACACATACCAACGCACGCACGCACGCACGCACACATAATACATACATACATAAATTCGCACGCGCGCGCGCACGCGCACACACACAGAGGACAGATACAGAAGCACGTAGATTCATTCTTTTATCCACAACATGGAGATTCTTCTTATTCTTTTTCTTGTTTTTTGTTGTCGTTGTTATATGTTGTCGTTGTTGATATTCTTCTTCTTGTTTCCCTGTTCTTTATGTTTCCTTGTTCTTGCTCATCTTGTTGTTGTTCTTCTTGTTCTTGCTCTTGTTCTACTTCTTCTTGTTCTTGTTGTTTCCTTGTTCTTGTTCTTCTTGTTCTTGTTCTTCTTGTTCTTCTTCTTCTCTTTGATTAAACACATCAGGTAATTGTGTCACATTCACGTAACATTGGAGTCAGTAATGTGTAATTCAAGACACTGGAGTCAGTAATGTATAATTCAAGACACTGGAGTCAGTAATGTGTAATTCAAGACACTGGAGTCAGTAATGTGTAATTCAAGACACTGGAGTCAGTAATGTGTAATTGTAATTCAAGACACTGGGGTCAGTAATGTGTAATTCAAGACACTGGGGTCAGTAATGTGTAATTCAAGACATTGGAGTCAGTAATGTGTAATTCAAGACACTGGAGTCAGTAATGTGTAATTCAAGACGCTGGAGTCAGTAATGTGTAATTCAAGACACTGGAGTCAGTAATGTGTAATTCAAGACACTGGAGTCAGTAATGTGTAATTCAAGACACTGGAGTCAGTAATGTGTAATTCAAGACATTGGAGTCAGTAATGTGTAATTCAAGACATTGGAGTCAGTAATGTGTAATTCAAGATAGTGGGTTTTTTCTGATATGGATACCATCACATGACACTTCTTAAGGTTTTTATGCTTTATTTTGGTTTTAGACTATTCGGGGTGCTTTTTGTCATTGTTTTTGCGAAAAGTTATTGTCTTGGGTTTTTCCGGCAAGGTGATATTGTTTAACACAAATAGAAACCAACATTTATCAAGTACGTTTCATACTAGAGGAGCAATAAACAACTGTAAAACAGAAACATTTCCGGGTGAGAATTTCAAACAACAGATTATACCGGTTTGTATTTAAGAACAGAATTATGGTAAAGGTAAAGGTGTCCCATAACCTATAAGGTCGTAGGGTAGCAAGGCGTCAGAAACCTCACTTCTCTAGGGGCCAGCATATTGAGGGCGGCGCCCATCTCCTCTCCCTCGCTGCTTTACCTTCCCTGACCCCGAAGAGGCAGGTACCCATTTACAGCTGGGTGAACTGGGGGAACTGTACTGAAGCCAAGGTATGCAAACAGTCACCCACCCAAGTGGTAACCACGCTCGATGCTGCTTAGAGCGCTATGACCACTGAGCTATCCTGTCCCCAAGAAAAGAAATTACCTCTGCATTATTTCATAATATGCCTTGCATACCCCACTATAGAAATAAGCCTACACCAGGTATTTGGTACATGTGTCCAAATTTACACCACACTCCTTTTTTTATTTTATTCTTTTATATCGAGGATAATGGAATAAGTACTTATGTGCTTTTTTACATCCAGTCCCCGTGTGTATGCGGATTTGTGAATTCTGTCATCGGTTCCCACCGGCACACAATGGCCTACTTTTACGAAAAGCGTAACAAGATTTAACGTGTGCGCAAGATGTTCTGTGTGTGTGTGTGTGTGTGTGTGTGTGTGTGTGTGTGTGTGTGTATGTGTGCGTGCGTGCGTGCGTGCATACATAGGTGTGTACGTGCCATGTGCATGAAGTTCCTCAGAAGTCACCACAATCTCCACCGCATACAGATTTCAACCGTATCATACGGCAGTTTGTCTGTTTCACATTGACAAACCTGACCACACCAGTCTGACCCAGTCCTCTTCAACCGTAGGTTTGAAACAGGCCCGAGTGTCGGCCACTCTTCACCTGCAAGCCCTGAAGAGAAACAAAATATTGATAAAGCAGCGGAGACAAGAGGTATGGGAGGCAACTCCATCCCCACCCCCTCCCCCTCTGCAGGGCTGCACCCCGTCCTCACCCCCACCCTCCCCACCAGCAGCCACCACGACAGCAGAAACAGCAGGCTCCCCGCAGGGCAGGGGCCGTAACTCAGCCGCTGACGCCAGGAAGCTGTGACAGGACAAACGATGGATCTCCCTATCCCCTGCATCTTCTGGCCTGTGTCACTGGATGCTGGGCTTCTTCACTGAGCTGCATTCAGCTAGCGGCACTTGGTGGTCGTCGTTTTGGATGCAAAAAGACGTTCTGCCTGCTCGGGAATGGATGCTGAATTTGGTTATCGCTGCTCTTGCGGAGATGCGCTCTCCCGAGGAGAGCAGCCCGAATTTCAGGCAGAGAAATCTGCCGTAAGTTAAAGTAGCATGAATTCTGGATGCTTTTTGATGTATGTGGCATGTTATAGCGTTCGTCACACATTGATTTAAAACGACAACAAGCCCTTTTAGAGATGACGTTTCAGTACCGACTCTATTTTTGTTTTTGTTTTTTCTTGCATTTTATAGCCGGTACTGTCAGAAGCGTCAGCTCCACCCCCAGCAAGTGCTGACCCATGGTCAGTCCTGCTAGAGCAGTGTCTGTCAGACCCCTTTCCTTTCCCTTCCCCCCCCCCCCCCCCCCTGTACACTGGCTGGTCAACACCGCGCCTGTCTGACTGTGGGAAGTAGTTGTGAAGGAATACAGCTGCTTGTTGTTGTTGTTGTTGTTGTTGTTGTTGATCATCATCATCTTATTCTTCCTCCTCCTCTTTTTCTTCTTCCTCCTCCTCTTTCTTCTCTCTCCTACTCTCCTCTATTTCTTCTTCCTCCTCTTCTTTTTCTTCTTCCTCCTCCTCTTTTTCTTCTTCCTCCTACTCCTCCTCTATTTCTTCTTCCTCCTCCTCTTTTTCTTCTTCCTCCTCTCCTCTTTTTCTTCTTCCTCTTCCTCTTTTTCTTCTTCCTCTTCCTCTTTTTCTTCTTCCTCCTCCTCTTTTTCGTTGTCATCGTCCTTGTCATCGCCGTCGAAGGCTCAGACAGCAGCTAGTGTTGTCTGCCACACGGACGAAAATGCGTCACGCTGCCGCTAAGAGGCTGACACGTCAGCACAACCGACTTCAGCAGCAGGGGAGAGAATTGTTATCTTCTAAGTCTTGCTGGGAAAAGGGCAGGTGAATGGATCGAGAAGACAAATTTAAACAAATAGACAAGAGGTGACAGGAAGAAACGGGAAAAGACAGAAGCAAAGAGATGGATAGAAAAGAGGGAATACCTAGCCAGATTTTTCAGAAGGCGGGGATGCTGTTTGTTGTTGTTGTTGTTGTGCGTTCCCCAGCTTAACACTCTAGGGGTCACCCAGAACATGCACTCTGACTCGCTTATCATCCCACCTGGGAATCCACGTGAGATTGAAATCACACACACCGAATGAGAAGTTTGCCTGTACGACTGTTTTTAACTACCTCGCCATATAGGCAGCCATACTCCGACTTCAGAGGATTTGTTTCTCCTTTAAAGGAGAGCTGACAGGCTGCGGGCATCGCTACAGGGGATGAACGCCGCTCAGGTGTTTTCTGTTTTTGACCAGCGGTTGGTTGTGTGCCGCGGCGGAGGCTTTACGAGGGGCATAAACGGAAATCCAGACAGTGCAAGCAGCCCGCTGTGCCGGATTAAACCCTCTCTTGTCCTCTGTTTTCGCTATTGCCCTGTAGAATGTCTGTGTTCGTTTTCGAAACACCAATAAAAAGAAACCAACGCTTGCATGGAGGTGAGCGATACTGATGCAAAGGAATGCGGTGTGCATTCGTGCGTTTCTTGTTGTTATTGCTGTCGTCCACACTGTTATTGTCGCTTTTCTTGTTCTTTTTGCTCTTGTTCTTTTTGTTGTTCATCACAATCATCTTCTTCTTCTCCTCCTCCTCCTCTTTTTCATTATCTGTTTTTTTCTTTCTTTTTTCTTCATTTCTCCTCCTCCTCTTCTAACTTCTCTACAACTCTCTCTCTCGTTGGCTAGCGCATTCCTCTACGCACCTGTGTTTGCTGTTTTTCTTATCCTGAATCTTACAGCTGCAGTCCAAGGGAGACATCAGAATGTGGCTGCTGTCTTCAACAGGCAGAGAGACCCAGGAGCAGTGTCTGTGCAGCTCCCAACGGAGTTAAAGAAACCTTGATTACGTATCCACTTCTTTAACCCGTCTTCGCTTTCTTTCACAGTTACCTGCTTTAATTTCAGTGTCATGTTTCAAATTCAAATTTGGCCCAGGCCAAAAGCTGTGTCAGTTATTGATGCCAGCTAATTGCCAAGGCTTAGAATAAAATGTTGTTATGTTGTAAAAATGCGGTGTTGAGATTGCCTTCAGCCATGACAAGATCTTAACATAACCTGCAGTCTCCTTTAAAGGAGAACAAAATACTCTCAAGTCGGAGTATGGCTGCCTATATGGCGAGGTACTTGGAAAGAATCATACAGGCAAACTTCACATCCGATGTACTTTCTACCTCACAGTGATTCCCAGGTGGGATGAGTGAGTCATGAGTGCATGTTCTGGGTGACCCCCAGGGTATAAAGCTGGGGAACGCACAACAACAACTTCAAATTTAAAAAAAGTTATTATCTCAGAGACAGAGACATTCTGGCGGGTTACAAGTTCAGAACAAGACTGCAGACACAAGCTGTAGACTGCTAGTAGCAGCAGTCTCAGACATTTAGCTTTCACTAGCACAAACAACGTTTCTGGATTTACAGTGTCGGCTCGAGTGGTTACAACATAAAAACCCTAACACATTTCCATTAGACTTAAACTAACGCTAATCGGTGTGCAAATATCTCTCTCCAGGATGAAAAGTACCTGTTTGTGATTGAAAATGACTATGAAAACTATTTCTTTAATGAACGAATCCACTTAAAAAAACTAATCTAATAGATGAACGTTAACATGAGAAATATCGTATTCAGTAAAAGGGATTTTTCTTTTTAGTATCTCTCTCTCTCTCTCTCTCTCTCTCTCTCTCTCTCTCTCTCTCTCTCTCTCTCTCTCTCTCTCTCTCACACACACACACACACACACACACACACACACACACACACACACACACACACACACACACAATCGTCTTTTTATATATCAAATGACCATATTAGTTTGAAAAATATTATGAAAGCTATTTTCTTAACAAATGAAAATGTCTTCTTTCTGTCAGAAAAAAATCACTTTGCAGTGTACAAAACCCTTGCTTCCCCAGTGTGAAAAGCTGCCAGGTAAAGGAGTCTCTCCAGTAGTAATGGACCCCCCCCCCCCACTCCCCTTAGCACCCCAGCCTGCAGAAAAAAACCCAAACAAACAAAAAGAAAAGAACCAACCCACAGAACTGCTAAAAACGGAAACAAAACAAAAAAACAAAAAAAAACAGGCATCCTGACGCAGGCATGCCAGCTGGCAAAACTGTCAACTACAACTGGAGTCAGGAATGGAGACGCTTTCTAATGGGTAACGGTAAAGGTGTGTCATAACCTGTAAGGTCGTAGGGGCGCGAGGCATCAGAGACCTCAACTTCTCTAAGGGCCAGCATATTGAGGGCGGCGCCCATCTCCTCTCCCTCGCTGCTTTACCTTCCCTGACCCTAAAGAGGGCAGGTACACCA
>CM054150.1:58295860-58298360 GCA_028751875.1 Rapana venosa
AAAAAGACATGAGAACTTATTCTATTTATATTCAATAATAAAAGACTAAAGATAAAAGGAACACACACACACACACACACGCACGCACACACACACACACACGCACACGCACGCACACACACACACACCACACACACACACACACACACACACACACACACACACACACACACACACACAGAGGCTTACCGACGAATAAACAAAAATGTGACTGTCACAATCGTCTGATTTACTTGTTCCTCTTAACATACTTGCATATGTACCCGACTATGCTAAAAAGCTTGCTATTGTTGTTGTTCTTCTTCTTTTTCTTCTTAACATTATTATTATTGTTGTTGTGGATATGGCAGATGATGAGGAAGGAGACGAAATCAGCCAGAGCGGCCGCAGTCACTGGTGACAGCTCTGTACTCTACAGAAGACAGGGACCCTCTCCAGTCACTGGTGACTGCCTGTACTCTACAGAAGACAGGGACCCTCTCCAGTCACTGGTGACGGCCTGTACTCTACAGAAGACAGGGACCCTCTCCAGTCACTGGTGACGGCCTGTACTCTACAGAAGACAGGGACCCTCTCCAGTCACTGGTGACGGCCTGTACTCTACAGAAGACAGGGACCCTCTCCAGTCACTGGTGACGACCTGTACTCTACAGAAGACAGGGACCCTCTCCAGTCACTGGTGACGGCCTGTACTCTACAGAAGACAGGGACCCTCTCCAGTCACTGGTGACGGCCTGTACTCTACAGAAGACAGGGACCCTCTCCAGTCACTGGTGACAGCCTGTACTCTACAGAAGACAGGGACCCTCTCCAGTCACTGGTGAAAGCCTGTACTCTACAGAAGACAGGGATCTTCTCCAGTCACTGGTGACGGCCTGTACTCTACAGAAGACAGGGACCCTCTCCAGTCACTGGTGACTGCCTGTACTCTACAGAAGACAGGGACCCTCTCCAGTCACTGGTGACAGCCTGTACTCTACAGAAGACAGGGACCCTCTCCAGTCACGCCAATTCATCCACACTGGGTTCACCTCACCCTTCAGCAGCCACTGGGCCAGCAGGTGCACAGCACAGACCCTGACCACTCAGCCACACCTTCCTTCTCCTTCTCCTTCATCTAAAATCTAAAATCACTAAATGTGAATAGACGTTAAACTGAAGATATCTCCTTCATCTGGCCCTGTGGACCGTTGGGGCACCACTGAAGATTTTGCAACCAGCTTCCTCCACTCCTCGTGGTTTTCAGCTTTCTGCAATATGTCGCTTTGCTCAAGGCCAGTCCACTCTCTGATGGTGTCTTCCCATCGTGTTCTCTGTCTGCCTCTTCGTCTCCCTCCTTGTACTGTTCCCTGTAGGACAGTCTTGGCCAGTCCAGGTGTTCGTGTGACGTGCCCGTACCAGTTCAGTTGGCGTTTAGGCTATTCACTGAAATCAGGAGCTCTTCATATGGCCCGACAGCGTTTTTAAGTCTGCTTTTCACTTCCTCGTCACAAAAAGGGACAATAAATTTTATCAGCCACTCCTGCAGTCACGCTCTGAGTGATCCTTAATAGGCTTCACACACAAGTTGAAGAATGACTGGCCAAACATGAACAGCGAGCAGGTTTTAGAGAGAAAACAACAACACGAAAAGTGGATCACTGTGAAACCAACACCACCCCGCAAAGACAGGAACACATCGATCAGAGGTCTGGAGGTAAGGCACCTGTTTAGAAAGCAAAAAATCCGGGTTCGAAGTGTGTGGTGGCTCAATCCCCATTTGTTCTCAAAACTTGTTCTCTCATCCACTAGACCGTGAGTGGTCGTCTGGGGCCTAGTCTTTCGGATGAGACGATAAACCGAGTTCACGAGTGCAACACAGATTTAGCGCACGTAAAAGAACTCACGGCATCAAGAGAGTTGTTCCTGGCAAAATAATGTGGAAAAGGGGCCACTCTGATAGGGAGACAAAATTAATACACATGCAGACAGAAAAAGAAAAAAATGGGTGGCGCTGTTCTTGTGGCGACGCGCTCTCCCCGGTGAGAGCAGCCCGAATTTCAAGCAGGGAAATCTGCGTGACTTAAAGTGGAATGCAATACAAGACACCACAATGCCTTGAAAGGCAGTCTTCGTGAGGTCTGTATCTTCAGTTTTCCCCATGCAGCCACTGCATTTCTTCATGTCCATTCATTTCTCAAAGCAAGAAGTTTACTTGTTGTTACAAGTTGGTGTAGTATGGCTTCACTTGTTCTTGTATCTGTCGAACTGACCATGAGCGGCCTTCCAAAACCCACATTAGCTGCTTCCATTGTGTGTCCATCCCCTTTTCTCTGTGTCCAGGGTCCACGGCCCTATAGCACGAGGGGCACACCAAGCAGTTCTTTATCTTCATCAGCAGCTGGTAAGGAGGCTGCCATCTGTCCTCATAGTGCTCGGTTGGATCCTTAGACTTTGAGCCATGTTGACGTCTAATGATATGCAAACCACACCTACAACGGACACAGCAAAAGTATAAACT
>CM054150.1:58303360-58330860 GCA_028751875.1 Rapana venosa
ACAAACACAAACACACACACACACACATCTGGAAATAAAATTTTGACTTGACTTGACTTGACACACACATGTCTTAGAGGAACTTAATGATGTATACCACGTTAACAGTTACTAAGCGACCTACCAAGCCACCTAGCAAACCACACACACACACACACACACTTCCCATCCGTAAACCTTTGAAAGACTCCTTCTACCTTTTTCGAAAAGTAGGACATCACATTAGGCCTAAGGGGGGACGGGATAGCCTAGTGGTTAAAACATTGCGCTCGCAGTCTGACTACCCGGGTTCAAATCCCGTTCAAGGGGGATATTTTTTCCCCTGGAGTTAACATCAGTGCAGACTCCACTCTCCCCGAAAGTCCTTCGGATGAGACTATATATATAAACCGAGGTCCTGTGTGCGAACACACGCAGAGCATCTTGCGCAAACGTTAAATCCAGTTCTGCTTTTCGTAAGAGTATGCCATTGTGTGCTGGTGGGAACAGATGACAGAATTTACAAAACCGCATACACGCGGGGACTAGATGTAAAAAAACCCACATAAGTGCTTATTCCATTATCCTGGATGTAAAGGAATAAATTAACCCAAAAAAATGCCGGTGGGGACAGATGACAACACTGACAAGGCCTCAAACGCACACGGACCTTGCAAGCGTCGAACTTGGTGTGGGGTTCCATGCGGTAGGAGGGCTCCTTCTGCACGGGCAGGGTTGCCGAGAGGCGGGAACCCCAGCGGCGGCTGTGGAAGCGGGAAGCGAACCTCTTGGCCAGACGCTTGGAGGCCAGGAGGCCGAGGAGGGAGGGGCCCTGGGGCTGGCCGCCCACAGACACCGTGCTGGAGCGGGGCCCGCACAGGTGCACGCTGCTCTGGCGCCGGCTGCCCCCTACAGGGCCCCCTGGCCCCGTGGCCACCGAGAGGTTCCTCATGGAGGGCCGTCTGGGGGAGCCCTCCTCCTTCTGCTGGGCGGGGGCGTGCAGCTTCTGCAGCAGAGACATGGCGGGATGGGGGGGGGGGGGGGGAGTGAGTGAGAGAGAGGGGGGGGGGGGGAGTGAGAGAGGGAGAGAGTGGGGGGGGGGGGGAGGATTCTTGGTTTTCTTGGTAGTGGTGTGTGGTGGGTGTTGTTGCTGCTGTTCCTCAGTTACCGCTGTTGCCGTTACTTTTTGCTGGTGTCGTTATCGTTGTGGTTGGCGTGATTGTTGTTGCTGATGTTGGTGTTGTTGCTGCTGTGGGTGTTGCTGCCGCTCCTAAGTTGCTGCTGTTGCCGTTTCTTGTTGCTGCTGTTGCTATCGTTGTCGTTGCTGTTATTGTTGTTGTTGTTGTTGTAGTTGTGTTGGGCAGTTAAAGCTCGTCTGCTGGTGATGCCTCTTCTCGAGGTTGCTTAGTTGAAGGTGGGTTCTTTCTGTGTCCTGTGCCTGGTTGGCGAAGTGGACACAGGGTTGTTGGCTGAAGAACTGCAAACTGTTCACATCCTACAGCAAAGGTGACTTTCCAGATTGTAGCGTTTGGAAGCAATCCACCAATTAATCCAATATTTCACACACCAACGTTTTCTTCAACACACACACACAAAGCTTTTTTACACCGATAAAAGTCCTGTTTATCCGCACGTAAACTCGCCACAAAACTAACCAAGCCACGAAACGACCTCGCAACAACACACAACACCAGCCCCTACCCCAAAAATAACTACCCACAAGAAATGCGCCGTTAGTCACACACAAAAACGGGACTCTATCCTTTCTGAAGAATACGACCGTGTGGGGAGAATCGAAATATCGGGGTTTTTATCCAGAAACATTTGTTACGAAATGTCGTATAATCCCGTAAACTCCACAAACTCAAGCACTGTGTCCCAACAACTCCACGCCCCTCCCATCACCAGTAGGCTGTGAGCACTCTGGGGACTTTCTTTTGAAGAACGAAGGGGGGAAGAAAGGCGGCAGTATGTATAGTTTGCTAGTAGCAAAATGTGACCCTTCCTCAAACTATGCTGTGCCCAGCAAGGCCCCTCCTAGCGGTGTGTGGTTGTCCGGGTGACTGTTGGGATCATGAGGGGGGAAGCCGAAAGGGGCGTTGTGTATGAATTTTTCTGATTTTCTTTCTCCTCCTTCCCAAAGGCTGGCGATGTGGAAGTTCTGAATCTTGTTGAGGGAGAATTGCGTGATCCCTTTAACTGGGCTTGTGTGTATATTTTTCTCTCGATTTTCTTTCGTTTCCTCCTACGCATGCATGTCGAAGCGTACGACACAAGTTTAAAATTGAGAAACTGTGCGTGTATGTCCTTGCGTCTGCGCGTACACGCACAACACGCACTCAACACCACGCACAGAACCAAGCCATCAAGAGAAACAGCTACCGTCATGTACACACCCTCGTCACGCACACACACACACACAGACACACACACACACACACAGCACGCACACACACACACACGACAAAACACACCAGACGCGCACACAACACACACACACGCACACCACACTCACACACACACACACAGACACACACACACAAACTCACACACACACACAGACACACACACACACACACACAACACGCACACACATACAGACACACACCAGTGTGTACTCAGGGAAGGGGTGGTGGGATAGTCATCATTGCAGACAAAAGCAAGGACTCGTGCTGACAGTGACGGCTGACTTCCAGTGAAGAACACAACTCGGGATCAAGTGGTATCCACACAGAGCTTCGGGATCAAGTGGTATCCACACAGAGCTTTGGGATCAAGTGGTATCCACACAGAGCTTTGGGATCAAGTGGTATCCACACAGAGCTTTGGGATCAAGTGGTATCCACACAGCTTTGGGATCAAGTGGTATCCACACAGAGCTCTGGGATCAAGTGGTATCCACACAGCTTTGGGATCAAGTGGTATCCACACAGAGCTTTGGGATCAAGTGGTATCCACACAGAGCTTTGGGATCAAGTGGTATCCACACAGAGCTTTGGGATCAAGTGGTATCCACACAGCTTTGGGATCAAGTGGTATCCACACAGAGCTTTGGGATCAAGTGGTATCCACACAGAGCTTTGGGATCAAGTGATATCCACACAGAGCTTTGGGATCAAGTGGTATCCACACAGAGCTCTGGGATCAAGTGGTATCCACACAGAGCTCTGGGATCAAGTGGTATCCACACAGAGCTCTGGGATCAAGTGGTATCCACACAGAGCTCTGGGATCAAGTGGTATCCACACAGAGCTATGGGATCAAGTGGTATCCACACAGAGCTCTGGGATCAAGTGGTATCCACACAGAGCTCTGGGATCAAGTGGTATCCACACAGCTTTGAGATCAAGTGGTATCCACACAGAGCTTTGAGATCAAGTGGTATCCACACAGAGCTCTGGGATCAAGTGGTATCCACACACAGCTCTGGGATCAAGTGGTATCCACACAGCTTTAGGATCAAGTGGTATCCACACAGAGCTCTGGGATCAAGTGGTATCCACACAGAGCTCTGGGATCAAGTGGTATCCACACAGAGCTCTGGGATCAAGTGGTATCCACACAGAGCTCTGGGATCAAGTGGTATCCACACAGAGCTCTGGGATCAAGTGGTATCCACACAGAGCTCTGGGATCAAGTGGTATCCACACAGAGCTTAGGATCAAGTGGTATCCACACAGAGCTCTGGGATCAAGTGGTATCCACACAGAGCTCTGGGATCAAGTGGTATCCACACAGAGCTCTGGCATCAAGTGGCATCCACACAGAGCTTTGGGCTGTGAAGAGGAGGCCGGGGAGCGAGTGGCAGACAGACAGATGGCTAGCGTACTGCGCTGACAGCACACTGACACCCGCTTCCCTCTGGGCAACCCTCAGCCCCTTTGACACCCATTTTCATAGTCAAGGAAAAAAGGGGAAGTTCTGTGTTTGTTTAACGTACGTGTCAGGTCAGTCAGAGAAGTTCTCTGTTACTGCTACTGGTATCCATGTAACCCAGTACAACCTGTCGCATGTGGGGGAGGAAACCCCAATAGAAAAAACAAAACAAAACACATGGAGACTTGGAGAGGAGATTGGCGCCACCAAGGAATATCCTAAGCCCACAGAAAAGATATGAAAGACAAATGCAAAGCCAATATGATACCGGATCGGTCGAGGCCCGGGTTACCAACGACCGCGCTTTCCATTGATCAACACAAGGGTGGAAGTGACAAGTCAGCTACTGGAGTTAAAACATTACTTAAGCTCCCTAAAGAACAGATCACCATTGGTACATGGAACGTCTGTACACTTTACCAGTGCGGAAAAATCAAAGAATTTGAGTATGAGCTTAGCCGCTATAAATGGGACATTATTGGACTAGGAGAAGTGCAATGGACAGGATTTGGTGAGACAATGACTGAAGAAGGCAACAAGATCTGGTACAGTGGTCAAGAGAAACATCACCAACATGGAGTGGCATTTATTGTCAGAAAGGAAGTAGTGGGGTGCATTATCAGCTGTACACCGGCTTCCAGCAGGATTATCAGCATCCAGGTGTCGGCCAAGCCCAAGAACATCACCATCATACAAATCTATGCACCATCATCTGACCATGCAGATGAAGAAGTAGAAGAATTTTACGAAGATCTTGAAGAGACCATTATGAAGATACCCAAGAAAGACATCATCATCATTCAAGGGGATTTTAAAGCCAAAGTAGGTCCTGACTCTTACAACCAATAGGCCGGAACAGTTGGTCAGTTTGGAACTGGAGAGACCAACGACAGGGGACTACGTCTGCTGGAGTTTGCCTGCACCCACAGACTTACCATTGCCAATACCCTCTATCCCCACAAGCAGTCAAGGAGGACAACCTGGCATGCACCAAACGGCAAGATCCATAACCAAATAGATTTTATCTTAACACCACGGCGCTTCAAATCCAGCATCAACAGAGCCAGAACAAGAACCTACCCTGGAGCTGACATAGGCAGCGACCACGACCTTGTGCTGCTGGTATTCAAAATGAAGCTGAAGAAAAACAAACAGCCTGCAAACCCACGTATCAAATTTGACGTGGACAAACTGAAAGATCCGATGTCGAGGAGATCTTCCAAGCTAAACTTGGCGGACGTTTTGCGGCATTAACCCTCCTGGACAATGACATCAATGACTTCACCAAAACAACTTTAATTAGGCAGTCCGAGAAACAGCAGAGGAGGTACTCGGTCGTCAGGGGAATAAACACCAGCCATGGACTTACCAATGACATCTTGGACTTCTGCGATACAAGAAGAGCACTGAAACCAACCAGTCTTCCAACCCTAAAGAATACCGGGAGGCCAACAATCTCGTGAAGAAGTCAATGTTAAAGGCCAGAGAGAAGTGGATCAGTAATCAATGTGATGAGATCGAAAAAAGCATGAAAGTGGGCAACAGTAAAAAGGCATACGACACCCTGAAGAAACTCACAAAACCACTTCAAACCAAATCATCAGTCATTGAAGACAGCTCCGGAAACCTCCTCACAGAATGCTCAGCTGCATTGAACAGGTGGTCTGAGTATTGTCAAGAACTATACAACTACCCAATCCAACCTGCCAAGAGGATAATAGAAGAGGAAGCAGCAACATCAAGAGTCCCCTCGCCATTACCTATACTGAGGGAAGAAGTGGAAGAAACCATCCGCAGTTTACCAGTAGGAAAGTCCCCAGGAGCAGACAACATACCAGCAGAGCTGCTCAAGCATGGTGGCGAAACAGTCATCACACATGTTACAGCTATCTGTCAGAAGATTTGGGAGACAAAACAGTGGCCAACAGAATGGACACAATCACTCATCATACCCCTGCCCAAGAAGGGGAATTTACGCCAATGCCAAAACTATAGAACAATCAGCCTCATCAGCCACGCCAGCAAGATCATGCTCAAAGTTATTTTGAATCGACTCAAGAAGGAGGCAGAAGAACACCTTGCAGAGGAACAAGCTGGGTTCAGGGCAGGCAAGAGCACAATCGAACAGATTTTTAACTGCTACATCCTGATGGAAAAACATCTTAAACATCAGAGAAACCTGTTCCACAACTTCATCGACTTCAAGAAGGCTTTCGACAGAGTATGGCACGAAGGCCTGTGGCAGGTCCTCAGAATGTTTGGCATTGAAGGACTAGTGCAAACCATCCTAGCACTATACAACACCGCAAGCAGTGCAGTCCTTCTGAACAATCAGGTCGGAGACTACTTCAAAACCACAGTTGGGGTCCGACAAGGATGCCTGTTATCTCCAGTCCTGTTTAATATGTTCTTGGAAAACATTATGAGAGAGACCCTCCATGACTTCCACTCTACCATCTCCATTGGCGGCAGACCCCTCAACAACTTGCGGTTTGCCGATGACATTGACCTCATGGGCGGAAGTAACACAGAGCTGCAAGATCTTACGACCAGACTTGAGAACAGAGCTGGAGCATATGGAATGGAGGTGAGCTCGGAGAAAAGTAAAGTACTTGTGAACAGCACGAGCAACGCCACTGCTAAAATTTACATGAACGGCCAGCAACTGGAGGAGGTAGACGCTTTTAAATACCTTGGTGCTACACTCACAAAGGACGGGCGATCGACGACAGAAATCAAAGTCAGACTAGCCATGGCAACATCTTACATGACAAAACTCACCACCATATGGAAACGTAAAGAGATCAGTTTCCCAATCAAACTAAAGCTCTACAAAGCCCTACTTCAGACTATCCTGCTGTGCGGAAGTGAAACCTGGACATTGACTGCTGAAACAGCAAAGCGAATCCAGTCATTCGAAACAAAATGCCATAGAAAACTGCTGGGCATATCCTGGAGAGAACGAAAGACCAATGAATTTGTCAAGAGCCAAATAACACGGCTGGCAGGTCCACAGGAACCCCTTCTCACCATGTCAAGAAGAAAAAGCTGACATGGTTCGGCCAGCTCACCTGCCACAACAATCTGCCAAAAACAGTACTGCAGGGAACACTCGAAGGTGGCAGAAAGAGGGGAAGACAGAACAAGTCATGGATGGACAACATCAGAGAATGGACCAGGATGAATGACTCGGCACTACTGCGCAGAGCCGAGGACCGAGATGGATGGAGGTTTACCACGGCATGGTCTTTCGTGTCTCCTCCACGACCGCCAAGGTCACGGAACTGATGATGATGATGATGATGATGATGATGATGATGATGATGATGATGATGATGATGATGATGTGATGGATGGTGTGTGTGTGTGTGTGTGTGGTGTGTGTGTGTGTGTGTGTGTGTGTGTGTGTGTGTGTGGTGTGTGGTGGTGTGTGTGTTGTGGTGTGTGTAAACAGTGAGGTGGGCAGGAAATTAAACAAGCGACCAACCACATCAACAAACAAATCAACTCGAATTAACCAGACATTCTTTCTCCTTCCCCAATCAATCATTCAAATAATCAATCAAATAATCAATCAATCAATTAATCAATCAAATAATCAATCAATCAGTCAGTCATTTAGTCAATCAGTCAATCATATAGCCAGTCAGCCAGCCACCCAACCGATCAGTCAACCTACCAATCAAGCAATTCATCAACCAAAACTGTATTCAATTCTCAACCAGAACAACAGATGTACACCCAAATCTGACCGTTTCTGCCTGCAGAGGTCACTGCTAGGCTAATGGACCATTAATTTTTCCCTGTAGACAGTGTATGTAACGCTGTTGTTTGAAAAACCATTTTCGTTTGACGAACTGGCAGGGTCAGTATACTCCTACAAGGTAAAAATTAATACAGTACGTCAGTTCTGTCACTCCTCAGAGAACCCCATTTTTCTGTTTGATTCCCAGATTTCATGAAAGACACAGTGTCTGCTTGGATTCCTGTTGAATGCATGCATTTTTCCATGCTCTACCTTTTGCACCATGTGTTTAGCATCTAAAGAAAAATGGGATTTTCTCCAAACTTGGGGAAAATGGAGTTGCTGTATTTTACATTTCAGGGGGCAGCAGTCCGTGTGAGTGGAAATAAAATCGGCTGATTTGACTGCGACATAAGGATACGAGTCTGATAGAGGTATTGCTTCCCCTTTGAAAGTGTGAGAATTGTATGAGAGGATTGGGACTGCAGTTGCTTGTTCTTCCCTCCCCTAGTCTTCACTGTTGTTGTTTTTGTATAGAAGAAGAAGTAGTAGTAGAAGTAGCAGCAGCAGCAGCAGTAGCAGCAGCGGTAGTAGTAGTAGCAGTAGTAGTAGTAGTAGTAGGAGGAGGAGGAGGAGGAGGAGGAGGAGGATAAAAAGAAGACGATGATGATGATTTTTTTAAAGAGTTGCTCAAAATGAATCCAATCTACAAAAAGAGAGCGATGGTTTAGTTGGGTTATGAAATAGCATTTGAAAAAACCCACTGCCTCAATGCGAGAGGGTAGAATACTTATTTTGAACAATAAATGAAAGGTTAGCAGTAGTCTCTCTCTCCAAGATAAAACCACATAATTATTTTAAGGCCACAAAGCCAATGATAATCACACAAGTGATTTAATATGCAAGTATAGTCTCATAAAACTCTTAAACTCAATAAAACACATAGCAACAATAATACAATGACCCCCACCCCCAAAAAACCAGCAACAACACACAAACAAACCAGGAATATAAAAAAGTAAAAGAACACCAATGTTAGCAATAAAGGTTTATGACAAAATAGACCAACACTCACAACTGCAAGAACAAGAAATGAATAATCTGTCACGGTAGTCAATAGGCCATGACAAAATTGTACGCTCTCGTACACAAAGCGCGCCATGGCGCGGACCAGAGCACACGAATGCCCGTACACACATACACAAACATGGACGCATATGCACACACACACACACACACACACACACACAGAGGTACATTTGCGCAACAATCTTAACGCGTGAAGAATCTTAATGTTCTTACGTTTTATGGCTTATCAGGAAAAAGAAGAAGTTTATTTTGGATGGAAGACAGAGACTGCATCAGAACGACACAGGGAAAATGGACGGTTTTCCTCAGCACTGGAGCTACGTGGCAGCAGTACGTGACCAGACAATGAGGGACTGTCAGCTACCACGCCACCAGCTTCGAATGGCAGAAGGATCGAAAGTGGGGAGGAGGGACATACCGCTGAACAGCCCACAGACAGACAGACAGACAGAAGGGGCAGAGCTGGAAAACACTCTTGAAAGTTAAAACAGTTAGTTGTATTTGCTTGTTTTTTCTGCAGGTATCTAGGAGAGAGAGCGCGCGCTAAATATATATATAAGCTTAAGTCTTGAGTGCAACATGATAAAGAAAATGGCGTATGGAATTGATTGTGCACAAAATTAATAGCGATTCATGCTGGAGAAGCTGCTATAATTTCATCACAATCGGAGATGAGAGCAGATTTGTGTAGGGGAATATCATCAGAGAAGCGTTGGTGCGAGACAGAATGGTGTTTTGAGATCAATAAAAGCTGTAGGGTATACAGCACAAAAGAAAAGAGAGGTGAGAACTGATCCTGGAGGAACTCCTAGAGCAAACCTGCTGGCCTGTGACCTGCAACGGGTCACAGAGACAATCCAGGAGCGGTCAGCCAAGTCGGAGCCAAACAATGACAGCACAGTGCCAGGCATTTGGGGGGGGGGGGGTGGGTGACAGAACATTCCCAAAGAACAGAATGACCCGTTTTGTCAAAGGCGGTCGTCAGGTCAAGTACAGTTAGCAAGGGAGAATGACAACAAAACCAAATCGTAGTTTCAAGGCTGTGACCAGCACGGCAGTCAGGTTGGTGAGGGTGAAGCGGGTGGTGGTGGTGGTGGTGGAGAAGATTGTGTAACAGCGGGAAGAACCTGGTTTTCTCCAGACGCTTGGAAAGGAAGGGGGTGGGTGGTGAACAGGTCTGTACTGTTTCAATTTCCCTGGAGCAAGGGTTGGCTGCTCAATACAGTTTTAGCGGGGTGGGGGATGTTACGGAACATACTGGTCAACAATGGAAAACACACACCACTTCCTCCAAAATAGGCACCCCTAGCTTGTTCATACGTTTTCGTTTACATTCAGAGACCATGGCAGAAAACCGTGCATGTGAGTGACAAATTACTTCTTTTATCCCAGAGTGGAACGCTCCTTGATCTGGAACTAAGTATATAGATACGAAAGAAACAAGCCGTGTGTGTGTGTGTGTGTGTGTGTGTGTGTGTGTGTGTGTGCACAGATAGGGGGGATATTTTTGCATGTGAGTGACCGCTGAATGTGGAAGGTAGAGGTTTTGTATCACTATTGTCATCAAATTACGGGTTTCGAGTTCAAATCTCAGCAGTGTCAGATGGAATAAGTAAGAAGACGGGAAGAAGCAATTTGTGAAATTATCTATTGCCAAATTATGTATAGACCTGCCAGTGCTTAGAACGTTTCATTTCAATACATGTACTGTGTCTAGTAAGCGTGCACATTAGATATCCTATAACTAATGCTACTGCCAGATGGGTTATGAAAACGCACAATGTACCCAGCATGCATACACAACTCCACTAGCGCATTGGGTTATGGGATTGGGTCAAACACCTGCCTATAAGCAAACATGGCGTAGTGACTATGGAACGCAGCACGCGCAGCAAGACCCCTTTGACTAAACAAACATTCCAGAAACCTGCAACGCTCTGAACCAATAGAAAACCTTTGATCAATATTTTTGCAAGGTTTTAGAATTCAGCATCTGTAGCAGCAAACGTCGCAACAGATTGCTATCCATGATCATTACTCGGGTTGTCCTCCCTGGGGACAATGCGTTGCCATAGGATAGCGCCGCCCATTAGACACTGGCCATCATTTTGCAGTCAGCTCCGTGCCCGTGTTATGCAGATGTCACTAATTATTCATGACTGGTGATGGACACCCGCTTGTGGAGCTGCAGCATGAGCGGCGTATTGTTAGACCCTAGCAGTGGTCCCTGGGCACGTCACCAGTTGTGTTGTGTTGTGTTGTGTTGTGTTGTGTTGTGTTGTATCATAATGTATTGCATTGTATTGGATTGGATGGTAGTGTGTTGTACTATGTCGTGGCGAATCGTGTCGTGAAGTGCATCACAACGTAGTGTAGTGTGTGGATCGGTGGTCTAGAGGTAACGCGCCTGTCTAGAATGCGAAAAGTCCGGGTCAGAAGTGTGCGGTGGTTCAAATTCCGTTTGGGCCCAAAACGTTTCCCCCATCCATTAGACCTTGAAAGGTGGTCTGGGCGCTAGTCTTTCGGATGAGACGATAAACCGAGGTCCCGTGTGTCACACAAAATTATTCAGCGCACGTAAAAGAACCCACGGCAACAAGAGAGTTGTCCCTGGCAAAATTCTTAGAAAAATGACACTCTGATAGGGAAACAAATACAGTTGCAGACCCAAAAAAGGGGGTGGCGCTGCTCTTGTGGCGAAGCGATCTCCCCAGGGAGAGCAGCCCGAATTTCACGCAGACAAATCTCGTGACTTAAAGAGGTATAAAATAAATGTAGGAAATCTACAACAATGCCATAATTACCGCACAATCAGCCTCATATGCCACCCAAGCAAGGTCATGCTGCAGATAATATTGAATAGACTGAAGCCACAAGCAGAGACCATCATTGCTGAGGAACAAGCAGGTTTCAGAGCAGGGCGCAGCACAACAGAACAGATATTCAACCTCAGAATACTATGTGAGCGGTACCTTCAACATCAACAAGACCTTTACCACGTATTTATCGATTTTAAGAAGGCATTTGACAGGGTGTGCATGCAGCTTTGTGGGCAAACATGAATTTGTACAGCATCAATGCAAAACCCGATCAGAGTCATCAAACAGCTGTACAGCGAGGCCACCAGTGCAGTGTACTACAACAACAACATTGGAGAATGGTTTCGAACAACAGTTGGAGTAAGGCAGGGCTGTCTACTCTCACCCACTCTTTTCAAACATCTTCCTTGAGAGAATCATGGCTGATGCACTGGAACATCATGAAGGATCAGTCAGCATTGGTGGCAGAACGATCACAAACCTCCGCTTCGCAGATGACATTGATCGAATAGCAGGATCAGAAAAAGAGCTTGCCAGCCTAACAGAACACTTGAATAAGGCCTCCAAAACATACGGCATGGAAATCAGTGCAGAGAAGACCAAACTGATGACTAATAACACCAACGGCATTAGCACTGATATCAGGTTAATGACCAGAAGCTGGAAACAGTTCAAAGCTTCAAGTACCTGGGAGCCATTGTATCAGACCAGGGATCCAAGCCAGAAGTAGTATGCAGGACTGCACAGACAATAACAGCTTTGTCAAAACTAAACACCATCTGGAGAGATAAAAATATCTCACTTATCTCCAAGATCAGACTAATGCGCTCCCTTGTCATATCCATATTTCTGTATGCCTGTGAATCATGGACCCTGACTGCAGATTTGGAGAGAAGAGCACAGGCGCGTGGAGATGAGATGCTTTCGGAGACTCCTTGGCATCTCCTACAAAGACCACATAAGCAACGAAAGCGTGCATAACAGAATCCAGCAAACCATTGGACCCTATGAGAACCTTCTAACGATCGTGAAAAAAAGCGTAAACTTAAATGGTATGGGCATGTCACAAGATCCAAAGGACTTGCAAAGACAGTTTTGCAAGGCACTGTCCAAGGAGGAAGAAGAAGAGGCAGACCAAGGAAGAGCTGGGAGGATAACATCAGCGAATGGACAGACCTAGAACTCAACAAAAGCCTGAGAAAGGCAGAACAGAGAGAGGAATGGAGGGAACTGGTTGTTGAGTCTTTGAGGGTGCCCCCACGGTCGTCAGACTACGGGACAGACAGAGAGAGTGTGGTGTAGTGTAGTGCAGGGCAATGTAGTGTAGTGTAGTGCAGTGCAGTGCAGTGTAGTGTAGTGTAGGGCAGAGAAGTGTAGTGTAGTGCAGTGCAGTGTAGGGTAGGGCAGAGAAATGTAGTGCAGTGCGGTGTAGCGTAGGGCAGAGAAATGCAGTGCAGTGCAGTGCGGTGTAGCTAGGCGAAGTGTAGTGCTGTGCGATGGCGTGTGGTGTGGAGTGGATTGGAACAGACGAAGCTATCTCAGGGCTGATCGTGACTGATGGAATCAGGAATGATTGTTTGCTCACTCTCAACTCCTGTCAGGTCTGTTAACAGTGTGTGTGGTGTGAGGTTAACACGGCGAGTTCACAACCACAGGACAAAGGCAAGCACCTGGTTACCATTCAAACATAGTTCAGGAAACTTAGGCTAGGTGAATATCTGGATAGATGTTCCAAAATGTGTATGGAATCACCTGCGCGCGCACACACACACACACACACACACACACACATATATATATATATATATATATATATCACAGTATCCTCGAAAGTAAAGAATAAAATAAACACACACACGCACACGCATCACCATCTTGGGGCACACGTTAAAAACCCTTTTCAACTTTTCGAAAGAGTAGGCTTTGTGTGCCAGTGTTGACAATGACAAAATTTACAAAACTGCTTACACTCGGGGCTGGATAAAAAGCAGGAGTGCATATCCTCGAAATAAAAGAACACACACACACACACACACACCACACACACACACAACACACACACACCCCACACACACACCCACACACCACACACACACACACACACACAGATCGAGAACGTGTTCGAGGATAGGACTGTTGTGGCAGTCATAAGCTATTCATTAGGTATGCAGACGTTTTAAAAGCGTGCGTTCGTTCTCATTAAGGGCAGAAGCTTTGGAGCTGACTGATCAACAAGATCTCCACCATTGTGTCTGTCATAATGCATGATTGATGCCCTCCACCACATAACGCCCGATCCCCCACTGTCCTGACCACGAGTGCATCCTGCTCTTGCACGTCCTCGTTGACACAGCAACTCCTGTTGGCCTTCTCTGGCTAAGCCATCTTCACCATCTGCTTTGAGTCGTGATCTATTGTTGCAGTGGAAACTGGATTTGTTAATCATAAAAACCGCAAAATTTCCAGACCGTTGTTTTGCAAGGAAAACGGAGCTTCTTCAACTTATGGCTTTGAACAAAAGATGAATTATGTTGGCCACCACTTTTACATGTTGGTGTATCGTTAAACTGCTAACCTTGAACTCCCCCCTTCCCCCCCCCCCCCCCCCCCTAAAGAAAACAGGAGGGAAAAAAAGAGTTTTATTTTACAGGTTTACACAAGAAGCTAGTCATTGCTTATAACACTTTATATAACTGTAGTTTAGAGCTTATTAACTATACTTTATCATAATTCAACCCTGTACTGTTCTACCCATAGCTTTGAGGAGAAATGATTTCTTCACTCTTTGGTCCTCGGCTAGAGCTCCGATGTTCATCAATGGTCAGATTTTTTTTCGTATGGAACCGTCCCCCCCCCCCCCTCCCCACCGCCATTTAGGTCGCCGCATTCCGATGTCGGGGATATTTCTTCACGTAAAACTGTACCTCTGAGTGCCAGTTTTCTCAGAAAAGGTGTTGTTCATGTTTCAGCTAATACGAAAGTGCACGGCTTTTTAGCTTGCAGAACTGTTCTAATAACTCATCCATCTGAAACCTGAATGTTGTCCACAGGAGCAAAGCATATACAGTCAACAAATTGTGCAATGCTAAACAGGATAAGACAGACTTATGTTTTTTGGTTTTTTAAAAGACCGAAACTGATATTTTTCCTGGAATCAATTTGTATCGAATCTTGTCACGATGAAAGTACTCGTACGTACACAGTCTGAAATTTAATTTAAAGGATATGTCAAAAAGGGCGCAGGAAGTGTTGTGTGTATGCTTGACAATGTTACCTTTTGGGCCAAACTAACTTCTGAAAAAAGCTTTATTTCAGTCGTGTGTCTTCTACTTATTTTTTTTCTTTTTGGAAAAAGATCATTTTCTACAACAAAGAAAACTATGGGTTTTAAAAGGTTTTTTTAGTTGTAGGGTACTTGCATAGTATTACATTGCACTACAGTTGTATTCTCTTATATTGTTTTGTATTGCGATGAATTGTATTAGAATATAATATTGTACCGCATTTTATAGAATTGTATTGGCTTGATTTGGCCTGCATTTCATCGTATTGTCTTGTCTTGAACGGCATAATATTGAACTGTTATTACGGCAAATTTTTGCGAGTGAAGTTGGCACGGCTTTTTAAAAAAAGATTATAAAGAAGTTCTGTCCATGCATTCTTTAAGTCTTCTGCATACTGCCTGCAGAGCAGCGTTAGTATTGTTTGCTTTATGTTAGTTTATATTCTGTTCACAATGAAAAACGCTACTCTTCTTGATAATCTTTCAATAAGTGATTTCTCTTGACTTCCATTACCTCTTTATATCAAACAACAAAAAGAGAAAGATATAGCGAGAAAAAGAAGAAGAACAAAAACAACAACAAAATCAACATTAACCACAACAACTTCAACAAGAACAACAATAAGAAGAAATAAACACAAAAACTACCACAAACACAGAACAAAACAAAACACACAAAAACCCACCCCAGCTTAAAAAACCCAAATCACACTCAACAACAGAAACAGACAGCAAAACAAACCTACCTTTCTCCTCCTTCACAAAACACACAAACACACACACACACACACACCAAGAAACTTGATAGAACAATACCACCTCAGTCTCCCACCTCCATCCCCACCCCCCACGCCCCCCAAAAAAGAAGAAAAACACGCAAATACCAACAAGAGACTGGCTGACCAAACAGCCACACAAACACTCACAAGCGCAGCTGGTGCCAAAGCAGCGACAGTCCCTCGCCAACTGCCACCACCTGTGAGAAACCTCACGGGCCAGCGTGCTAAACCCCCACCCCACCTTCCTCCAAGCACACAGACACGCAGACAGACGTACTGACAGGCACGATGTCGTGTGAGGTTGCGGAGAGAGCGAGAGAGAGAGTGTGTGAGTGAGAGAGAGAGGGAGGGAGAAGGAGAGAGAGAGAAGAGAGAGGGTGGGAGAGAGAGAGGAGAGGAGAGGAGAGAGAGAGAGAGATTGCCGTGGTGCTGTTCCACCTGCCTGTGGTCTGTAGACTGTCTGTCTGTCTTTCTGTCTGTCTGTCTGTCCCTCTGCCTGTGCGTGTGACTTTGGCAGTGAAAACTTGTGTTGCTCGCTCGCTCTCTACAACTGGCGTCGCTTTTATATTATCATTATTTTTATTATTTTTATTTTTATTATTATTATTATTCCGCTTGTTGATACGATTTGTTCTGGCTTGCAGGGTTTTTTGGTTTGATTTGGTGGTTGGTTGGTTGTTTGTTGTTGTTCTTTTTGTATACATATATTCTTATTGTCTGGGTTTTTTTTATGTTGTTGTTGAGATTTAGTCTGTACGTGAGTCTGTATTTGGTTTTTCTGTAAGAGTGCAATTCTGTGTGTCTGTCTTGGCTCTCGTGTGTGTGTGTGTGTGTGTGTGTGTGTGTGTGTGTGTGTGTGTGTGTGTGTGTGGTGTGTGTACGTGCGTGCGTGCGTGCGTGCGTGTGTGTGTGTGTGCGCCCTCGCGCACGTGTGTGTGTAAAGCAAAGTCAAACTACATACTAGGCTGTAAACAGTTGTTCGATATAAGGCAGAACTACACAATCATCATGTCTGCCTCATCTCTGCAGGATGAATGCGGACTGACATCAGTTGTGGAGGTCATCGCAGGGACGCAGAAACAGCGGCATGGCAGAGTATGTTAACATCCTGTGAAGAAAAACAGCTCAACCCAGCTAACATAGCGCTTTTACAGAAGGGGTCCGCCGATAGCTCAGTGGTCAGAGCACTCGCTTCCCCCAGCCAAGTTAAGCAGCATCGAGCGTGGTTACCAGTTGGATGGCTGACCGTTTGCGCGCCTTGGCTTCAATACAGTCCCCCAGTTCACCCATCTGTAAATGGGAACCTGCCTCTTTAGGGTCAGGGAAGGTAAAGCAGCGAGGGAGAAGAGATGGGCGCCACAGCCCTCAATATGCTGGCCCCTAAAGAAGTGAGGTCTCTGACGCCTCGCTCCCCTACGACCTTATAGGTTATGAGACACCTTTACCCTATTTTTTTTTAAACAGATGGAGATACTACAAAGACAGAAAAATGAGAGAGTCAGCTAGCAATCCCACCTTGCCCTCACAGCTTGGACTAGACCTCCTGTTGGCGGGCAGCACACGTCCTCAGCCCGCTGTACGGTCAGGCCCCAAGGAGGAGGGATGTCCTGTGCCTGAGGTCCCGGTGTGCACACTGCAAGTCAGACAGGTAGGGGCCTCCACACCAGGGGCTGCTGGCAGCTACAGGTGCACGCTAGGCTTGCTCCTCCTACCTAGGCCGTCTCTTTTCACTCTTTTCTTTTATTTCGAGGATAATGGAATAAGCACTCATGTGCTTTTTTTTTTTTTTTTTTACATCTTGTCCCAGTATGTACGCAGTTTTGTAAATGTTGTCATCCGTTCCCACTGGCTCACAATGGCCTACTCGTCCAAAAACCGGAACGGGTTTTAACGTGTGCGCAAGATGTTCCGCGTGCGTTCGCACACGGAAACCTCGGTTTATAGTCTCATCCGAAGTAAGGCAGGTAGAGGCCTTTACACTAACTAGGGCCTGTTTACAGTTACAAGTACACACTAGTCGTGCAGCTTGGTAGCTGAACTCTGACCTTTCCCACACTGTGTGCTCCTACCTAGTCAGTTAAAGCAGGGCTGTGTGGGTGACTGCAGTCAGTTAAAAAGCAAGGCTGTGTGGGTGACTGCAGTCAGTTAAAGCAGGGCTGTGTGGGTGGACTGCAGTCAGTTAAAGCAGGGCTGTGTGGGTGACTGCAGTCAGTTAAAGCAGGGCTGTGTGGATGACTGCAGTCAGTTAAAGCAAGGTTGTGTGGGTCATTGCAGTCAGTTGAAGCAGGGCTGTGTGGGTCATTGCAGTTAAAACAGGGCTGTGTGGGTCATTGTAGTCAGTTAAATCAGGGCTGTGTGGGTGACTGCAGTCAGTTGAAGCAGGGCTGTGTGGGTGACTGCAGTCAGTTAAAAAGCAAGGCTGTGTGGGTGACTGCAGTCAGTTAAAAAGCAAGGCTGTGTGGGTGACTGCAGTCAGTTAAAAAGCAAGGCTGTGTGGGTGACTGCAGTCAGTTAAAGCAGGGCTGTGTGGGTGACTGCAGTCAGTTAAAGCAGGGCTGTGTGGGTGACTGCAGTCAGTTAAAAAGCAAGGCTGTGTGGGTCATTGCAGTCAGTTAAAGCAGGGCTGTGTGGGTGACTGCAGTCAGTTAAAAAGCAAGGCTGTGTGGGTCATTGCAGTCAGTTAAAGCAGGGCTGTGTGGGTCATTGCAGTCAGTTAAAAAGCAGAGCTGTGTGGGTGACTACAGTCAGTGAAAGCAGGGCTGTGTTGGTGACTGCAGTCAGTTAAAGCAGGGCTGTGTGGGTGACTGCAGTCAGTGAAAGCAGGGCTGTGTGGGTGACTGCAGTGAAAGCAGGGCTGTGTTGGTGACTGCAGTCAGTTAAAGCAGGGCTGTGTGGGTGACTGCAGTCAGTTAAAAAGCAGGGCTGTGTGGGTGACTGCAGTCAGTTAAAGCAGGGCTGTGTGGGTGACTGCAGGCCCCTAGATTGGTCCACAGAGCCTGTTTGACAGGGAGTGAACAGGGGCTGCCAACAGTGGACCACTTCACATTCTCGGTCACTACCGTTTGTCACTGTCAGTGTCAAAGTCAACTGTGCCATTTGAAAATATAGGCAGTCTAGTAGCACTAGGGGGCAAAACGGATTTCATTTTCACTATCTCCGATGCAATTAAAGCTCAGGCACTCTGAAGACGACCACATGAGAGGAATATCACACACATATTAAAAAACAGTCATGAAGCTGTTTTGAAGAAAGACAAGGTCTCATAAACTGTATTGGAACAGACATTTGGAAACCGCTACATGGGGACAAGGCTTCCAGAGAAACCTTTGCACAAAAGCAGGATTTCTCGCTCCCAGTACAAGTCTAAGGCAGTCACATTACCTATTCACCAACACGTAACGTACCAAGCCCCCCAAAACTCCTTGCATTCACTTGGTTGTGAAAGCGCCTGCCACATACAGATAGAAGCTTGGCGGTGAACTTTTTCAATCACTTCTTTTCAACCAGGCCTCATTTCAAACGGCATCAGTTCTGAATGGAGAGAAAGAACTGTATACAGGAATAGGTTACATTAGTGTGATCGGTTTTGAAGACGGCGTTTTAGGTTTTTGGAAGGAATTTTAGGTTTTTGGAAGGAATTTTAGGTTTTTGGAAGGAATTTTAGGTTTTTGGAAGGAATTTTAGGTTTTTGGAAGGAATTTTAGGTTTGCTTAATTCATTTTCGTTGAAAAGCAAGAAAATTTAAGACGCCCCCTGAAATAACCCTCTAAAACGTCAGGGCCTGTTAAGAAAGAAAAATTTCCTAAATGTTTGGACCCCTTTGGGAAAAGGGGAAATCAACCTTCCGGGGGTTTCCAAAGCTTTTTGGCCCATAAAGCTGGGGCCTTTACATATTTACCCACGTAAAAAACCCCCCAAAAGTTTCCCAATTTTAAAAAAAAGGGCCACATACGGATAGAACGGCTGCCCTTTTCAAAAAAAAAAAAACATTAAAGGGCGTCGCAATGGGAAAGACTTTCGGTGTCAGAGGGCCGTTTAAAAGGTTTCAGGCCCACTTAAGGGTTTGAAAATTTAGGCGCTTTAATTAGTTCAGTTAAAGAGGCTAAAAATTCTAACTTTATTATTATTATTACTAAGCGAAGCCAGGAATATGGCTGGTGGTATTGGTCATGCAGCTTTCAAAGGATTCTGCCTGGTGTCTGTGGTAACTTGGGGCTGACTGCCGTTAAGTAAAGACTGGACTATTGTGGATGGTATGAATAATGCAGGAATAATGCGGCTATCAAAGGACGTCTCTCGTGACTGTGGTAACCAAGGTTTCATTCAGTGCTGTCCTTTTGGGAGGCATTGAGTGATTGGTGTGCATTCTTTGTAGCTATCGAAAGGGTGTGTGTTGTTGGGGGGGGGGGGGGGGACCCGTCATGCAAAAGTCTCCCAGTGCTGAACCTGGGAGCTCTGGCCCAGGCAGAAAACTATAGGGGTCCAATAATGGGCACGTGTGCGCGAGTGTGTGTGTACATACCTACTCTGTGTGTTTCGTGTGTGAGTGCCTGCGTGCGTGCGTGGGGTGTGTGTGTGTGTGTGTACTTGTGTGTGGGGGGGGGAGGGGGGGTGCGCCTGCGTGCGAGCGTGCGCCGTGCGTGGTGTTTTATGTACGCGCGCGCGCTTGCTTACACCAAGAACATACACGTGGCATGTGCTTACGCACGCAAAATCATCACCCGCCTATCCAATCATCTATTCACATGCACATGTGCACGCCCGGGGCGCTTGGAAAATTGAGGAACCTATACTAGAATAGAGAGCGCTAGGGCCACTTTTAAAATGCATGTTTTGGGGGTGGGGGTGGAACTAAATTTCGAGGATATTGCAGCACTCCGCTTCCACGGGCCTAATCTTTGACCGTAACACAAGAATACAAGTCTGTTACTTCAAAAAACCCACTGGGTTACATGAAGGTACACATTAGACAAGCACACAGCTCTTCTCACACACTTAAACATACAAGTACTCATCATTCACACATTATCAATTAGAAAGTTCAACAATTACGCACCTACAAGATACACATAACATTGATAACTCCAAAACTGACGGAGTATGGTTTTCAAAAACAGACACTCCTACCGCAGGAGTTTAGGCCTAATGGTTTAAACAAGACTGTCCCGCAGGGAACAGTACAAGGAGGGGGATGGAGAGGCAGACAGAGAAAACGACGGGGAGACAACACCAGACAGTGGACTGGCCTTGAGTGGAACGACTTGCTACGGAAAGCAGAGGACCGCGGGGAGTGGAGGAAGCTGGTTGCAAAATCTTCATTGGTGCCCCACGAATTAAGGAACTACGGGATAGGTGAAGGTGAAGGACGGAAGATGTAAACTTATCACCGAAATTCGTGTCTCTTCAGTCAACTTAGATTGCAAGTTGTTGAAACAAAGCAGACTGCCAGAAACTGCCCTATGCAATTCTTCATTTTTCTTCTTTCTTCGAATACAGCTCTGAGGTTCACAACTGTGGAGATTGTTTTGAGGATACGACAGTGTTCCCCGTCATGTAGGTAGCCGTATACAGACTTTGGCAGGGGGAGACTTGTTATCTGTTAAGTCTTTCTTGGGGAAAAAACAAAGCTTGGAGAATGGACCAAGAAGGCAGAAAATAGGCAAGAAGGAGGTGACAGGAAGAAAAAGGCAGGAACAAAGAGAGGGATAGAAAAGAGGGAACTCCTGGCACAGAATTTCCAGAAGGTGGGAATGCTGTTTATACTGACAGCCCCCCCCCCCCCCCCCAGGCATCCCCACGGGGGAGCCAACAGTTCAGTTGACTAAACAACAAAACTGATAGTAATGATAATAGCAACAACAACAACAATAACAATAATGTATGGTAAAAGGTTCAGGTAAAGGTGTCCCATAACCTATATTAAGGTCGTAGGGGAGCGAGGCGTCAGAGACCTCACTTCTCTAGGGCCAGCATATTGAGGGCGGCGCCCATCTCCTCTCCCTCGCTGCTTTACCTTCCCTGACCCTAAAGAGGGCAGGTACCCATTTACAGTTGGGTGAACTGGGGGAACTGTACTGAAGCCAAGGCATGCAAACGGTCACCCATCCAACTGGTAACCACGCTCGACGCTGCTTAACTTGGCTGGGGGAAAGTGAGTGCTCCACCACTGAGCTATCCCGTCCTCATATAATGTATGGTATTTTATATCAAACGGAACAAAACCAAACAACGCTAATAATCATACTGAAATATCTCTCTTTATTCTGAAAGAGTTTATATATATATATATGTATATATATATATTATATATGTATATATATATATATTATATATGTATATATATAGATATATATATATATACATACAAAATGTCATTGACATGAATGAAAGTTCTTGGCTATAAGCGCTATAAGCTATGAGCGTAATAAATAAACCGTTGGCTTGTTGTAGCAACTCTGCTTCGATCGGTGATTTAGAACCACGTTTTTTCTGAATGGACATCTCTTTAAACCAAAGCTATTCAAGACGCTGTCATTGTTGTCAGTCCCGCTGTTGGAGTCGTTATTGCTGTTCATATTGTTATTATTGTTCTTGTTGTTGCCCTTAGTGAGTTTATCATCATTGTTGTCATTGTTGATGCTGCGAATTGGTACATTTAAGGTGACTTTGTTATTGTCGTCGTTTTTAATTGATTTGTTTTCGAAAATACACGTATATGTTTTACTTTGCTTGTCTGTTCCGTTGAAACTTTTTTTTTTGCTGTCTCAGTAGGAAGTAGTCTGCAAGCTCACTAATATTTCATCGTCAGTTCGTTCAATTCAACTGAAAACAAACAAAAAGCGATGTTGTTAGAGCACTGCATTGAAAACAAAGCCAACGCAAAAAAAAGCCCAACCCGAAACAAGTTTGTTGTGTGTAAAATGACTGATATCTGAATGCAACCATCAGATCAGGCTCAGGGTAGACAAGTGTGCTGTCGAAAAGTAAGGGGGGGGGGGCAGGGGGGGAAGGGGGGGGGCAGCCAGAGCTGATGAGTTGATTCTTTGCTTGAAAGAACGGACTGTGGACCTCTTTAAAACATTTCCCGATGGAATTTCACTCCTTTTGTTTTTTCGTTCCTCGGCTAGAGCTCCGAGTTCACCAATGGTGAGATTCTGAGTCTGCCACTCGTTGTGCGCATTATTGAGGTAGCCGCATACCGACCTCGGGGATGGCTTGTAAGCACGACACCTGTATGCATGCGGTAGTTTTGAATGTTGTCACCCGTTCCTACCGGTACGAAATGGCCTACTCTTCCGAAAGGCAGAACATGTTTTAACGTGTGTGCAAGATGTTCTGCGTGTGTCAGCACACCGGTCGTGGTCTGTCCGGAAGACCTGTAAGGGGACTGATGGAGTCAGTTCTCTGTTTCTGGTCCATCCACCTGGAATGACCTCCCTCTTTCACTTCGACAAAAGCCTTCACTTGATACCTTCAAATCCAGCCTCAAAACACACTTATTTCCTACCTGAGACTTTCCCCCCACATATCTGTCCCTAATTTTCAACAGCATCTTTCACCTTCTAAGTGTTGTTCCGAGTGTGTGTGTGTGTGTGTGTGTGTGTGTGTGTGTGTGTGTGTGTGTGTGTGTGTGTGTGTGTGTGTGTGTGTGTGTGTGTGTGTGTGTGTGTGTATGGTGTGTGTGTGTGTGTGTGCGTGCATGCGTGCGCGCGCATGGTTTTAAAATCTGTTGTTCATTATGTTTAAGGAGAGTTGCATGCCTGTAAAGGATTGAGTGCAAGCGCTTCGATTTGTTTGGTTTTTTTTACAAGATTTAGCGCTATATAAATTCCATATATTATTATTATTATTAGAACGATGCCAGCAGCTGCCGGGCCACAGCCCCTCCCCACACCTCCTCTGTGAGGGCTGCCTCCCTCAGACCACCGCCACACCACGCTAACCACGGGGCTAACCCTCCCCCAGCATCCCTGAGTCAGTTTTGTGTCTGCCTTAGTTTTGCAGGAGGAAACATTTCCTACGAAACAGACAAGAAAAAAAAAGTGGCAGCAAACAATAACTTTTTTTAACTCACAAGCCACAGAGTCCTCTCCAACAAGCAGCAGCATTTTGAAAGAGAGGAAACCCCTATGTTAAGAAGAAACGGACACACGATGTCAGAAAGAAACACACTGTGGATCGGTGGTCTAGAGGTAACGCGCCTGTCTAGAAAGCGAAAAGTCCGGGTTCGTATCCCGTCTGGGCCCGAAACTTTTCCCCCATCCATTAGATCATGAGTGGTGGTCTGGGCGCTAGTCTTTCGGATGAGACGATAAACCGAGGTCCCGTGTGTTACAGAAAATTATGCAGCGCACGAAAAAGAACCCACGGCAACAAGAGAGTTGTCCCTGGCAAAATTCTTAGAAAAAAGCCACTCTGATAGGGAAAGAAATACAGTTGCAGCAAAAAAAAAAAAAAAAAAAAAAAAAAAAAAAAAGGGTGGCGCTGCTCTTGTGGCGAC
Source organism: Rapana venosa (assembly GCA_028751875.1). Classification (NCBI taxonomy): domain Eukaryota; kingdom Metazoa; phylum Mollusca; class Gastropoda; order Neogastropoda; family Muricidae; genus Rapana; species Rapana venosa. Next base: position 58,327,431 of record CM054150.1, read on the forward strand.
GTGCTCTCCCCGGGGAGAGCAGCCCGAATTTCACGCAGAGAAATCTCGTGACTTAAAGTGGTATAAATAAATAAATGTCAGAAAGAAACACACTATTTCAAAAAGAAACACACTATCTCAGAAAGAAACACACTATCTCAGAAAGAAACACACTATCTCAGAAAGAAACAAACTATTTCAGAAAGAAACAAACCCATCATAGCAAAAAAAACCACAACAAAACCAAACCCAAACACTCTATGTAAAAACAACAACAACAACAACACACACACACACTTCTGCTGCTGCCCAGCTGACAAGTGGAGACCTAACGCAGCAGAAAACTTCCATAAGCAAGGCTGTACACAGAAAGAAACAATGTGTACACAGAAACAATGTGTGTACAGGCACAATGTGTGTACACAAACAATGGATCGGTGGTCTAGAGGTAACGCGCCTGTCTAGAAAGCGAAAAGTCCGGGTCGGAAGTGGGCGGTGGTTCATATCCCGTTTGGACCCGAAAATTTTTCCCCATCCACTAGACCTTGAGTGGTGGTCTGGGCGCTAGTCTTTCGGATGAGACGATAAACCGAGGTCCCGTGTGTTGCACAAAACTTATTTAGCGCACGTAAAAGAACCCACGGCAACAAGAGAGTTGTCCCTGGCAAAATTCTGTAGAAAAAAAAGCCACTCTAATAGGAAAACAAATGCAGTTGTAGACAGAAAAAAAGAGAGAAAAATGGGTGGCGCTACTCTGTGGCGACGCGCTCTCCCCGGGGAGAGCAGCCCGAATTTCACGCAGAGAAATCTGACGTGACTTAAAGTGATATAAATAAATATAAATAAATAAATAAATGTGTATACAGAAACAATGTGTACATACAATCAATATGTACACACAAACAATGTTCATATTGACAAACAAAATAACACGAACAACAAAACTAGTATCAGCTTTTCCCAGACGTACAACATATCATTTCAAAAAGGTTACAGTGGTTTTCCGTGTAGAGTTGGCGAGTCTCGGAACAATTCGGGCATACAACAAACTATTTGAAATGGTTTTTCCTTGTAGAGGTAGTGAGACTCCGAATGATTGCGACATACAACAAACTATTTCAAATGGGTTTTTTTCCTTGTAGAGTTAGTGAGACTCTGAATGATTGCGACATACAACAAACTGTTTCAAACTGTTATCATGGATTTCCATGTCCTGCTGGAGAGGCTCTAAAAGACTCAACACTCCCCGCCCCACCCCACCCCACCCCCATTCCCTATGGCCACGATGATCATCGTATGACACTGCATCACATTGGCTTCCACCGCCAGCAGTGTCCTGTATTGCCGAGGTTGTCGGGCTCCAACAGGCCCCCGTCCACAGTGGTGTGCGCACAAGGCCAGTAGGAGGGTGAACAGCACACAGGTAGCATCGTCTGCTTTGGGATGAACCTGGGAGACAAGGGTCAAACTACCTGAGCAACAGCGCAGGTGGCTGCGTTCCTCGGTCCTGCTTGAAGCCTATCTGTGGAAATCTGCGTGCACTCTGTAGATCATACACCACCACCACCACCACCCCTTTCCTCAATAATTTATTTATTGGTGTGTTCAGTCAATCAATCATTCGTTCATTTATTCATTCATTCCCTTCTCATGGAGGAAATCGTTGAACAGGCGTCACATACAATCGCAAATAATTATAACCAGGTTTCCCAAGAATGACTCCTCACTTTCCTCCCGACTGCTCTGAGTGCAATGAAGAAAACTGTCAGATTCAGAGGCTGTTGGCGTCATGGCTTCCTGCTGCTGACCTCAGTCACCTCCTCCCCCCTCCCTGTCTCCCCCCCCCCCCCCCCCTGCCTGGGCGAGTTGCCGCTAGTCTAGTCTGTCTCCTCAGCAAACTGTGCCACTCTTGGCAGGCGGTGAAGGCATCTCTTCAGTGTGGGCATGCATCTCCCTCCATCTCCTTAGTCCAACTGTTACTTTTTCCCTTTTCTTTCTTTAGTTATCAAGGGTTACAGATAAGAATTCATATACTTTTGTCATCCCACCATTGCCCTGATCAGGCACCAGTTCAAACAAAACAAAACGAAACAAATCCAAACAAACACGACAAATGCAACAAACAAAGCCAGTGGAGGACTAGCAGGAGGTGTGCGGTCTACCTTCACTACGGTCAGAAAACCACTGAAGGGGCATAGCAGCAGCGCATGTAGCGTCCAGTGGGTAGCCTCATAGCAGCCTGATATTGATGCCTTAGGTAAACGTACTGCTAAGATAAAGTACAGCAACTGCAACCAACGCGTTAACGGTGCAACAGAATAAGGCAGGGTGGGGGATAAGGCTGGGATGAGCAATGTGGAAAGAAAAGTACTAAGAAACTAACTGAATAAGGAAACATGCAATCATGATAATGAAACAAAGGAAAGAAGTAATAAAATTACTTTATTATAACCGCCTTTCAATATTTTTTTCCGTAAAAACTGATTAACACTCTCGTGTGTTGAGACGCTAAACAACACGCAAGCCCTAATGTCTAGAATATTTTCTGACTGGCTTTCCTCATTTGAAAATACGGATGATCTTAACAAGAATTAACAGAAGTGAATACTCAAAATAGCATGCAGTTTTAAAATAGTCAAAATGTTTGAACACAAAGTTGTAGAAAGAAATCCAATGAAAGTGATCAATATTTTCTGTTAAATACAAAGGCTTTTTTTTCGCAAGTATAGTATTTAACACACCAGCACCAGTAATTTCACGGCCAGTATTGTCTTCAGTGCCGTGTTGTCAGTGGCACAAACAATGTAGACGTTTTACGACACAGCACAGTTTTGTCCAGATACAAAGAGAATGGACACAGAACAGAGGAGGAGGAAGCAGGTCACTGCGATTTACGGGATCCCATTGTGTGCAGAACTATCAGCTCTGCGCTCACTCAGACTCCATTTAGTCACAGGCCTGCTCACTGAGAGGCTGAGTTACTTGGTTGTGTTCATATGAGCAGAATGAGTCGTTCCAGCACAGCCTTGCTCTCACTGTTCCCTGCACAACAGCACGATCCAGGAGCCTCTGCAGCCAGCTGATCATCATCAGAGTGGAGCCTGTTTCCACAGTTGAACTACAGGACCCTTATGTTCATTATGGTTTATATCCAATAACTGATTTTTGATCAGGGTCTTGCCTTTAAATTAGTGAAGGGAGAACTAGAACAGCTTAAAACGCCGAAGTCGGATGCGCTGGGTCTGACTTGTCAGGTGCTTGGCAGCCCGACGCATTTGTGCTCATATGACAGACGACAATAGTTGCTGTCTGAGCGTTCAACATGACGACGAGAGAAGAGAATCTGTACACTGCATCGCCAGCAGTGGAAGGAGCACTCGCTTTCCCCAAGCTAAGGTTAAGCAGCGTTGAACGTGGTTACCAAGTGTATAGGTGACTGCTCGTGTACCTT
>CM054150.1:58335860-58375860 GCA_028751875.1 Rapana venosa
TGTTGTCCCTGCATAATGCGGCATTGCTTGTCTGCTGTTGTCTCTGCATAATGCGGCATTGCTTGTCTGCTGTTGTCCCTGCATAATGCGGCATTGCTTGTCTGCTGTTGTCCCTGCATAATGCGGCATTGCTTGTCTGCTGTTGTCCCTGCATAATGCGGCATTGCTTGTCTGCTGTTGTCTCTGCATAATGCGGCATTGCTTGTCTGCTGTTGTCTCTGCATAATGCGGCATTGCTTGTCTGCTGTTGTCTCTGCATAATGCGGCATTCCTTGTCTGCTGTTGCCTCTGCATAATGCGGTATTGCTTGCCTGCTGTTGTCTCTGCATAATGCGGCATTGCTTGTCTGCTGTTGTCTCTGCATAATGCGGCATTGCTTGTCTGCTGTTGTCTCTGCATAATGCGGCATTGCTTGTCTGCTGTTGTCCCTGCATAATGCGGCATTGCTTGTCTGCTGTTGTCTCTGCATAATGCGGCATTCCTTCTCTGCTGTTGCCTCTGCGTAATACGGCATTGCTTGCCTGCTGTTGTTTCTGCATAATGCGGCATTGCTTGTCTGCTGTTGTCTCTGCATAATGCGGCATTCCTTGGCTTTGGTGGGGGTTTCGTGTTGTTGTGTTTTGTTTGTTTTCTTCTGTTTTTAGGAGGGTAGGAGGTGGCCACTGCGTTTTTGTTGCTGTTATTTTGTTTTACGGAGTGTTGGTTTTGTGGAGTTTTTCCTTGTTTTGTCCTCAGCCTTGTTTCACTTGTTTCTGCATTGTCCTCATCCACCTCAACCCCGCTGTGCACACTAGAGGGGAGGCGACTTGTAACGCCGGGGGTATCTTTGTCGTCTGCTTTTCTTCTGTGGATGTCGGTACTCAGAACATGTCGTACACACCAGCCCATATCTACCCAGAAGTCTGCTTCACTGCTGTCTGGCTGAGGACAGCACAGGAGCCGGGTGGACAAGACATTCTGCATCTAGCTGCATCAATGCTTCTGAAGTTGGAGTCTTGGGTTTGAAGCTCGTCAGCATCTCCCGCCGGGGAGAGGAATATTTTGGGGACGGGATAGCTCAGTGGTCGGAGCACTCGCTTTCCCCAGCCAAGTTAAGCAGCGTCGAGCGCGGTTACCAGTTGGATGGGTGACCGTTTGCGCGCTTTGGCTTCAGTACAGTTCCCCCAGTTCACCCAGCTGTAAATGGGTACCTGCCCTCTTTAGGGTCAGGGAAGGTAAAGCAGCGAGGGAGAGGAGATGGGCGCCGCCCTCAATATGCTGGCCCCTAGAGAAGTGAGGTCTCTGACGCCTCGCTCCCCTACGACCTTATAGGTTATGGGACTCCTTTACCTCCTCCTCCTTTAGCATTTGGTTAATCAAAGATGGAGGAGATTGTTGTTGCCGGCTTGCATGTTGGCTTTCTTTAACAATAGCCCTGGTCAGCTTAGGTGCAAACCCGCCAGTGCCTCACACCTCTGAAAGATCAGATCTGCTCAAACGTTCGAAATGTCATCGTTCGTGTCAGCGCGTTCAGGACGGGAAAAAAGGATAACTACTCCACATGCACCCGTGGCTTCTCCAGCGTCTTTGTTCCGTATTTGGTGACGCATCCCCTGACCAGATGTCTTGATAGATGTTGGTGAAGTGTACAATTTATTTGTTTGTTTGTTTGATTATTTATTCATTCTTTATTTTATTCTTTGATTCGATGATAATGGATTAAGCACTCATATGCTTTATTTTTGCATCCAGTCCCTGTGTGAAGACTGGGATTTTTTTTTATTCACATTTTGGTTCATACTGTTCCACGGTCACAATTGGCCTATCTTTCGAAAGGTGGCAGGTTTTACGTGTGTGTGTGTGGTGTGGTGTGTGGTGTGTGTGTGTGTGTGTGTTTGCGTGTGTATGTGTGTGAGAGAGAGGGGGGTGGGGATGGGGTATGTGAAACTTTTCCCCTATACCAATGAGGCAGTGTTGGGAGTGATTACACAAAGTTTCGACTTACAAGGACTGGAATTAAGTAGTATGCAACACACACGACCACACACACTCACACCACACACACCTACACATCAGTAGGACACACTACCACAACCATTAACACCCACACACCACACACCACCACGATCACCAGACAACATCACACACCACACACACACCTCAACACAGCACACACACCATCAACACACACAAACACAACATACACAACACCACACCACACCACACACACCCACACACACACACACACACCACACACCAACACACACACACCACCACACACCACACACCCACACAACACACACCAACCACACACACACCACACACCACAACCACACACCACACACACCACACACACACACACACACCACACAACACACACACACACACACCACCACACCCACACCACACACACACACACACACCACACACAACACACACAACACACACACACAAACACACCAACACACACACACACACCACAACACACCACACAACACACACACACACACACCACACCACACACCACACACCAACACACACACCACACACCACACACACACCACACCACACACACACACACACACCACACACACCACACCACACACACACACACACACCACACAACACACACCACACACACACACACACACCACACACCACACACACACACCACACACCACACACACACACACACACACACACACACAACACACACACACACACACACCACACACCACACACCACACACACACACTCACAACACACACACACACCACACACACACACAAACACACACACACACACACACACCACACACCCCACACACACACCTCACCACACAATACACACACCCCCCACACCACACACACCACACACCCCCACACACACACACACACACACCACACATACACACCCACACCACAAACCCAACACGCCCACAACACAACATAACACAACACAACGCATACAACACACTCACAAACAAAAACACAAAAAACACACACAACACACACAAACTCACAGACACACCACCACCACCCCCACAACCAATCACACCATACCCACCCCAAACAGCACAACAGACATACCCAAAACAATACACCACACACACACACACCACCACTACCATCACCACACCACTTCACACCACCACCACCACCCCACCACACACACACCACCACCATCACCACACCACTTCACACCACCACAACCACCCACACACATACCACCACCACCACACCATACATACACACCACCACAACACACACATCACCCCCCACCACCACCACCACCCCCGCACAAACACCCCACCACCACCACCCCGCACACACACCACACACCACCACATTCATACATACACACACCACAACACACACAGACACACCACCACCACCACCACCACCACACAACACATACACACCACCACAACACACACACACCACCACACCACACCACATCACCCCCCTCACACACAACACACACACCCTCCCCACCCCGACACACACACCCCCCACCACACACACCACCACACACACACACACTACTGACTCGAGGTTCAACGGCCTGACACCCGGAAGTGAGGTAACCGGAAAGAAAGCACTAGGCAGTGACAATAATGGCGGTGTTATCTGTGTGCGGTGACTGTCGCACTGACGACTGGTGACTGTCGTCTGCCTAGAGCTGTGCCCTCACTCACAAAGCCTGCCAGCCTGCTGGTCTGCCCTGCCCTGCCCTGCCCTGCCCTCAGTGGGGAGTGTCCACCTTGACCTCAGGGATGGACAGCCCACAGTCTCACTGCCCGACGTCTCTTTCCACTTCTTAAGTTCGTTGACATTAAGAAAGAAAGAAAGAAAGAAAGAAAGGAAGAAAGAAAGAAAGGAAGGAAGGAAGGCAGGAAAGAAGGAGGAAGGCAGGAAGGAAGAAAGGAAGGAGGAAGAAAGAGAAAGGAAGGAAGGAAGAAAGAAAGAAAGAAGAAAGAAAAGAAAGAAGAAAAGAAAGAAAAGAAAAAGAAAGGGAAGGAAGAAAGACATAGAGGGATAAAAAAAAAAGGCATGAAGAAAGAAAGAAAGAAAGAAAGGAAGGAGGGACAGAAAGAAAGAAAGGAAGAAATAAAAAAGGAGGAAGGAAGAAAGAAAGAAAGAAAGAAAAGGCAAGGAAGGAAGACATGGAGGGATAAATAAAAAAGAAAAGGTCAAATGAAGAAAGAAAGAAAGAAAGAAAGAAAGAAAGAAAGGAAGGAGGACAGAAAGAATGAAAGGAAGGGGGCAGGAAGGAAGAAATGAAGAAGGAAAGAAAGAAAAGGAAGGAAAGAAAAAAAAAAGAAAGAAAGAAAGAAAGAAAAAGAAAGAAAGAAATAAAGAAAGAAAGAAAAGGCAAGGAAGGAAGACATGAAGGGATAAAAAAAAAAGGATGAAGAAAGAAAGAAAGAAAGAAAGGAAGGAAGGAGGGAAGGAAGGAAGGAGGACAGAAAAAGAAAGAAAGAGAAAAAGGGAAAGGGGGAAAAAAAGAAAGAAAAGAAAGAAAAAAAAGGCAAGGGAAAGGGGAAAGAGGGATACAAAAAATAAAACATGAAGAAAGAAAAAAAGAAAAAGGGGGGGGGAGGGAAAAAAAGAAAGAGGGAAATAAATAAAGGAAGGGGGAGGAAGAAAGGAGGGAAGGAAGGAAAGAAAAGAAGAAAAAAAGAAAGAAAAAGAAAAGAAAGAAGAAAAAAAAAAGAAGAAAAACACCACACACACCACAACACACACCACACCACCACACACACACACCACACAACACACCACAACACACACACACATCACAACACACACACACCACACACACACACACCACAACACACACACCACACACACACACATTACACACACACACACCACACACACAATACACACACCACACCACACCACCACACACACCACACACACCACACAAACAACCACACACACACACACACACACACACAATACACACACCACCACACACACCACACCACGCACACACACCACACACACCACACAAACACACACACACCGCACACAATACACACACCACACCACATACACACACACAATACACACACCACACCACATACACACCACACACACACACCACACACACCACACAACACACACACAATACACACACCACACACACCACACCACATACACACACCACCCCACACAATACACACACCACACACACACACCACACCACACACACATACACACACCACACACACACACCACACACACAACAATACACACACCACACCACCCCACACACACACAATACACACACCACACACACACACCACACAAACACACAATACACACACCACACACACACACCACACACCACACCACACCACACACACAACACACAATACACACACCACACACACACACCACACCACACACACACACACACACACAATACACATACCACCACACACACACACCACACACACAACACACACACACACACACACCACACACAATACACACACCACACCACATACACACCACACACAATACACACCCCACACCACATACACACCACACACACACACACACACACACACACACACCACACAACACACACATACACCACACAATGCACACACCACACACACCACACACAATACACACACCACACACACCACACACACACACACACACACACACACACACCACACACACACACACACACCACACACACACACACACACACACACACCACAAACACGCCACACCACACCACAACACAACATAACACAACACAACGCATACAACACACTCACAAACACAACACAACACACACACACAAACTCACAGACACACCACCACCACCACCACACCACATCACACCATACCCACACCACAGCACAATAGACATCATCATCATCATCAGACCCGTGACCTTGGCGGTCGTGGGGGAGACATGAAAGACGATGCCGTGGTAAGCCTCCTCCATCCATCTCGGTCCTCAGCTCTGCGCAGTAGTGCCGAGTCATTCATCCTGGTCCATTCTCTGATGTTGTCCATCCATGACTTGTTCTGTCTTCCCCTCCTTCTGCCACCTTCGAGTGTTCCCTGCAGTACTGTTTTGGGCAGAGTGTTGTGGCGGGTGACGTGGCCGAACCATGTCAGCTTTTTCTTCTTGACGATGGTGAGAAGGGGTTCCTGTGGACCTGCCAGCCGTGTTATTTGACTCTTGACAAATTCGTTGGTCTTTCGTTCTCTCCAGGATATGCCCAGTAGTTTTCTATGGCATTTTGTTTCGAATGACTGGATTCGCTTTGCTGTTTCAGCAGTCAATGTCCAGGTTTCACTTCCGTACAGCAGGATCGACTGAATTAGGGCTTTGTAGAGCTTTAGTTTGATTGGGAGAAACTGATCTCTTTACTTTTCCATATGGTGGTGAGTTTTGTCATGGAAGATGTTGCCATGGCTATTCTGACTTTGATTTCTGTCGTCGATCGCCCGTCCTTTGTGAGTGTAGCGCCGAGGTATTTAAAAGCGTCTACCTCCTCCAGTTGTTGGCCGTTCATGTAAATTTTAGCGGTGGCATTGCTCGTGCTGTTCACAAGTACTTTACTTTTCTCCGAGCTCACCTCCATCCCATATGCTCCAGCTCTGTTCTCAAGTCTGGTCGTAAGATCTTGCAGCTCTGTGTTACTTCCGCCCATGAGGTCAATGTCATCGGCAAACCGTAAGTTGTTGAGGGGTCTGCCGCCAATGGAGATGGTAGGGTGGAAGTCATGGAGGGTCTCTCTCATGATGTTTTCCAAGAACAGATTGAACAGGACTGAGGATAACAGGCATCCTTTTCGGACCCCAACTGTGGTTTTGAAGTAGTCTCCGACCTGATTGTTCAGAAGGACTGCACTGCTTGCAGTGTTGTATAGTGCTTGAATGGTTTGCACTAGTCCTTCTTCAATGCCAAACATTCTGAGGACCTGCCACAGGCCTTCGTGCCATACTCTGTCGAAAGCCTTCTTGAAGTCGATGAAGTTGTGGAACAGGTCTCTCTGATGTTGAAGATGTTTTTCCATCAGGATGTGGCAGTTAAAAATCTGTTCGATTGTGCTCCTGCCTGCCCTAAACCCAGCTTGTTCCTCTGCAAGGTGTTCTTCTGCCTCCTTCTTTAGTCGATTCAAAATAACTTTGAGCATGATCTTGCTGGCGTGGCTGATGAGGCTGATTGTTCTATAGTTTTGGCATTGGCGTAAATTCCCCTTCTTGGGCAGGGGTATGATGAGTGATTGTGTCCAGTCTGTTGGCCACTGTTTTGTCTCCCAAATCTTCTGACAGATAGCTGTAACATATGTGATGACTGTTTCGCCACCATACTTGAGCAGCTCTGCTGGTATATTGTCTGCTCCTGGGGACTTTCCTACTGGTAAGCTGCGGATGGCTTCTTCCACTTCTTCCCTCAGTATAGGTAATGGCGAGGGTGCTCTTGATGTTGCTGCTTTCTCTTCTATTATGCTCTTGTACAATAGACATACACACACAATACACACACACACACACACACACACACACACCACCACCACCACCCACCCCACCACACACACACCACCACCATCACCACACACTTCACACCACCACCCCCACCCCCACACACACCACCACCACCACACCATATATACACACCACCACAACACACACATCTTCACCACCATCCACCACCACCACCACCCCACACACACACAGACACACCACCACCCACCACCACCACACACAACACATACACACCACCACAACACACCACATCACCCCCTCACACCCCACCCCCACCTCCCCACCCGACACACACACACACCCCCACCCCCACCACCACCACCACCACCACCCCACACCCCACCACCACACCACCACACACACATACACACTGACTCGAGGTTCAAACGGCCTGACACCCGGAAGTGGTAACCGGAAGAAAGCACTAGGCAGTGACAATAATGGCGCTGTTATCTGTGTGCGGTGACTGTCGCACTGACGACTGGTGACTGTCGTCTGCCTAGAGCTGTGCCCTCACTCACAAAGCCTGCCAGCCTGCTGGTCTGCCCTGCCCTGCCCTGCCCTGCCCTGCCCTCAGTGGGGAGTGTCCACCTTGACCTCAAGGATGGACAGCCCACAGTCTCACTGCCCGACATCTCTTTCCACTTCTTAAGTTCCGTTGACATTAAGAAAGAAAGAAAGAAAGAAAGAAAGAAGGAAAGAAAGAAAGGAAGGAAGAAGGAAGGAAGAAAGAAAGGAAGAAAGAAGAAAGGAAGAAAGAAAGGAAGGCAGGAAGGCAGGAAAGAAGGAGGAAGGCAGGAAGAAAGAAAGGAAGGAGGAAAGAAAGAAAGAAAAGGAAGGAAGGAGGACAGAAACAAAGAAAGGAAGAAAAAAAGGAAGGAAGGAAGAAAGAAAAGGAAGGAAGAAAGAAAGAAAGAAAGAAAGAAAAGGCAAGGAAGAAAGACATAGAGGGATAAAAAAAAAAGAAAGGCATGAAGAAAGAAAGAAAGAAAGAAAGGAGGACAGAAAGAAAGAAAGGAAGGAGGACAGAAAGAAAGAAAGGAAGGAAGAAAAGAAAGAACAGAAAGAAATAAAAAAGGAAGGAAGGAAGGAAGAAAGAATGAAAAAAGAAAGAAAGAAAGAAAAGGCAAGGAAGGAAGACATGAGGGATAAAAAAAAAAAAAAGAAAGGCATGAAGAAAGAAAGAAAGAAAGAAAGGAAGGAAGGCAGGAAGGAAAAAAAAAAAGAACAAAAGAAAGAAAAGAAGGAAGGAAGAAAGAAAGAAAAGAAAGAAAGAAAGAAAAGGCAATGAAGGAAGACATGGGGGGATAAAAAAAAGGCATGAAGAAAGAAAGAAAGAAAGAAAGAAAGAAAGAAAGGAAGGAAGGAGGACAGAAAGAATGAAAGGAAGGAAGGCAGGAAGGAAGAAAGGAAGGAGGAAAGAAAGAAAAGGAAGGAAGGAAGAAAGAAAGAAAGGAAGAAAAGGCAAGGAAGGAAGACATGGAGGGGTAAAAAAAAAAATAAAGGCATGAAGAAAGAAAGAAAAAAAGAAAGGGGAGGAGAGAGGGAAAATAAAGAAAGAGGGAAATAAATAAAGGAAGAAAGGACGGAAGAAAGGAGGGAAGGAAGAAAGAAGAAGAGAGAGAGAGAAAGAAAGAAAGAAAGAAAGAAAGAAGAAAAGAAAGAAAGAAAAGGAAGGAAGGAAGGAAGGAAGAAACAAACAAACAAAGAACAAAGAAAAGGAAGGAAGGAAGGAAACAAACAAGCAAAAAAATGGGAGAAAAAGGGAAAGGAAGAAAGAAAAAAGAAGGGAGGGAGGAAAGGAGTAACAAAGGAAAGGGAAAAGGCAGAAAAGGGGCGGAAGGAGGAAAGAAAGATAGAAAGAAATGAAGGCAGGAAGAAAAATAGAAAGAACGAATGAATTACCTTTAACGCACACAGATAATATTTATTTTAGGCCCAGCCTATTCTTGTGATCATTTGTCCTTGTAAAATGGCATACATCAACCAACCAATAAATTGTGGGAGAGAAACATGCGAGATAATGTCTGTAGATAATAGATAATGTGCATTTATCTTACACCCTTATGTAATCCAAAACAGAATGGTGTTTGTGAAGTAATCTCCTAATACTGAATAACAACACCAAAAAATATCACAGCATCAAGTGCTGTCTATTCTTTAAAACAACACACTCTTAGAAAAAAAAGAAGATGCTGATGATTATAAGGAGGAGAAGGAGGAGAAATCAAAATAAGAAATAAACATGTGTACAATTCGTAACAGCAATATACTTCTCTCCCCCCAAGGAAAAACAAACAAACAAAAACAAACCAAAACCCCAACGATTGTCAAGAGAACATGTTTCTATGCATAACTGTACCTCAGAACTATTGTCCAAAGCTACCTAGCACATCATAATAGCCACCAACTCTAAAAAGTTACCGTTCACTCAGTATAAAAACCATTTTTGTCCAGTGTAAAAACAGCATTGTTGTCCAATTTAAAAACCATTGTTGTCAAGTGTAAAAACAGCATTGTTGTCCAGTGTAAAAACCATTGTTGTCCAGTGTAAAAACAGCATTGTTGTCCAGTCTAAAAACCATTCTTGTCCAGTCTAAATCCTATTGTGTCCAGTTTAAAACCATTCTTGTCCAGTGTAAAAACCATTGTTGTTCAGTGTAAAAAGCATTGTTGTCCAGTGTAAAAAGCATTGTTGTCCAGTGTAAACAGCATTGTTGTCCAGTGTAAAAAGCATTATTGTCCAGTGTAAAAATCATTTTGTCCATCTCATTGTGTGCGTTATCAGCTCTGATTATCTGATGTTACCCAGAACACAATGGTGTCTATGAATTAATTTGACCTCTGGCGTGGCACCCCGTAAGGCCACTTGGAAACACACCATTTCACATTGTTGTTTGGAGTATGTGTTGTAATCAAAAATGTGATCAATGGAAAGAAGGAAGAAGAGGGGAAAAAAGAAAGAAGAAAGAAGGAAAGAGAAAAGACAGACAGACACGTAGACATACAGACATAAAGAAAGAAAGAATGAATGAATGAATGAATGAAATACAGACAGACGGATAGAAGACAAACAGACAGACAGACAGAAAGAAAGAAAGAAGAAAGAAACAAACAAACAAACAAACAAACAACAAAAAACAAAGAAGGAAGGAAGGGAAAAGAAAGTTTAAAGAAAGAAAGAGACAAAGAAATTCTGGACAGGATAAATGAAAAAGCTAACTCTAACGAAGACGTAAGAGGAGGAGGAGGAGGTAAGCGCCTTGTGTCGTGGGTTCGAATCCCACAAGTCACAGGGATTTTCCGGACTCTGGCCGGTTCCTATCCAGAGTGAGTGTGCTGTGAGCTCATTGGGAAGATTGGGACCACACAGTCGAGCTTCGTCCACTTTACAGATGTGTGTATGAGAGTGTTGCTCAAATTACCTGACCAACACTGCAGGTGTCTGCATCTTTCGGTCCCGGTTGACCCCGGGATATATCATGATAGGAAATTTCCTTGTCACATAACCTCAAAGCAGGTGCACTTCCACAGCTGCGTCATTACATCATCCTCATCAATACTGATCATCATGCAAAAGAACATTGTCTCTGATTCGGTAGTCCTAATTGCTCTGGTCTCATGGTGACCTCACTTTTGGTTTTCCAATACACTTCTGCGCCTGTGGTGAGTTTGTATCAAAGCCTTTGGGGTTGGAGGTTCACGGGGGACGGTTGTTGGAGGGACGTTGTGGTGGTCGCCACCTCGGGTGAGCAACCTACTCAGTCTGGCTCCGCGACTGAGCTAATACTGTCGTCAGTAGGGGGCTTAGAAGGTGTGTGATGTGTGATGTCCTGTGTATGTTAGCTCAGAACAGGCACCACTGAACGTTACCAACGTGACCCAGCGCTGGTGCAGGGGCCCTCTGGATGATGACCCGATAGCAGCCGGGCATTGATAGGCTGACTTGTGACCCTGAAGGTGCGACAGAACAAGTCTGGGAGTGGCTGGGACAGAGAGCTGGCAATGAGCGCTGTGGCAACAGCAGGACAGGACTGTCAACCAAGAGGAGAAAGCAACAACAAGCAATGCCTGCGCTTTTTTGTGGTTGGTTAAAAAAAGAAAGAAAGCACGCACCCACAGGCGGGCAGGTGTGAGTGTGTGTGTGAGAGAGACAGAGAGACCGAAAGAACTCAACTACTATGTTTGGCAGCCTCATGTTTCAACTTTGTTGTTATGTTGCCATGTGTTGTTACATTTTCTTCAAGGCATGAAATGCTTGTGTGTGTGTGTGTTATTTTGTTCTTTTATTTTTATTTTATTCTTTTATGTCGAGGATAATGGAATAAGCACTTATGTGCTTTTTTACCTCCAGTCCCTGTGTGTATGCGGTTTTGTGATTTCTGTCATCTGTTCCCACCAGCATGGAATGGCCTACTATTACGAAAAGCGGAATAGGACTTAACGTGTGGGCAAAATGTTCTGTGTGTGTTTATGTGTGTGCGCGCGTGCGCGGGAGCTTTGGTATACAGATATATGAAGTTTTTATCATATTTATGTTTTTGAGTGTTTAGTTGCATTATCTTACGTTCTATCATGTTATATTTGTGACTGTGCTGAGAGGCAAGGACACAGGCAGGGTAGGGAAAGAGTGGAACACACACAATTCTAGCAACAGCAATTCATAGCAACATGTGTGTGCAGCAACCAGGCAAAAGAAGACTCAGGCGAAGACAGCAGCTTGGATTGTCACCTCTTCATTCAGCCCTCCTGTACATCTACTGCTGTGTGGGTGGATGGTCTCCGTCTAGCCGCCCTAACCATCCCTCTATATATATACACGCCACGCGAACTGCAAAGACAGCAACACCGCGCTGCGAGCGTTTCTGCCTATTTGGCCCAAGATGAAGGAGATTTTGTGTTTTATCATGCAGCTTCAGTGGTGATTATCCTGCTGTCCGCGTAACGAAACTAGACATATTATATATCAAAATAAACTAGAAAGTATAAGCATTAAGATGCATTATTGCATTTTGCACAAAAATCATTTGGTTGCAAACTATTGGCGATTAAATCCTCAACTAGATACACTTTTAACAGCTGCACACTATAACTTTTGGTAATGGAACATTAAAACTTCAACAAAACGAAATACTTTATGACTAGAAAAAGAAGGATATGCACCACAGTTTGTATACATATACATATTATCAACCACAGATGTCCCTGAGAGGAGATATTCATAATTAACCAGTGGTGCCAAAACACAGTTTCTGGTCTGCTGCACCCAAGCAAGCTTCTTAAATCTGTTCATATGATCGAAAGTATAACTATCTCTAATACTCCAAATTATCCATACTAACATCTTCCAATCTTATATTCATTCATAATGAAACCCAAAACATACTATAGATTTATATTTTTATGTCTGCATTTGGAAGAATTTTATTTAATAATTCAAACTTGTTTACTACAAAGAACAGCAGTTAAACCAACTACTATGACTCACAGTTACACAGCCTCCTATGCCTTATGCCTTACAATCTACTACTACTTAATATGAGCTGTTTCATTTATCTAAATAGAGTTTATTCCACATTTTCCTCAATGGCACAATAATAATGATTTATTAAAGATTGGTTAGATAAGAAGCAGAACTACTTTTCTAGTGTTAATATTAGGGTAAGTATGTACTTATACCTATATGATGCAATAAATGAAAAATATTGATTTACAACAAAAATAGAGAACTCTCATTGTGGTTGAGATTAATGGAGTCAAGATCAGTATTTCAACAATGGTATCCATGAATATGAGCAAACAATATGACTAATAAAGTTGTTATTATTGATTTTCTTTCCTAAATATAACTCGTGCCATACTATTGAATGAATAAATGACTAAATGAATCATTAAGACCTTTCATGTAGACAACATTAAAAACATAAACAAGTAGATAAAATACAAAGAAATTTAATAATTAATTACATCAGATTATTGGAAAAATAAACATATTTAGACAATACAGTAAATATAAAAATACAAATCATAAGCAGTATAATAACAATTTACATAAAGAGTTGGAAAAACTAAATATATTTTGATTACAAAGTGGATATTAGCGTTGCAGTTGTTTATGTACCCCGACCCTCTACTACTTATTGTATTATGTCAAAATGATTGAAAAAGTTAGACTATCAGTGAAAATTGAGTAAAAGCAAATAAATAAATCAGAGGACAAGAAAAAAAAAAGGAAAAAATGAAAACCAAAAATAGGTTGAGTAACAGAATGAATGAATACAAGGACAAACAGCTAGAAAGACCCAGAAATAATGTAAGGGAGTGGAGATATTTGATCTACCACACTCTGTACAACTTGTACAACTTGTCAGCTACACTAGTACAGTGGCCTCTAAGAAAAAGGCTGCATATTATTAAATTTTATCAGAAGGCAAAGTGTATGCAAAGGGTAGTTTCAACAACCACCCAAGGACACAGAGCGCTGCACAATTTGCAGGTGTGTCCCAAAATAGGAACACGTCGCTCTGATCGCATGGGAGGTAATCTACTTACCACATCATTACAATAAAAACGAAAGAAACCAAGAAATGGAAAGTCATTTTACCTAAAGGCCATAGTTCTTCCCAAAACCCTTCTTACACACCCTCACTGACAGATTCTGTCTTCCTATCTAAAAGGACGGAATAGCTCAGTGGTCAGAGCACTCGCTTCCCCCAACCCAAGATTAAGCAGCATCAAGCGTGGTTACCAGTTGGATGGGTGACCGTTTGCGCGCCTTGGCTTCAGTACAAGTCTCCCAGTTCACCCACTTGTAAATGGGTACCTGCCTCTTTAGGGTCAAGCAAGATAAAGCAGCGAGGGGAAAGGAGATGAGCGCAGCCCTCAATATGCTGGCCCCTAGAGAGGTGAGGTATCTGACGTCTCGCTCCCATACGACCACATAGGTTATGGGACACCTTTACCTTATCTAAAAGCAAAACAAAATCAACCCACCTCCCACCGATAATGTTTTTTGTTCTTGGAGAATCTTTAAGAAGTTATTTTTAAAATGATGTAGGTGATATATTGGCTGTTTCTGCTTGCTTCCTTCTAATTACGTGTGTTTAAAGCAAATAAGAAAGGAGGAAAGAAAGAAAGAAAGAAAGAAAAAGAAAGTAAAGGATAAGGAAAAAAGAAAGAAGTAAACAATGAAAAAAACCACCATAGACAGAGAAACAAACCACAGACAGAGAAACAAACCACAGACAGAGAAACAAACCACAGACAGAGAAACAAACCACAGACAGCGAAACAAACAAACCAGTCAGAGAAACAAACAAACCACAGTCAGAGAAACAAACAAACCACAGACAGCGAAACAAACAAACCAGTCAGAGAAACAAACAAACCACAGTCAGGAAACAAACAAACCAGTCAGAGAAACAAACAAACCACAGACAGCGAAACAAACAAACCATTCAGAGAAACAACACAACCACAGACAGCGAAACAAACCAACCAGTCAGAGAAACAAACAAACCACAGACAGCGAAACAAACAAACCAGTCAGAGAAACAAACAAACCACAGACAGAGAAACAAACAAACCAGTCAGAGAAACAAACAAACCACAGACAGCGAAACAAACAAACCAGTCAGAGAAACAAACAAACCACAGACAGACGAAACAAACAAACCAGTCAGAGAAACAAACAAACCACAGACAGCGAAACAAACCACAGTCAGAGAAACAAACAAACCACAGACAGCGAAACAAACAAACATCAGAAGCAAACAAACAAACCACAGTCAGAGAAACAAACAAACCACAGACAGCGAAACAAACAAACCAGTCAGAGAAACAAACAAACCACAGACAGCGAAACAAACAAACCACAGTCAGAGAAACAAACAAACCACAGACAGCGAAACAAACACAGTCAGAGAAACAAACAAACCACAGACAGCGAAACAAACAACCACAGTCAGAGAAAAACAAAAAACAAACCACAGACAGAGAAACAAACAAACACAGTCAGAGAAACAAACAAACCACAGACAACGAAACAAACAAACCACAGTCAGAGAAACAAACAAACCACAGACAGACGAAACAAACAAACACAGTCAGAGAAACAACAAACCATCGAAACAACAAACACAGACAACAAACAAACCACAGTCAGAGAAACAAACAAACCACAGACAGAGAAACAAACAAACCAGTCAGAGAAACAACAAACCCAGTCAAGAAACAAACAACCACAGTCAGAGAAACAAACAAATAAACAAACCACAGACAGAGAAACAAACAAATCACAGACAGAGAAACAAACAAATCACAGACAGAGAAACAAACAAATCACAGACAGAGAAACAAACAAATCACAGACAGAGAAACAAACAAATCACAGTCAGAGAAACAAACAAATCACAGACAGAGAAACAAACAAGCAAACAAACCACAGACAGAGAAGCAAATAAACCACAGACAGAGAAACAAACAAACAAGCAAACAAACCACAGACAGAGAAACAAACAAGCAAACAAACCACAGAGAAACAAGCAAGCAAACAAACCACAGAGAAACAAACAAACAAACCACAGACAGGGAAACAAACAAACAAGCAAACAAACCACAGACAGGCGAAACAAACAAGCAAACAAACCACAGACAGCGAAACAAACAAGCAAACAAACAGACAGCGAAACAAACAGCAAACAAACAAAGAAACAAACGAATGCGACTCCATGGCGAGACAGAACACCACACCCTCCCCCTCCCCCCCCCCCCCCCCCCCCCCCCCCCCCAAACACCGACTGCAGTTTACCCAACTATTCTCACCTGTACCTGAAGCCAGTGTAGTTCCACCTCCTCCATCCGCGGAAAGTCGGGTGGAGCTAGGGGGCAGGGGAGGCCTCTCAGTGCGCTGACTGCTTCCCATCATCACCATCAGTGGCATCAGCAGGAGGGGTGTCAAGAGTGACGTCATTGTCGCCCTCCTCACGCTCAACCCATGGGGGTTTGGAGATAGCATTTGTGTCATTTTTAGGATCCTTCCTGCGGGGGAGCAATTGCCAGTGGTGATTTTAAATATTTCCCCCCAAAATTGCTTGATACCGTTGTCAAGAAGTTCGCACTGTCAGTAGTGCTCTATCCGTCCTGATTTGACAATGTTTTATATGGATTTCGTTATGGTCTGTCAGTAGTGTTTTGTTCTGATTTGACAATGTTTGATATGGATTTCGTTATGGTCTGTCAGTAGTGTTTTGTTCTGATTTGACAATGTTTGATATGGATTTCTTTATGTCTTGCCGAACCTGGTGAACGTATCAACAACGTTCTTTATCTTTGAAGTCAAGCTGCTGTGGATGAGGGAGAGAAGATGGAGTTGTTTTGATTTGTTCTGTGCAGTTGTCATGGTCATCTCTGCAACATGATCATTCTTGTTCTTTCTTTATGTCTTTTATTGCGAGGATAATGGAATAAGCACTCGTGTGCTTTTTTCCACCCAGTCCCTGTGTGTATGCAGTTTTGTAAATTTTTTCATCCGTTCCCACCGGCACACAGTGGCCTACTCTTCCAAAAGCGGAATAGGTTTAAACATGTGCGGAAGATGTTGTGTTGCCCGGTATGTCGTTTGTAAAAGTCTTCTTTTCTCTCCAGTTTCTGTTCTCTTTCCTCTGTTTTGCTATAGATGTAATGAAGTTCAAGCCTACAGGCTGAGAGTTTTCGCCTGCGGGTGACGCTCACTTCAACTTGTAAATTGGGTGTCTGTGCTTGCTTTTTTTCTGACAACCAAACAAACAAGGGATTATCAAGTAGCAGTTCAGTCAACTTGAGTTAAATAAACCGTGCCCCATCTTCCTTTCTGGCAGTCCAGTGTTCACAAACGAGGAGACACATTGTTAATCCTCAGTTGGATATCCAGAATGATAATAATTGGATAAACAATACCAAACAACAACAACAGTAACAACCAGTTCTGTCTCTCTCACAAATGTTTGTCTTAGAGCAAAACGAACAGACGACAGTACACAGCTGCCTCTCCTATAGTTGGAGTGAACCAGTGATTAACAGGAAGAGCACAGCGGTTATGTGGACAGTAATCCGTGCAGTCCTGTACCGGGCCCGTTGTTGTCTGTTCCCATCTTCAGCTGCTGATAACGCAGTAGGATCGACAGACACCAAGCAGTGACACCACTTCCGTTAGCTGTGACGTCAGAGGTCAATCACTCCAGCATTGTCAACAGTCAAGGGTCAGTTTCAGTTACGCCAATAGCATTCTAGTCTCGGGAATGCTCGATTACAAAATAATGCTTGGATTCTAAGGGTTTGATAATAAAGAAAGTAAGGGGTGTCGTTCGTGTTGTAATAATAATAATAATAATAATAATAATATTTTAAAAAAATAATAATGATGATGATGATAATAATAATAATAATAATGTAATGATAATAACAATAAATTGAATTTATATAGCGCTATATCTTGCAGAGATAAATCCAATCGCTTGCGCTCAACTCATTCTTACACAGTCATACAACCAGTAACAATTAATAGTTCTAACAAGTCCAAATGTGCACGCACGCGCGCACACACACACACACACACATACACACATAAAGTTTATACACTTTGGCAGGGTGATACAACTTTCACTGTTGAAGGTAGGGAAAAGCTATGAGATGAAGCAGGAGAAGAAAATCTTAGGTTTGAAATAAAATTAATATGTCTTGAGACTGGATTTTAAAGTGTCATAAGAAGGCTTTTGGCGAAGAGAGATAGGGAGGTCATTCTAGACCCATGGACCAGAAACGGAGAAAGAGCAACCACCAACAGTGGAATGATTGAATCTAGGTATTCTTAAGCACAAAGTACCTGCAGCAGAGCGGAGGGAACGAGGAGTGTACGAGTGAAGACATTCACAGAGGTAGGCGGGTGCTGTTTTGTGGAGACATTCGTAACAGAGGGTACTGATCTTATAGTTTACTCTCTATGGCACAGGCAGCCAGTGGAGAGATCGCAAGAGAGGGGTAATGTGCTCAGATTTTTTTTCTTTTTGAGGACTGGTTGAGCTGCAGAGTTTTGTATATGTTGAAGGGAGTGGATAGATGATGCTGGCAGACCAGCCAGAAGAGAATTGCAATAGTCCAGAGTGAGAGAATGAGAGATGTAACCAGTTTGGATGTTGCATCTGTGGACAGGTATTTTAGGAATGCACAAATACGCCGTATTTGATAGTAGCATGACTGGCAGGTCTGGGTGATGAATTTTTGCATAGAGAATGTGGTGTCAATAATGACCCCTAGATACTTTTCAGCAGTGGATAGAGGGACTGATGCATTGCTGAATTCTATTGAAGCTGCTGTAATGGAAGAGAGTTTGTGTTTGGTCCCTACAAGCATGGTTTCCGTTTTATCTGCATTTAGCTGTAACTTGTTCTCTATCATCCAGTTTTGGATATCTTGAAAGCAGTAGGCCATATTTGTCAAAAGAAAAGGCAGATTTTCAGGAGTGTCGCTGCTTAGAATTTGAGAGTCATTTATTGTAATAAGCTACAGAGATTTAAAAGCAAACCAGAAGAGAGAATTTGAGAAGGGTACAAGTAAACAAAGCAACAAAACAGAAGCCCAAACCATGATGACTGATTTGTATAACCTGTCCACACATGACCTCCTTCAGCCCCCTGTGAAGTCAAACTTCAGGTCAATACCATCAACTTTAAGCCTTCCATCACCTTTCTTTATTTTCCATCAGAGATCACGGTTTAGTGTCAAAGTCACAGCCCTGTCAGGGTAATCTCTGTCCCTCCTTTGACCCAGTTTAAAAGTGTAGGAGACTCCACTCCGTGCTTGTTGCACTTCAGGGGAGACAGTTCTAGGATTGCTGAGTCATTGTGACAAAAAGTTAACGTTGTTGTGACCTGTGAATTATTGGCCTTCCCGTGTGTGTGTGTGTGTGTGTGTGTGTGACCTGGCGGTGAAGAGACTAAGAGAAGACGGACAAATATGGAGAAGTTCTATGGTTTTGTTCAAAGAAAAAAGAGTATACTACTACTACTATTTTTTGATGATGATGATGGTCATGATGATGATGATGATGATGATGGTGGTGGTGGTGGTGGTGGTGGTGGTGGTGGTGATGATGATATTGATGATGATGATGATGATGATGATGATGATGATGATGACGACGACGACGACGACGACGATGACGATGAAGATGATGATGATGATGACGATGATAATGATGATGAAAACAACATACTACTATTACTACTACTGATGATGATGATGATGATGATGATGATGATGATGATGATGATGATGATGATGATGATGATGATGATGACATAAAATTAATATAGCGCTATACCTTGTGAAAACAAATCAAAGCGTTTGCATTCAACCTATTTTTACACATGCAACCAGTTACTATTTTTAACGAATTCAAACACACACACACACTTACACACACACACACACACACCACAGCGCTGTATAAATCACTTTTTAGTGGATAGACGTTAAAACGAACACACACACACACACACACACACACAACCACAACACACACACACACACACACACAAAGATAACTCACTTTGGCGGGGTGCTGGGGATTTCGGCTGATGAAGGCAGGGACAGACCTGAGATGAAACAGCCGGAGAAACCTTAGGTTGAAAATATTTTCTTAGGCTGGAATTTCTCTCCAAAGTTACCCCCCCCCCCCCCTACCAAATCAACCAGATGATATTATGAGCTGAACTTGTTCAAAAATGATTCATTGCCAAAGAGCAGTTATATTTTTTCTATTTCGGGTCCATCGACCTGGAATGAACTCCCTCTCTCACTTCGCCAGAAGCCTAGCTATGACACATTTAAATCCAGCCTCAAGACATATTTATTTCAAACCTAAGATTTCCCCCCTCCTGTTTCATATCAGAACTATCCCACCTTCACTAACCCATGTCCTATCACCCTGCTAAAGTATATGACCTGTGTGAGTGTGTGTGTGTGTGTGTGTGTGTGTGTGTGTGTGTGTGTGTGTGTGTGTGTGTGTGTGTGTGTGTGTGTGCTTTTGAAAAACATTTGACTATTGAAATTTTATTTCATAGATTTGGTCTGCAGCGTACCATGTTTGTAATATCTGTTTGAACTATTGATTATTTGTCATTGGTTATATGACTGTGTAAGATTAGGTTGACTGCATGGGCTTTGATTTGTCTTTGCAAGATATAGCACTATATAAGTTCCATTTTTTATTTTATTATTATTATTGTTATTATGTAATATGTACAGCAAAACTATTTCTTTTAAGCCAGGTTTGTAGCACACATGAAGTTCCAATCTTTTGAGATATCAAAAACCTCGTGTTCATATACAATGTTCACAACTTTGAATCAAATGGAACACACAGCATTGACCTCGCACATGCATGTTGTGGTTAGGAAGCTAGCAGACAACAAAGGACTGATGGGGTACAGTGTTTGTTGAAAAATTAAAACATTTCAAACCTACCAAATGTTGAAAAATTAAAACATTTCAAACCTACCAAATTTGTTCAAAATCACACGAGTTTTGAGTCAGAGGCTAGGCTTTTACAAAAAGTTATTTATATATCTGTGGATGTCTTAGTACATGCGGTATGAATACAAGAGTCATGTAGAAAAACAAAAGGAAAAGTGCGAATTTTTAATTGCGACGTGCAGCCAAAAGGCCCATTCTTGTGGTCTGAAGGGTTTTGGTACCATGGGGGTTCCTTCTGTTCTCATGTCATCATGAAATTGCCGTTTCCTCTCTTTAAAAGGCAACGGGTAAAGGTGTCCCATAACCTATGTGGTCGTAGGGAAGCGAGGCGTCAGAGACCTCACTTCTCTAGGGGCCAGCATAATTATTGAGGGCAGCGTCCATCTCCTCTCCTTCGCTGCTTTACCTTCCCTGACCCTAAAGAGGGCAGGTGCTCATTTACAGCTGGGTGAACTGGGGGACTGCACTGAAACCAAGGCGCGCAAACGGCCGCCCATCCAAGAGGTAACCACGCTCCAGGCTGCTTAACCTAGCTGGGGGAAAGCGAGTGCTCTGACCTCTGAGCTGTGCCTGCCTGCCTGCCTGTCTGCCTGAGGCACCCTGATACTGCTGACTGACTCAGATGGTTTCATTGTCATCTGAGAGATTCATAAACCTTTGATGTCGTTGTATAATAGAGATAGTTATTCTTTTTATGTCGAGGATAATGGAATAAGCACTCACGCGTGTGTTTTTTACATCTCGTCCCCGTGTGTATGTGGTTTTGTAAATTTCGTCATCCGTTCCCACCGCAATGTTCTACTCTTTCGAAAAGCAGAACAGGATGTAACGTGTGGGCAAGATGGGTTTCCTGCGTTCCCACACGGGGCCTTGGTTTTTAGTCTCATCCGAAGGAGTTTTGCGGAGTGGAGTCTGCACTGATGTTAACTCCAGAGGGAAAATCCCCTTGAACCGGAATCAAACCTGGGTCGTCATATTGCCAGCGCAGTGTTCTAACCACTAGGCTATCCCGTGCAAGCGTACACATACTTAGGCCAGAGAGCCAGGAGCACAGGAGTGGAGTGTAGTGTGTGGTGTGTGTGGTGTGTGACCAGGCTGAAGCCAGTGCCTTTGTTCCCTGCAGTGACTGCTGATAGCATAGCGGGACACCGGAAGCGGAACAGCTGTCATTGTCCTGAAGGTGAACAGGATTCACTTCCAGGTCATCACCCCTTCCCTCCCCTCACCCTCTCTCTCTCTCTCTCTCAAGGTTTATTTGAAATTATCAGCTTCGATAACGGTAGTCCCTACTCAGGGCAAGGGCCAGATGAAAAAAGTATGTCAATACCTATCCGTAGCCCTTGGGAATATAAGAGTCTCTCTCTCTCTCTCTCTCTCTCTCTCTCTCTCTTCTCTCTCTCTCTCTCTCTCTCTCTCTCTTCATTATCCTTTTTTTCTAAAGATACTAACATGATTTTGAAGAAGGGTTTTTTTTTCAAAGCTAAAACATCTCCTTGTCTCTTTCTCAGTCTCTGTGTCTGTGTGTTGGTAGCTTCCCCTGCTAACAAACCAGCAAGAGGCATCTCTCCACAGCAGTCAGTTAAAGTATCAAGTTGTTCACAGTTTCAGGTACAACATGCCTGTCGAAGGAATCCTGTCTACTCTAGAAGCGATACTGAATGCAGCTCTGCAGGACAACGCCCTGCCTTCATTCAAAATAAACGGCAGAGGTAATCAAACAGCTGTACTTCTCAGGCTGACAACCACAAATACAAACCAGCCCCCTGTCACTGAAGATGGCAGCGCCGTGTGCAGAAGAAAATCTTTATACCAGGTGAGCAGGGACAGGAGAAGAGCGAGGAAGACAGAATGGAGCTAGAGAGAAAGCTAAGTCTGAATATTGTGTTCCCTTCAAGCGTATTTGTTTCCAACCCCCACCCAGTCTGTTCTACACTGTCAACAAGGATGATAACGGGGTTGGAAGGGACATGTTTGTGTATGGAGAGGAATCCCCTCCCTCTGTAACCCAACCCCTGACAGGCACAAGGCATGACAGTCCCTCCATGACAAGGTGTTATGTGATACTGACACACAGACCTGACAACTGCAAAGGGGCCATGGGATGTGACGGACTGTGGTGAACAGTGTGCCTGTGCCAGTGGTGAAGCCGTCATGTGTGCAGATGACATGCCCATGCTGACCAGAGAGGCCACTTAGCTGCTTCACACTGGGCAGCCAGCACCCAGCACGTGGAGACAGGGGGAAGGGGACTTCGTCAACCATGACAACCAGCGGCCCAGCACAGCCAGGAGATGGTGACCCAGAACTGTTGTTGGCAGTGCTCCTGGAGTGGAAGGAAAGCACGGACTGTTTGGCGCCGGCACTCAAAGACCAAGAGGCATTGTATGAAACTGTTGACAAGGAGCATCTTTCTTGTGGTATATCGTCACTGCTCTGAAGAAGCAAAGACCTTTCAAAATGTGTTGAAATAGTTCTTTCTTATAGACTTTTCGACTAGATGGCAACGAATTCCATGATGAGGAATCCTTGTCAGGGCAATCATTATTATATGCCATACATCTGTTTCCTCATTGCAATGGATATACCCTGTCTATAATAATAATAATAATAATAATGTATGGAATTTATATAGCGCTGAATCTTGTAAAGCAACAAATCAAAGCGCTCAGATTTTATTTCATACCACTTTAAGTTGAAATTCGGGCTGCTCTCCCCGGGGAGAGCGGGAGAACGCGTCGCCACTTAGCGCTGCGCCACCCTTTCACCCTTTTTTTTTTCTTTTTTTTTTCCTGCAGCTGTATTTGTTTCCCTATCAGAGTGGCTTTTTTCTAAGAATTTTGCCAGGGACAACTCTCTTGTTGCCGTGGGTTTTTTTACGTGCGCTAAATAATTACGTGTAACACACGGGACCTCGGTTTATCGTCTCATCCGAAAGACTAGCGCCCAGACCACCACTCATGGTCTAATGGATGGGGGAAAAATTTCCGGTCCAAACGGGGTACGAACCGCCGCACACTTCAGACCCGGACTTTTCGCTTTCTAGACAGGCG
The DNA here is from genome assembly GCA_028751875.1 of Rapana venosa. Classification (NCBI taxonomy): domain Eukaryota; kingdom Metazoa; phylum Mollusca; class Gastropoda; order Neogastropoda; family Muricidae; genus Rapana; species Rapana venosa. The sequence goes on from CM054150.1 coordinate 58,359,928, forward strand.
CGTTACCTCTAGACCACCGATCCACTATACAATCAAATCATATGAGTTTGAGTTATTTTGTCTGTCTGTCTGTCTGTCGCTCTCTCTCTCTCTCTCTCTCTCCTCTCTCTCTCTCACTCTCTCTCTCTCTCTCTCTCTCTCTCTCTCTCTCTCTCTCTCTCTCTCTCTCTCTCTCTCTCTCTCTCTGAATGTTTGTTTGAAATTGTTTTCTTCGATAATTAACAAAGTCCCTACTCAAGGCAAGGGCCGGATGAAAAAAGTATGTCAATATTTATCTGTAGCCCTTGGGCATAAAAGTCTCTCTCTCTCTCTCTCTCTCCTCTCTCTCTCTCTCTCTTCTCTCTCTCTCTCTCTCTCTCTCTCTCTCTCTCTCTCTCTCCTCTCTCTCTCTCTCTCTCTTATTGACAATTGGTAAGCTTACTTGACTCAAGACTTATTTAAATCTTGAGATGGATAAATAATTACGCATTTAAAAAATAAATGGCCAAATTCAGACTGGATCTATCAGATATAAATGTACACAAACTTAAATACAAAATGCATAGTGAATCTGACAATACAAAATGCATAGTGAATCTGACACAATATTAAATACATAGTGAATCTGATACAATACAAAATGCATAGTGAATATGATACGGCACAAAATGCATAGTGAATCTGACACAAATCAAAACACATAGTGAATCTGATACAATACAAAATGCATAGTGAATATGATACATCGCAAAATGCATAGTGAATCTTATACAATACTAAATGCATAATGAATCTGATACAATACAAAATGCATAGTGAATCTGATACAGCCTACTGTTGATGTAACGAATGAACAAAAGATGAAGTATATTTTGTTTTTAATTGTCCTGCCTTTAATGACATCAGGCCAAAACATGTCCCAGCAAGCTAGACCAGCCAGTCTAACAGTGCATGTAGATTCGGTATCTTCCTAAGGCGTAGGAATCTGAATCTGAGCAATTTAGCTTCATATTAAATTTTATGATGTAAAGTCTTGAGATCTATCCATACTCTTTAAATTCAGTCACCCGTCTCCATCACCCGGTGTGTGTGTGTGTGTGTGTGTGTGTGTGTGTGTGTGTGTGTGTGTGTGTGTGTGTGTGTGTGTGTGTGTGTGTGAATGTGATACCTTTTAACTTATTTATTTATAATCGCATGCGTGTATATTATTTGAATGTAAGTGCTATGATTTGTTGCTAAACAAGATTCAGCGCTATATAAATTTCATACATTAGTAGTAGTAGTAGTAGTAGTAGTAGTAGTAGTAGTACCAGCAGAGCTGCTCAAGCATGGTGGCGAAACAGTCATCACACATGTTACAGCTATCTGTCAGAAGATTTGGGAGACAAAACAGTGGCCAACAGAATGGACACAATCACTCATCATACCCCTGCCCAAGAAGGGGAATTTACGCCAATGCCAAAACTATAGAACAATCAGCCTCATCAGCCACGCCAGCAAGATCATGCTCAAAGTTATTTTGAATCGACTAAAGAAGGAGGCAGAAGAACACCTTGCAGAGGAACAAGCTGGGTTTAGGGCAGGCAGGAGCACAATCGAACAGAATTTTAACTGCCACATCCTGATGGAAAAACATCTTCAACATCAGAGAGACCTGTTCCACAACTTCATCGACTTCAAGAAGGCTTTCGACAGAGTATGGCACGAAGGCCTGTGGCAGGTCCTCAGAATGTTTGGCATTGAAGAAGAACTAGTGCAAATCAATCAAGCACTATACAACACCGCAAGCAGTGCAGTCCTTCTGAACAATCAGGTCGGAGACTACTTCAAAACCACAGTTGGGGTCCGACAAGGATGCCTGTTATCTCCAGTCCTGTTTAATCTGTTCTTGGAAAACATTATGAGAGAGACCCTCCATGACTTCCACTCTACCATCTCCATTGGCGGCAGACCCCTCAACAACTTGCGGTTTGCCGATGACATTGACCTCATGGGCGGAAGTAACACAGAGCTGCAAGATCTTACGACCAGACTTGAGAACAGAGCTGGAGCATATGGGATGGAGGTGAGCTCGGAGAAAAGTAAAGTACTTGTGAACAGCACGAGCAACGCCACTGCTAAAATTTACATGAACGGCCAACAACTGGAGGAGGTAGACGCTTTTAAATACCTTGGCGCTACACTCACAAAGGACGGGCAATCGACGACAGAAATCAAAGTCAGAATAGCCATGGCAACATCCTCCATGACAAAACTCACCACCATATGGAAAAGTAAAGAGATCAGTTTCCCAATCAAACTAAAGCTCTACAAAGCCCTAATTCAGACTATCCTGCTGTACGGAAGTGAAACCTGGACATTGACTGCTGAAACAGCAAAGCGAATCCAGTCATTTGAAACAAAATGCCATAGAAAACTACTGGGCATATCCTGGAGAGAACGAAAGACCAATGAATTTGTCAAGAGTCAAATAACACGGCTGGCAGTCCACAGGAACCCCTTCTCACCATCGTCAAGAAGAAAAAGCTGACATGATTCGGCCACGTCACCCGCCACAACACTCTGCCAAAAACAGTACTGCAGGGAACACTCGAAGGTGGCAGAAAGAGGGGAAGACAGAACAAGTCATGGATGGACAACATCAGAGAATGGACCAGGATGAATGACTCGACACTACTTCTCAGAGCCGAGGACCGCGATGGATGGAGGAGGCTTACCACGGCATCGTCTTTCGTGTCTCCCCCACGACCGCCAAGGTCACGGGTCTGATGAGGAGGAGGAGGAGGAGGAGGAGGAGGAGGAGGAGGATGATGATGGTGATGATGATTATTATTATTATTATTATCATCATCATCGTCGTCGTCGTCATTATCATCATCATCATCAGCAGCAGCAGCAGCAGCAGCAGCAGCAGCAGCAGCAGTAGTAGTAGTAGTAGTAGTAGTAGTAGTAGTAGTAGTAGTAGTAGTAGTAGTAGTAGTAGTAGTAGTAGTATATTATGTGATGTCATCAAGGTTCTTTTCTCTCCCACTGAGGATTTGTTTGCACATGTTTTGTCACAGCTGTGCTTTACCCTGTCTTCTTATCATTTACTAGTAATTTGAACAGCAACCCCTTTCATGTATGGGCCAACGGCCTCTTTATGAATAAATCTTTTTGTGGAGTTCTCTCTCTCTCTCTCTCTCTCTCTCTCTCTCTCTCTCTCTCTCTCTCTCTCTCTCTCTCTCTCTCTCTCTCTCCCTCTGGGGAACGGATGACCAAATTTACAAAACTGCATACACACAGGGAGTGGATGGAAAACGCACATGAGTGCTTATTCCATTATCCTCGAAATAGAAGAATAGATTTTGTTTTTTAAATTCCTCTCTTAAAGAGTTTTGATTGGATTTGGTTTGGTGTGATTTAATTTGATTTCTCTTCTCTTCTCTCTCTTCTCTCTCTCTCTCTCTCTCTCTCTCTCTCTCTCTCTCTCTCTCTCTCTCTCTTCTCTCTCTTTCTCAATGCAGCTGTAACACATTTTGTATCAGTACACCTCTTTGCTTTAAAGCAGTTTTTAGGCTTAGATAGACGTACACCTAATGATCTTGATTATAGTGAAACTAATAGATATCCTCTCTCTGTTAATGCTGCTGTAAGATGCGTTTAGATATTGGATTAAGATTCTGCATATGAATGAGAGCAGGCTACCTTCTAAATACTACAAGATGCTTTATGATCTAAATGTCAAAGGTAAAAACAACTGGGCTACACAAATACGTACCTGTTTGTGTGAACTCGGGTTTGGATTTGTTTGGCTCAATCAAGGAGTCGGAAATTGTAGAGTTCATTAACGCTTTCAGGCAAAGATTAACTGACTGCCGATGGCAGCAATGGAGTGATCATATATAAGGCAGTGAAAGATTTCAAATGTACAGACAATTTATAAGTAGGCATGATGTCAAACCTTATCTAAAGCTTGATTTGGATATACATTTGAAAAGAATTGTGTCTAAGTTTAGACTTGGTGTATCAGATATAAATGTTCATAAATTCAGATACAGAGAGCATGATATTGATGACCTCAGGCTGCTATGCCCATTATGTAAGCAAGCACCGAGGATGAAGTATATTTTGTGCTGTGCTGTCGAGTATTAGAGGATGTTAGGCAGAATTACATCCCTGTTAAATATAGTAGACAGCCTAATTTATTTAGACTCTGTTTACTCCTGGCCTCAAGTCATCCAGAGGTTGTGCACAGCCTCACTTTATATTTGTGTAAAGCTTTCAGAATAAGAGAGATATTGTTATCCTAAGTCATTTTTTGTAGCTAACTTTTTGTTATACAGTAACATTTTGTCGTTACTATTGCTTTTACCCCCACCAAAATACTAAGCAGTTCGGCAACCCCTTCATGTATGGGCCAATAGCCTTTTTATGAATAAACCATTCGAGTTCGAGTTCGAGTTCTCTCTCTGTCTCTCTGTCTCTCTGTCTCTCTCTCTCTGTCTCTCTGTCTGTCTGTCTGTCTGTCTGTCTGTCTCTCTCTCTCTCTCTCTCTCTCTCTCTCTCTCTCTCTCTCTCTCTCTCTCTCTCTCAAGGACACTACAAACAAAGGAATTATGCTTTCGTGCCTATTGTAACAGAAAAACAAGGAATTACGCTTTCACGTCTGTTGTAACAGAGAAACGAAGGAAGGAAACAGATTTTCTGATTACGAGGTACACTTTTCCGATGACATTGATTTATATCCGCAAGCCTGCACAGTGAGAGAGAGACAGAGAGACAGAGAGACATATGTGTACGTATGGTTAAGTTATTACATGTATACCATGGGTGTGTGGAGAGAGAGAGATATGAAATCAAGTCAAATTAAATCAAATTATTTTATTTCGATGGTAATAAATAAGCACTGGTGTGCTATTTTATATCTAGTCCCCGCGTTTATCAGGATATAAAGCCGTGGCAGAAAATAATAACCCAATACTTCTACTCTCGCACAGTAGAAACAAAGGGAAATAACCCTTTAAAAAACAACAACAACAACAAAACAAACAAATAAAAGAAAACCCTAAACACACCACCCCCACCCCCACTCCCACCCCCCACCCCCCACCACCCAAAAAAAAAACCAACCAAAACAAGCAAACAAACAAAAGGAAAAGAAAAAACAAACCAGCAAAAAGAAAACAAACAGAACAACAACAACAACAAGGATAACAACAAAACCAAGAAAAATAACAACCAAACTTAATAAGTCATAAAAATAAACATCTACACATTGTCAAATGGTGCACATACTTGTGACATATAACAATAAGATATTGAAATAGGCCATTCATTAAAACTTAAGTACAGCCGACAAGCCCAATAAAGTATTGAAAATATAAATATGAATCCTTCATCAGGATACACTATAACTATAAGCAAAACGATAAAAGGTGAGACACAGACAGAGAAAGTGTGTGTGTGTTTCAGAGATAATATCAAATATATAATTCTCAAAACAGTACACAATCACCATCAACACTCATTTTTTATTATACTCGTTCAAATTATATGTCATGATAATGAAATAAACTCAAAACCCATATATTAACACAATAAAAACAAGAAACAAAAGAAAAGAAGAAATCAAAACCCATACAGTCATTGAGAGAGAGAATGTGTGTGTGTGTGTTCAAATTCATTTAACGTCTTTTCACAGTTGTGATATTAGACGGATGTTTGTGGAGTGTGTGTGTGTGTGTGTGTGTGTGTGTGTGTGTGTGTGTGTGTGTGTGTGTGTGTGTGTGTGTGTGTGTGTGTGTGTGTGTGCGTTTTTGTGTTAGTGTGGGTGTATGTGTGTTTCAGTGATAATGCTAAATATATAATTGTCACATAGCACACGATCACCATCAACACTTTTTGATTATACTCATACAAATTGAATGTCATGATGATAAAGTAAGCCCAATACCCATACACTCAATAATAAAGAGGGGGGAAAAGAACCCAATAAAGTCATAAAAAGAACATCTACACATTGTAAGTAAAAAGACAAATTCTTTTATTACCAGGATAATGAACAAGTACTCATGTCCTTTTTTACATCCAGTCCCCGCCTGTAGGGACACATCTTAATAATGAACCCAATACTCATACTCTCAAACAGTAGAAACAAAGGGGAAAAAACTTTTAAAAAAACAAACGGACAAACAAAAAAACAAAAGAAAACACCTCCCCCCCCCAAAAAAAAAAAAAAACAAACAAAAAAAACACCAAAAACAAAACCCAAACAAACCAAAAACAACAACAACAAAAGAAAAAGAGAGAGAGAGACAAAAACAAAAAAAGCCAAACTAATAAAGTCATAAAATTGGACACCTTTATATTGTAAAATGGTACACATAGTTGTTACACGTAACAATAAGATATTGAAGTAGGACATTCACTGGAACTCAAGTACAGTCAACAAGCCCAAAACAATATTGAAAATATAAGTATGATTACGTCCTTCATCAGGATATACAATAACTATAACTGTAAACAAATCAATAAGAGAGAGAGAGAGAGAGAATGATTTAATTGGACATCGGCCTTAGGCCACAATACAGAGAGAGAGAGAGAGAGAGAGAGTTTGTGTGTGTGTGTATTTCAGAGATAATACTAAATATATAATTCTCAAAACAGTACACGATTACCATCAACACTTTTTTGATTATACTCGTACAAATTATATGTCACGATATACCCATACACTCACACAGTCAAGAGAGAGAGAGAGTGTGTGTGTGTTTCAGGGATAATACTAAATATATAATTCTCAAGACAGCACATGATCACCATCAATATTCTTTTTGATTATACTCCTACAAATTGAACGTCATGATAATAAAATAAACGCAATACCCATACACTCATACAATAAAGAGAAAAAAACCAATAAAGTCATAAAATGAACATCTACACATTGTAAGTAAGAGAGAGGGGGAAGTGGGGAGAGAAATGAGAAAGAGTGGGAGAGAGAGGGAGTGAGTGTGTGTGTGTGTGTGTGTGTGTGTGTGTGTGTGTGTGTGTGTGTGTTAAAGATAATGCTTATGTTTATAAACAAACAAAACAAAACGAAACAAAATACTGAATATAGTTCTCAAAACAACACACCATCACCATCAACACTCTTTTTGATTATGGAGGTACAGATTAGCACATATTATTATTATGATAGATATATTTCTTATAACTATAGGGTAATTTTTAAAAATTATTTTTAAAAAGCTTCCAAACTTTGGTGAACCCACTTACACAACAATGAAAAATTAAAAAGGGGAGAGAGAGAGAGAGAGAGAGAGAGAGAGAGAGAGAGAGAGAGAGAGAGAGAGAGAGAGAGAGAGAGAGAGAGAGAGAGAGAGAGGGGCAGACAGATAGGTGAAGGGAAAGGGCAGATAGGTAAGGGAGGATATACAACTTTGTTTTTAAGGCTATGGACTGTGGTTTGTTATTGTTGATGTATCAAGTGAGTTGATAATTGAGTTTTGTAGATTGTTATTGATTGATGTTCTTTAACTGAATCAGGAAGGGAGTTCCACAGCATACGGCCTGAGTAAAGTAAACTAGATTTGAATAAGTCTATTCTTGGGATTGGGAAACTAGGCTTTATAGTATTTCTGGATTGGTTTAGGGGGAATTTGTCTTTTAAGTATGATGGAACAGTTCCTGTCATGATCTTGAACATCATGACTCCTTTGTTATTTTTTAATCTTTGGTGTAAGGGGAGAATATTTAATTGAGTATAGTCGGCTTCTAATAAGCTTGTCTTCTTTAAAAGGACCAGTTCGAGAGCACGTTTATACAGACTCGGTAACGGTTTCATAGTGTTTGCACTAGCAGAATAATAATAATAATAATAATAATAATAATAATAATAATAATAATAATAATATATGGAATTTATATAGCGCTGAATCTTGTAAAAAGACAAACAAATCGAAGCGCTTGCACTCAATCATTTACAGGCATGCAACTCTCCTTAAACATAATGAAAAACAGTTTTCCAAATCCATGCGCGCGCACGTATGCACGCATGCACGCACACACACGCACACACACACACACACCACACACACACACACACCGGAAAAAACACTTAAAAGGGTGAAAAATGCTGTTGAAAATTAGGGACAGAATTTGGGGGAAAGCTCAGGTAGGAAATAAGTGTGTTTTGAGGCTGGATTTGAAGGTATCAAGTGAGGCTTTTGTCGAAGTGAAAGAGGGAGGTCATTCCAGGTGGATGGACCAGAAACAGAGAAGGAGCAGGGCCAACAGTGGTTTGTTTGAATCTGGGTGTTCGAAAGCACAAAGTATCTGCGGCTGAACGAAGGGAACAGGATGAGTGAAACAGAAGAAGACAGTTACAGAGATAAGAGGGTGCAGTTTTTGTGGAGACATTTGAAACAGAGGTTATTGATTTTATACTCCAGTCTTTGTGAGACAGGCAACCAGTAAAGAATCGCAGAAGAGGAGTGAAGTGTTCAGATTTTTTCTTTCTTAGGACCAGTCGAGCTGCAGATTTTGTATGCGATGAAGAGAGGGGATAGATGAGCTGGTAGGCCAGCCAAAAGAGAATTACAGTAGTCTAAACGTGAAAGAATGAGAGATGTGACAAGCTTGGAAGTTGCATCAGTGGACAGATACTTGCGAATCGCGCTTAAATGCGCCGTAATTGATAGTAGCAAGACTGGCAGGTCTGGGTGATGAATTTTTAAATAGAGAGTGTGTTGTCAAGAACTACTCCTAAATACTTCACAGAGTTGGAAAAAAGGGGAACTGACGTATTGCCGATTCTATTGAAGTTTTTGCGATAGAGGAAAGCTTAGTTGGGTCACTATGACATGGCTTCAGTTTATCGGCATTAAGTTGTAACTTGTTCTGAGTCATCCAGTTTTGAATGTCTTGAAGGCAGTAGGACATATTTGTCAGGAGGGAAGGCAAGTTTTCAACAGTATCACTGCACTGAAAACTGAGTACATCGGCATAGAAATGATGATCAATAAAGGGGTTGTTTATTATATGTGAGAGTGGAGCAGTGTAGAGAGTAAAGAGAACAGGGCCCAGGACTGATCCCTGCGGGACTCCACATTCCATTTTGACAGGTTTTGATTGAATTTTTTTTTCAATAACTTTCTGGATCCTGTCTGGAGGTATGAAGTAAACCAGGGGAGGGCTGGGCCGTTAATACCAACGTATTTTGAGGCGAGAAAGAAGAATTGAGTGATCTAAGATATCAAAGCTGCAGATAATCAAGAAGAGTGAGAGGAGATTTTTCCTGCATCAGAAGCAAGTAGAAGTGTAAACTAAAGTGTGGACTAGGGTGGTTTTCGGTGCTGGGTTGGGGCGATAGCAGATTGAAAAGTGGGAAGGAGATCATTGGAATGAAGGTGACCCGTTGAGCTGTTTGAAACGACTTTTCTAGTACTTTTTGAAAACAAAGGGTAAGTTGAGACAGGACAATAATTCTTCAGAATGTTGGGATCGAGGTCGTGCTTTTTCAGTAGAGGTGTGACTATTGCTGTTTTAAGAGCGATGGAAAATTTCCTGACACAAGAGATGAGTTTACTATTTTAGTGATAATAGGTACAAGTTTTTGAAGGCATGTGAGAAACAGGAGCAGGTATGGGATCAAGGTCACATGATTTTATAGTCATTTCCTTCAGAATTGTCATGATTTCTTTTTCACTTGTGGGATGGAAGGAAAAGAGAGGAGTGCCAGTGAACTGGGGATCAGGAGGCGCAGGCTGGAATTGAGTCTGATCCAGTCTGGAGCGTATGTTTCGAACTTTGTCTGAGAAGAAGGCAGAAAATATGGATGGAAGTTCAGACAGGCTGTGGGTGTTAGGCAGAGGAGTTGTTTTTGCAGATCCAAGGAGATTTGAGGTGAGGGAAAAAATCCCACAGGGTAGAAGCATAGTCTATTGAGGATTGTATATAAGATTGGAAGAATAGTTTCCTTGAATGAAAGTCAATAAAGTGCTTGATTTTAGAAAGTTGATATACTTTTTGGGACATGTACTTGCATACGCATAGTTGAGATATTTGCTACTCCTAGAGCTTTGTGGTGATAGATTTGTTCAATTGCTTCCTTTTTAATTTTGATTGGAGTAAGAGAGTGAGAGCGAGAGCGAGAGAGAGAGGGAAGAGTGAGAGAGAAAGAGAGACTCGGACTCGGACTCGGAATGATTTAATGTATAGGCCTTGACCCTTTACAAGCAGGGTGAACATAACATTTCGTAATTACAACATTAAACAAAACATGTTGTTATGTAATCACAGCGTTAAACAAAACATGACATTCCGTAGTCATACCATTCAACAAAGCATAACAATCCGTAATTACAACATTAAACGAAACCCGATATTCGGTAATTACAACATCAAGCTCTGTTTTCTAATGTTAAGTGCTTTGTGGACAAACGTGGCAACTTTCATCACAATTGTTTTGTTTTCAGAAGACAATAATAATGAACATTTAAACATACATGGATGGCTGTGATATTTACTTGGAATCAGTTCTGCTCTAAGATCACTGTACTTTGGGCACTGAAGCAAAAAGTGTACTTCTGTTTCTAGTACGTCATCACAAAAGGGGCATGTCAAAGTCTGTGTGTTGCTACGATTGTTAAATTGCAGAAAGCTACAGTTCAAAGACGACATTCCAATTCTCAGTCGTGCCAGATCCCTTCTTACAGTAAAGGCTTTTATGTAGCTTAAATATAGACTTTGTTCCAATGATTGTTTGTAACTGTTATACACGTTATAGAAATCATGGTTCCCTAAGGCAGAAAGCCAGTCTTGTTTGAAACAGTCTATAAGTCGTTGCTTAAATTCAGATACAAATGTTGCTATATCCCCCACCCCTTGTGTTTCCCAGACTATTCCGAACCCAAATTTATACAAAACATTTCTAACTCCACATGCCCATGTGACATAGCTTTGTTCCTGTAGAGATAAGAGCATATTGTAAGCTTTTCGTGGATATCTATTGGTATCCATACAAACAATTCGTAACCAAAATTTGATGCACTTTACGAAAGTATTCACCTGTAAAGGATGTCTGCCTGTCTCTCCATACACAACGTGTCTTGGTGACTTTGGGCTTACACCCAAAAACCTTTTTAAAGCAGACAAATGGACTCTTTCCACAATATTTTGATCAGGTACTAAACCCCAGATCTCAGAGCCGTAAGTCAAGATGGGCTGAATTTGACAATCAAGCAGCTTAAAAAAGAGACTAGGCGAGTGTTCCCCAATGGACCATAGCATTCTTATAATGGCTGATACACCTTTCTTTGCTCGGTCAGCGAGATCAGACATGGTATACGAAAATGAAAGCCGGGTAGACAGAAAAACACCAAGATACTTATAAGTGTTGACAATTTTCAGTTTCTCGTCACCATAATGCCAGTTTTCACTGGTAGCAAGATAACCCCCATTACGAAAGACAACAACGTTCGATTTCTCTAAGTTTACTATTAAATCAAGTCGCTTTGATGTATCATACAATATATTCAACTGATTTTGAAGACCTATCACACTGTCAGAAAATAACACAACATCATCAGCAAATAGCAATATCAACAATTCAACAAAATCTGGTGACAATTGAATACCGTGTTTCCCTTTTTCGATAACATCTTTGGTAAGTTCATTGATGAATAGTGAAAACAAAACAGGTGAACAGATTTCTCCTTGTTTTAAACCAGTAGGGCACATGAATACATCAGTCAAGTCACTGCCAGAACGAACACAGGCTTTAACAGTTGAATACATACTTTTCAAAGCAGAAAGAATTTTACCCTTTTAACCATTATTACTCAGTACATCCCATAGCTTTTCCCTACATACAGAGTCAAAAGCTTTACGAAAATCGATGAAAGCAACATAAAGTTTGCGATGACGAATCAACTGTTTCTGAGTGAGAGCAAAAAAGTAAATATATGGTCAGTTGTGCTGTGTTTTTCCCTGAATCCTGCCTGCTCCTCCCCTATTAGCTCACTTTCCCCAATCCACTTGGTAATACGCTTGTTAAGTATAAAACTGTACAGTTTACTGCAAATGCTGAGCAGGGAAATACCTCTGTAGTTTTCAGTTACATTGGGATCGCCTTTCTTCAGAAGTGGCTGAATAATTGCTAAGCTCCATTCATCAGGATACAAACCATGGTTAAATAGATAGTTGAAAAACTGAAGTAAATAAGGCAAAATTACATCAGCACTGTGCTTAAAAAATTCACCAATCAAACCATCAGCACCAGCAGCCTTTCTGTCTTTCAAGGCTCTAATTGCCTGAGCTATTTCACATTCTGTGATAGGCTGGTTCTGATGCTCACAGTTGGTTCTGATGCTGGTATCAGTATCATTCTCACAGGTATTGTTATCAAACATGCAACCCTGGTCATCATCATGCAATGCAATGTCATCAACAGAAACATTAAACACATCCCTGAAGTGAGAATACCACTCATCTTTCGTTATGTTACACCCTGTAAAGCGCTCTTTAGCTCGAACACGCCTAACTGTATCCCAGAATTTCTTAGGATCATGCAAGTTATTTTCAAGAGACTGAATAATTTTACTTTTGTGTTCTGCTTTCTTAAGTCTCAGAAGTTGTTTGTATTCTTTTCTTTTTATGAATAACTATCTCTGTCTTCCTCAAATTGTCTACGTTTGTGTTCATAATCGTATCTCTCCAAATCCAATGTTACATTGGAAATTTTTCGCAAGGCTTTTCTGACAGATTTTCTGTGCTCACAACATTCCCTATCAAACCAAGTGTTTCTTTTGTCTATATCTACAACTACATCTTTTAACATACACTGCCCAGCATATTTCAAGCATTTGTTAAATTCATTTAAGGAAACATTAATATCTCTGTCAACCTCTGAGACAGCATTATCCAGTTTGTTCAAAATAAGCTCAGAATGAGAGAGAGAGAGAGAGAGAGAGGAGAGAGAGAGAGAGAGAGAGAGAGAGAGAGAGAGAGAGAGAGAGAGAGAGAGAGAGAGAGAGAGAGAGAGAGAGAGAGAGAGAGAGAGAGAGATTTTTTGTTCCCCATCTTCTTCGCAATTCTTCTTCTTCACAATTCTTCTTCTTCTTCTTCGCAATTCTTCGCAATTCTTCTTCTTCGCAATTCTTCTTCTTCTCCACAATTCTTTTTCTTCGCAATTCTTCTTCTTCTTCTTTCCTCCCCTCTTTTTTTTTTAATTCAACCTAACCGAGAACACACATTATAGGCACATGATTTGGACTTGTGTGTCATAATGAAATAGCTTTTTCAACAACAAGAAAAGGAAATGCACAACAATGTTCAAATAAATAAAAGGGGGAAAAGGGGAAACTATTCCACTTGTTTATATAAAGAAAAGTAGAAAAATGCTTTTCTATGACACACGTGCAACATTGCACGATGCAGATGCATAAAATCAAGCTTACAATAATGTATGAATGTTACTGCATCCGAAATACACCCACCCACCCACCCACACACACACATCACACACACACACACACACACACCACACACACACCACACACACACACACACACACACACACACACACATGATAGATTTTTTTGGGGAGAGAGAGAGAGCCATCAACAGCAATTTCAACATCACTTGTCAACATTGTCGTCATCACCCTCACTTAACAAGTCTTATGTAATATCACTTAGGCACCAGCTTTGCCTCACCCTTCCAATACAGGCGCAACAACAACTAATGTTTCTACAGACAGTGTTACAGACCAATGCAACACAAAGCATGCTCTGCTCTTTACGCCAGTGTATAAATGAGGTCATGAATACAACCACAAGGGAAAATAATAATGATCTGTAACCGAGATGATGCAGTTATGTTCAAACCGCTGACAAATAACTCCCTGTTACCAGGACTTTTCCTCCTCTGTTGTCCCAGCCAAAGGCAGCCTTCACTCTTTGTGTTCAAGGTTGCTGAGGTTGATTTTTTTCAGTGAGAAAAAAACAAACAAAAGCATCGTCTGGCAACAACAAAAATCATGACAGAGCAAGTTTTGATGAAGTCCACCAAATTTCCTATCATTGATTTAATAAGCCAGCATATGGAAGCCACATGTTTTGAAATTCTGAGTGGTTTATTTCTAATTGATATGCGTACTTTTCCATCTTGTATCTATCATTTAAGTTGTTCAAGAAAGCCGGAATATCTTGTTTCTTTTGGTCTATTCTCTTTCTATATAAAAGATGCTTTCCCAATAGAATGATCAAGTCTATCACTCTGTCTGTTTTGATCTCTTCTGTTGTACCGAGAAGTATTGATTCCCAATTAAAAGACAGTCTGTGACAATGATCATCTCTCCTTCAAAATCTTTTCCAGTTGAAACCAAAGGGATTGATTGTGACTACTGACAGAAGTAGAACTAGTGCTCCACTGAGTCTTTTTCCTGGTTGCAGAAATCTCCATCCATCACAGTCCGCAATGGCCATCTTCATCAGGACACTAGTTGTCACAAGCTTCTGTAGAAAACTGTGATCTGAAACCACCTCAAGTTGATTTGTTTTATCCGGTGTATCTTCTTAGGGTAGCCTGCAAGTCAATGGCAGTGTGAAGCTTTTCCTCCCAGCGCACAAAGGGTTTAATGTCAAGTATTTCTGTTTCCTCTAAAAGTACAGAGTAATGGGCCTTTGGAGCACCGGTTATGAGCTGTACAGCTCTTGTAGGAGAATCACTAAGATTGTCTTCAGAGACAATAATATTTCTGTCTTTTGTAACACTTGACTGACTGAATACAGCTAAAGTATTCCAGAAAGTTAATTTTGATTCCAGCTTCGTGTACAAAAGATATTGACATAAGAATTCGCCTTCTGCATTTACTAAATGCTTTACTAGGAATACATCGTTGTCTGCCCATCTCTTAAACAAGAAAGTTTTGTGGGCCATCTTGAATTTGTCATTGAAGAAGAATGGTTCTGCTAACAAAATGCACCCTTCACTTAGTTACACTTGAGAACAGAATTTTGAGTAAATGGTAAAACCGTCTTCCCCAAACTGATTGAATTTACATTGATCAAAATTCTTGGGCCTAACGCGTGCAGCAGTTCTATTTCTGGGCACATAGACTGTACTATTTTTACCCCTTTAGGAGATTGAGCACACATCTTCCTAATCCAAGTCAGTTTTAGCGCGTAAAGACACATTTGAACATCAGGAATACCTGCCTCCTTGTACAACAGTATGTGATTAATACTTCCTCTTTTTTATCTGGCTTTTTGTCCCAAACAAATTCATAGCACATTGTTTGAAGTTCTGTTACTTTGCTCTTCCGTGGGTTTTTTCTAATTATATCCAGAGATACATCAGTTTAGAATTATCCATTTTAGCACTGCTACCTTTTCCAGTGGAGTTATCGTTCTTTGCACCCAGATTTTAAATAACGTTTTTAATTTCTTGAAACTTGTCAGCTATATTGATCTCAGGCATAGCTGAAAGGACCAGAGTCCCCCAGCACTTTAAACTTAGCAGGGTCTTTGTTGACAGACAAGAGCCTGAAGTAAAAAGGTGGCGCTATTCTGTGGCGACATGCTCCTTTCAAAGAGAACAGCCAGACATCTATTGTAAGGCCGGAGAAAGGGAAGTGGAGAGGAAAATCGACACCCACTGTATAAATCTCCAACAAGGACGGAGCACAATGGAGCCTGTGAGCCAGCCAGACAGACAGACCCCTTACCTTATGCCAAACTCCTTCCTGTCCTCATATCCCTCTATTTGCTGCCACATATCCCAAACAAATGGAGTGATCTGTGAAAGGGATTTAGCGATCTGGGAGAGTAAAGGATCGATCCCCTTGCATTTCTTCTCACCACCACCACCCCCACCACCACCCTGGTGATTTCACTGCTGTACATGACATGTTCATTCATGTATGCGGGTGGCCATTCACATTTTGAAAAACATATCTTTCGTATTCAA
>CM054150.1:58380860-58438310 GCA_028751875.1 Rapana venosa
AGAGAGAGAGAGAGAGAGAGAGAGAGAGAGAGAGAGAGAGAGAGAGAGAGAGAGAGAGAGAGAGAGAGAGAGAGAGAGAGAAAGAGAAGAGAGAGAGAGAAAGAGAGAGCGCCTTCCGTGTCTTTGACATATTATTACCGACTACCACACCGCCGATCTCATTCATATGCAGTCTGCATTGTTTGCCTTTCCCTCTACCTTTGACTCTCTGTCTCCTGCTCTCTCCTCCTCCCTCCCTTTTCCCAATCCCTATTCCTCGCTTCCCCCCTTTCCCCTATCCCTATTCGTTGTTCCCCGCCTTTCCCCTATCCCTATTCGTTGTTCCCTTCCCTTTCCCCTATCCCTATTCCTCGCTCCCTTCCCTTTCCCCTATCCCTAATCGTTGTTCCCTCCCCTTTCCCCTATCCATATTCGTTGTTCCCTCCCCTTTCCCCTATCCCTAATCGTTGTTCCCTCCCCTTTCCCCTATCCCTATTCGTTGTTCCCTCCCCTTTCCCCTATCCCTATTCGTTGTTCCCTCCCCTTTCCCCCTCTCCCTATTCGTTGTTCCCTCCCCTTTCCCCTATCCCTATTCGTTGTTCCCCCCTTTCCCCTATCCCTATTCCTCGCTCCCTCCCCTTTCCCCTATCCCTGTTCGTTGTTCCCTCCCTTTCCCCTATCCCTATTCGTTGTTCCCTCCCCTTTCCCCTATCCCTATTCCTCTCTCCCTCCCCTTTCCCCTATCCCTATTCCTCGCTCCCTCCCCTTTCCCCTATCCCTGTTCGTTGTTCCCTCCCTTTCCCCTATCCCTATTCCTCTCTCCCTCCCCTTTCCCCTATCCTATTCTTCGTTCCCTCCCCTTTCCCCTATCCCTATTCGTTGTTCCCTCCCCTTTCCCCTATCCCTATTCGTTTCCCTCCCCTTTCCCTATCCCTATTCGTTGTTCCCTCCCCTTTCCCCTATCCCTATTCTCTGTTCCCTCCCCTTTCCCTTATCCCTATTCCTCGTCTCCCCTCCCCTTTCCCCTTATCCCTATTCGTTGTTCCCTCCCCCTTTCCCCTATCCCTATTCGTTGTCCCTCCCCTTTCCCCTATCCCTATTCGTTGTTCCCCATACCCCCCTTTCCCTATCCCATTCGTTGTTCCCTCCCTTTCCCCTATCCCTATCGTTGTTCCCTTCCTACCCTTTCCCCTATCCCTATTCGTTGTTCCCTCCCCTTTCCCCTATCCCTATTCGTTGTTCCCCCTTCATCCCTTTCCCCTATCCCTATTCGTTGTTCCCTCCCCTTTCCCCTATCCCTATTCGTTGTTCCCTCCCCTTTCCCCTATCCCTATTCGTTGTTCCCTCCCCTTTCCCCTATCCCTATTCGTTGTTCCCTCCCCTTTCCCCTATCCCTATTCGTTGTTCCCTCCCTTTCCCCTATCCCTATTCGTTGTTCCCCTCCCCTTTCCCTATCCCTATTCGTTGTTCCCTCCCTTTCCCCTATCCCTATTCGTTGTTTCCCTCCCCTTTCCCCTATCCCTATTCGTTGTTCCCTCCCCTTTCCCCTATCCCTATTCGTTGTTCCCTCCCCTTTCCCCTATCCCTATTCGTTGTTCCCTCCCCTTTCCCCTATCCCTATTCGTTGTTCCCATCCCCTTTTCCCCTATCCCTATTCGTTGTTCCCTCCCTTTCCCCTATCCCTATTCGTTGTTCCCTCCCCTTTCCCTATCCCTATTCGTTGTTCCCTCCCCTTTCCCCCTATCCCTATTCGTTGTTCCCCCCTTTCCCCTATCCCTATTCGTTGTTCTCCCTCCCCTTTTCCCCCCTATCCCTATTCGTTGTTCCCTCCCCTTTCCCCTATCCCTATTCGTTGTTCCCTCCCCTTTCCCCTATCCCTATTCGTTGTTCCCTCCTCTTTCCCCTATCCCTATTCGTTGTTCCCTCCCCTTTCCCCTATCCATATTCGTTGTTCCCTCCCCTTTCCCCTATCCCTATTCGTTGTTCCCTTCCCTTTCCCCTATCCCTATTCGTTGTTCCCTCCCCTTTCCCCTATCCCTATTCGTTTGTTCCCTTCCCTTTCCCCCTAATCCCTATATCGTTGTTCCCTCCCCTTTCCCCATCCCTATTCTGTGTTTCCCATCCTTCCTTTCTCCCCTATCCTATCCTATTCGTTGTTTTCCCCTCCCTTTCTTTTTCCCCCTATCCCTATCCCTTTCGTTGTTCCCTCCTCTTTCCCCTATCCCTAATTCGTTGTTCCCTTCCCCTTTCCCCTATCCCTATTCGTTGTTCCCTCCCCTTTCCCCTATCCCTATTCTTTTCCCTTCCTTTCCCCTATCCCTATTCTCTTCCTCCCTTTCCCTATCCTAACTTGTTCCCTCCCTTCCCCTATCCTATTCGTTGTTCCATTCCCTTTCCCCTATCCCTATTCGTTGTTCCCTCCCCTTTCCCCTATCCCTATTCGTTGTTCCCTCCCCTTTCCCTATCCCTATTCGTTGTTCCCTCCCCTTTCCCCTATCCCTATCGTTGTTCCCTCCCCTTTCCCCTATCCCTATTCGTTGTTCCCTCTCCCCTTTCCCCTATCCCTATTCGTTGTTCCCTTCCCCTTTCCCCTATCCCTATTCGTTGTTCCCTTCCCCTTTCCCCTATCCCTATTCGTTGTTCCCTCCCCTTTCCCCTATCCCTATTCGTTGTTCCCTCCCCTTTCCCTATCCCTATTCGTGTCCCTTCCCCATCCTTCCCCCCTTTCCCCTATCCCTATTCGTTGTTCCCTCCTTCCCCATCCCTTGTCCTCCCTTTCCCTATCCCTATTCGTTGTTCCCTTCCCTTTCCCCTATCCCTATTCGTTGTTCCCTCCCCTTTCCCCTATCCCTATTCGTTGTTCCCTCCCCTTTCCCCTATCCCTATTCGTTGTTCCCTCCCCTTTCCCCTATCCTATTCGTTGTTCCCTCCCCTTTCCCCCTATCCCTATTCGTTGTTCCCTCCCCTTTCCCCTATCCCTATTCGTTGTTCCCTCCCCTTTCCCCTATCCCTATTCGTGTTCCCTCCCTTTCCCCTATCCCTATTCCTCTCTCCCTCCCCTTTCCCCTATCCCTATTCGTTGTTCCCTCCCCTTTCCCCTATCCCTATTCGTTGTTCCCTCCCCTTTTCCCCTATCCCTATTCGTGTTTCCCACCTCCCCTTTCTCCCCCTCCCCTTCTATCCTCCCCCCCCCCCACACCCATTCGTTGTTCCCTCCCTTTCCCCTATCCCTATTCGTTGTCCCTCCCTCTTTCCCCATCCATTCGTGTTCCCTCCCCTTTCCCCCTCCATATTCGTTGTTCCCCCCTTTCCCCATCCATTCTTTTCCCTTTCCCCATCCCTATTCCTCTCTCCCTCCCTTCCTCCATCCCTATTCCTCGCTCCCTTCCCTTTCCCCTATCCCTATTCCTCGCTCCCTTCCCTTTCCCCTATCCCTATTCCTCACTCCCTTCCCTTTCCCCTATCCCTATTCCTCGCTCCCTACCCTTTCCCCTATCCCTATTCGTTGTTCCCTCCCCTTTCCCCTATCCCTATTCGTTGTTCCCTCCCCTTTCCCCTATCCCTATTTGTTGTTCCCTCCCCTTTCCCCTATCCCTATTCGTTGTTCCCTCCCCTTTCCCCTATCCCTATTCGTTGTTCCCTCCCCTTTCCCCTATCCCTATTCGTTGTTCCCTCCCCTTTCCCCCTATCCCTATTCGTTGTTCCCTCCCCTTTCCCCTATCCCTATTCGTTGTTCCCTCTCCTTTCCCCTATCCAAATCGGTGTTCCCTCCCCTTTCCCCTATCCATATTCGTTGTTCCCTCTCCTTTCCCCTATCCCTATTCCTCGCTCCCTCCCCTTTCCCCTATCCCTATTCCTCGCTCCCTCCCCTTTCCCCTATCCCTATTCGTTGTTCCCTCCCCTTTCCCCTATCCCTATTCCTCGCTCCCTCCCCTTTCCCCTATCCATATCTCCTGCCACTAGTTGGTTGGGTTTTGTTTTTTTAATCCTAAGAGTGTGTGACAGGTTTTCTTGTCCGAGTTCTTTGATTTGTTGCTTTACAAGATTCAGCGCTATATAAATTCCATACATCATTATTATTATTATTATTATTATATTATTATTATTATTTTTATTCTTATTATTTATCTCAGTATAGTATAGTATAGGATAGGATAGGATAGGTTAGCATAGCATAGCATAGTAATAGTAATAGTATAGTATAGTATAGTACAGCACATTACAGCACAGTACAATCTAGTTGGAAATGTGGTACAGTATGGTATAGTATGGTATGGTACGGTACGGTATGGTATGGTATGGTATGGTATGGTATGGTAATGTATGGTATGGTATGGTGTGGTATGGTATGGTATGGTACGGTATGGTATGGTATGGTATGGTATGGTGTGGTATGGTATGGTATGGTATGGTATGGTGTGGTATGGTATGGTATGTATGGTATGGTATGGTGTGTACAGTATGGTATGGTATGGTATGGTATGGTATGGTATGGTATGGTATGGTATGGTATGGTATGGTACGGTATGGTATGGTATGGTACGGTATGGTGTGGTATGGTATGGTATGGTATGGTATGGTACGGTATGGTACGGTATGGTACGGTATGGTATGGTATGGTATGGTATGGTGTGGTGTGGTAAAGCATAGCATAGTGTGTAGGGTATGGTATGGTATGGTATGGTACGGTATGGTATGGTATGGTATGGTACGGTATGGTATGGTATGGTATGGTATGGTATGGTATGGTATGGTGTGGTGTGGTAAAGCATAGCATAGTATGTGGGTTTATGGGGAGTGGGCTGTTTACTTTGTTTCGTTTTTTCCGATTGTTTCTGTGTCTGCGTTTATGTTAGCTTTGGTTTTTTGCTGTTGTTGTTGCTTTGGGTTTTTTATTTTGTTGTTGTTGCTTGTTTTAGGTAGGGGGATGCCTTTTAAAGGAATAGTTCCACATTCTAGTGTTGTGGTTTGGGCAGCACCACATCGTCCTATCTGTCAGTTTCTTTATCGGCCACACGCACTTCCCTCTTCCTTCCATTCTGGGAGGAGACCAGCACCATCTTCACAGAGGTCTGATAGTCTCCCCCGCTCTCTTGTTGATTGTGTGTTTCTTTTGTTGTTGGGTTGTTGTGTTTTCTAATCAACTGCCCTTTTAAGGAAATGCCAGCGACAGAGACGCGGACATTATTTACGTTACACTCACACGCAATGTTAATCATTTTAAGTGGTTTTTACAAGGAAAATGTTATACAGCTAGTCATCCACTTGGTGTTTTGAACGTTAGCTTGTTGATTTCAATCTTTGTTAACTCATCTGCACTTAGAAAAGGACAGAAATAGAGACCCGGACATCTGTCACACTGACAGACAAACTAGACATTAATCAGTTTGAAGTGTTCATTTTCTACAACGAAAGAGTTAAAACAACGAGTCCTACAATTTTGCCCAATCAAAAGTCCAGCCGTTCATTACTGCAAGACTGGTTTGGGAAAATCCACACCGGAAGGAAGCTGCGTGATGACGATAGCTATGTTCACGGAGTTCATCACTCTTGCTGTCACAAAGATAACTATTTTCACGGAAATGTCACTTTTGCTAAATAATCTTCTCATCTTCACAAAATTCCGCTCTTAAACTTTTTTTTTTTACAAAAATTTTGTTTCATGTATGTATGCTTTCTGGTGGGACGGGATAGCTCAGTGGTCGGAGCACTCGCTTTCCCCCAGCCAAGTTAAGCAGCGTCGAGCGTGGTTACCAGTTGGATGGGTGACCGTTTGCGCGCCTTGGCTTCAGTACAGTTCCCCCAGTTCACCCAGCTGTAAATGGGTACCTGCCCTCTTTAGGGTCAGGGAAGGTAAAGCAGTGAGGGAGAGGAGATGGGCGCCGCCCTCAATATGCTGGCCCTAGAGAAGTGAGGTCTCTGACGCCTCGCTCCCCTACGACCTTATAGGTTATGGGACTCCTTTACCTTCCTCCTCCTTATGCTTTCTGGTTTTGTTCTTTGAACTTTGCCTCTCCTCTTATTCTGGCATTTTCTGCATATTCCTCTCTCTCTCTTCTCTCTCTCTCTCGTCATCTCTCTCTCTCCTCTCTCTCTCTCTCTCTCTCACTCACCACACACACGCGCGCGCGCGCACACCGTCTCATTCTTCTTTGTTTCGTCCAAAAATTCTTTCCGTGGATCTGACATCTTGGCAATTGTTTTTTGTAATTTAGGATGAGAGAACCGCTGACCGTTATTTTGTGTAGGCTATAATTATTTGTAACTTCGTTTGTTTGTTTGTTTTCAAACATCACTGCTAACATTTGCAGCAGTTAGTTAGGACGGAGCTGGTAGGCATGTTGATTGTTTGGCCTTTTGCCGTCGTTATAAAGAAACTGCTTTTCAACGACTCGGAAACAACTTTGTTTATTTTATTTTTTTGGTTTTTTTTATGCGTACTCTTTTTTTAAATTTGTTTTTGGTTTGTTTATTCGTGTGTTGTTGTTGTTGTTGTTGTTGTTATAGGGTCTCCTTGTGTTCTCCAGTCGCCTGATGCCTGATTGAACGTACAGTTTGAAAGCTGATCTCGTAGGGTTGGGTGGGGTGGGGTGGGGTGTGGGTTTCTTCTCACAGAATTTATATGAAGAGTTAATGGTGATGTGCTTTTTTGTTGCTGTTGTTGTGGGTTGTTTTTTGTTTTTTTTTAATAACCGTGTGCTTGTGCATTATATAACACTGGATGTTTTGATAAAGCACAATCGACTTAGGAGAGTGGAGCTGACAGGAAAAAACAGCTGTTCGCTCTCTGTGTTCAGCACGTAATTCGTGTTGTTGTTGTTGTTGTTGTTTTTATTGGGGGATGGGGGGGGGGGGGTTCGTTCCTCGCTAGAGCTCCCAGGTTCACCACTGGTGAGATTGTCTTACGTATGCGACGCCCCCCCCCCCCCCCCCCCCCCCCCCCCGTGCCACCCACCATAAGGTAGCCGCCCTACGACTTCGGAAATAGTCTCATGCATTAATTAAAGGCATATGGCAGTTATGCTGGTAAAGTGAGGTAACAATAAGAGTCAGTTGCTCTTGAATTAAGTGAGAGAGAGAGAGAGAGAGAGAGAGAGAGAGAGAGAGAGAGAGAGAGAGAGGGGTGTAGGAAGAACTCGTGAGGTGGGGGTGGAGGTGGGGTGGGGGTGGGGCGTTGGAAGTGGTTAATAGAATGGGATTAGGGGCTGTCAGCTTTCTGAAAGGGGATGGTGTGGAAAAGCGATCCTAGCTCTAAGGCGTCGTGTGACGACTGCAGTGAAGACATAGGAATGAATGCCTTATGCAGTGAGGGGTTTTGTTTGTCTGTTCCAGTGGCTGTGCCTCTCATTGTGTGTGTATGTGTGTGTGTGTGTGTGTGTGTGTGTGTGTGTGTGTGTGTGTGTGTGTGTGTGTGTGTGTTGCTGTCTGTGTGTGTGTCTCTCTCTCTTTTTATATATATATATAATATATATATATATATATATATACATATATATATATATATATATATATATATATATATATATATATACATACATACATACATACATATGTGTGTGCGCGCGTGTGCCGTAATCTACCGTGACTTAAAGTAGTATAAATAAATGAATAAAAAAAAATAAATCTTCATGCATGGATACCTCTATACCCACAGATGTGTACACAGCTGTGTATGGAAACCATGTGAACGCTCACGTACACGCGCATACATCCACATGTACATGCACACACGTGTAGTTAAGATCATTCCGGTATTAGCGAAGAGTTTTGTGTCTACCATCTGGTTTGGTTAGATACAAGTATGCAAGTATGGAGCTATGGTCGTATTAGCGATGACTTGTCCAACGCCTCGGGATACTAAATACAATATCTTCTTGTCTGTTTTCTGTCTTCTTGGTCCGTCCCCTTGCCTTTTTTCCCCCCCGAAAGACTTAAAAGATAACAGTTCTCTCCCATGCTGAATTCGAACGCGCTGGGCCTGACTTGTCAGGCGCTTAATGGCAGCGCAACGCATTTTCGCTCATATGACAGAAAACAATAGTTGCTGTGTGAGCGTTTGACGACGAAGCAGATATAAAAGTGTGGAAGCACGTAAGTATTCTCATATTAACGAGTACTTGTCAAAGTCTTGAGTTGCTAAAATTTAATACGAGTCTGCTCGTAAATTCTTGCTAGTGATAATGCTTGTATGTCTGTCTCATCGCTTTGAGGGCTCAAACACACACAGACACACTACTACTACTACTACTACCGATTGGCTGGAGTCAGCAAGGAAAAAAACACGAAATAAGTCTCATTGCAAAACAGAAAGGTGGGGGGGGGGAGAAGTGGGGGGGGGGGGGGGCTGCAAGGTAGAGAAGAAGGAAAGACTGTTGGTTCACGTGGCTTAGTTGCCGGAGAGTTTGACACAGGCAGCTGGCTTTGTTCAGGACAGCGATCTTCCACTCCACTCCACAGACAGACATGATTTTTATTCTTTTCTTTCGAGGATAATGGAATGAGCACAATATGCTTTTCTTTCTACATTCAGTCCCCGTGTTTAATGGGAACGGGCTAGCTCGCTTCCCCCCCACCCAATGTTAAGCAGCGTCGAGCGAGGTTACCACTTGGATGGATGACCATTTGCGCGCCTTGGCTTCAGTACAGTTCCCCCAGTTCACCCAGCTGTAAATGAATACCTGCCTCTTTAGGGTCAGGGAAGGTAAAGCAGCGACGGAGAGAAGATGGGCGCCGACCTCAAATTGCCGGCCCCTAGAGAAGTGAGGTCTCTGACGCCTCGTTCCCCTACGACCATATAGGTTATGGGACACCTTTACTTTTACTTACCTGTGTTGATGCGGTTTTGCAAAAGTTTGTCATCCATTCCCACTGGCACACAATGGCCTACTCTTCCGAAAAGCGCGGGACAGGTTTCAACATGTGCGGGAAGATGTTCTGCGTGTGTTCACACACACGGGATCTCGGTTTATAGTCTCATCCAAATTCAAATTCAAATTTCTTCATTTCCTGTCATCCCTGTAGTGATATGAAGGATTTCTACACAATATCAATGAACTAAATCATAACTGAACATCATACATGAATCATGCAACTGGATAGTTGAACACATTACTATAGAACAACAATTGTGTGTTTACACATATCAAACTCTTGGAACAAAGTTTACATGTTATTTCTGATAGTACTAATTGTTTTAACAACATTGTGCAGAGTCTGCTTATTTGATGAAGAAAAGAGTTGTTCATACTTCAAAGTGTGTGGATGTTTAGCGTAATGTTTTGGTAAACCTTTCTTACGAGTTTAAACTTTGGACAAAAAAAAGGTAATGAAATTCGTCACGAATAGCACCACTGTTGCATATTGTACAGTAGCTTTCATTTCTTTGAATTCCCTCAAAGCCGAAGGACTTGAGAAGTGAAGACTGGATTTAAAAAGCACATGATGTAAAACAAAATATTTAAAGCACAAGAGTGCTTATTCCATCATCCTCGATAATACAACTAAATAAATGACAAGTAAGACTTGAACCCTTTGCCAGAGAGGGCCGTCACTGGTTGAAGAAAGCCCACAGCCCAGCTCTCCCTCAAGTCAACTTGTTGCTCCTCAAAGCTGCAGCAGTGTATGTGTAATCACAATCACAGAAAGACAGTTGTGCCCCTTGAGTCCTGGCCATGGTGCACTGTCTGCTAGGTGCCTGTCCCAGCAAATGTCTGTCTCTCAGCAGCAGCTGCAGCAGCATTAGTAGTAGTAGTAGCAGCAGCAGCAGCAGTAGTAGTAGTAGCAGCAGCAGCAGCAGCAGCAGTAGTAGTAGTAGTAGTAGCAGTAGCAGTAGTAGTATTAGTAGTAGCAGCAGCAGTAGTAGTGGTAGTAGTAGTAGTAGTAGCAGCAGCAGCAGTAGCAGTAGCAGTAGTAGTAGTGGAAGTAGTAGTAGCAGCAGCAGCAGCAGCACAGTATCTGCTGGCCTATGAGAACAGATGACTGCAGCAGTATGCTGTGCTGCCCGGAGTCATAGGATACTCATTGCCGGCCATGGAAAGGATCATGTTCAGTTTTTCCATCCCAAAGACGAACACATTCCTTACCCAGAAAATCAACCGGTTATAATTGTGTAGTATTTTAAAATGGGGAGGAAATATAGTGTGTGGTTGTGTGTGTGTGTGTGTGTGTGTGTGCGTGCGTGCGTGCGTGCGTGCGTGCGTGTGTGTGTGAGTAGTGTGTGTGTGTGTGTGCGTGCGTACGCGCGCGCGCGCGCGCGTGTGTGTGTGTGTGTGTGTGTGTGTGTGTGTGTGTGTGTGTGTGTTGGGGATAAAGAAAAGAGATTGATGCCAGGTAACAGTGATAACAGACAGACTTGATCATAGTCTGCGACAAGCTGATACTTTATTCATGCGTAGATGTTTCACGCACATACCATGAGGGGAAGGAGCTAGTAGACATTAGAGAGAGAGAGCGAGAGAGAGAGCGAGAGAGAGAGAGAGAAGGGGATTTTGGCCCAGACCTCATCTGTGGAGTGCGGCCTTCTCACGGGTCGGTATTCCCTTTCAGAGCTAAGCAATGAAGCCGTTAGTCACTGCCACACAACACACGATCCGCACTTCAAAGGGGGATAGAGACAGACAGACAGAAAGAAGAAAGAAAGAAAGAAGAAAGGGGCGGGTGGGTTGAGATTTAACGGCTTCTATCGATCTCCTTTACCTTTCAACATTCTGATCCCCTGCCGCCCGTATGAATATGCCACCAAAGTGAACAACATTGAAATAATCTGTCTTTCTTCTTCTTTTTCTTCTTTTTCTTCTTTTTCGTTTCCTCTTCTTCGCAATTCTTCTCAGTTCTTCTTTGCATTCTTCTTCTTTCTCTCCTCCCCTTTCTTCTTCTTTTTGCAGTTTTTCTTTTCTTCGTCTTCTTTGCAGTTCTTTTTTTCTTCTTCTCCTTCTTCTTCTTCTTCTCCTCCTCCTCCTCCTCCTTCGTCTTCTTCTTGTTCGCAGTTCTTCTTCTTCTTCTTCTTCTTTTTCCATGAGGAATGAAAGGCAGCGTGGAGGGAGAGTTGTGACTGTGTGGAATGCAATGTTAATAGTGTGGTTCATTCCTCCTGCTCCTGCACATGCATATCTTGTGCTTAAATGAGGTATGAGGTATTTGTACACCGTTTTAGGATTATGAAGTCAATAAAGCTGTGTGTGTGTGTGTGTGTTGTTGTGTGTGCTGTCTGTCTGTTGCTGTCTGTCTGTCTCTCTCTCTCTCTCTCTCTCTCTCTCTCTCTCTCTCTCTCCTCTCTCTTTATCTTATTCATTATCCTCGAAATAAAAGAATTTGTCATTGTCATTGTCATTCTCTCTCTCTCTCTCTCTCTCTCTCTCTCTCTCTCTCTCTCTCTCTTCATGCGCAAACACTGAGTCATTTCCTGGCGGTTCTATTAATGAAGTGATATGGTTCTACTGATAATAAACTCATTTTTTTAAGCTTTGATTTTTTTTTTTTACTATAATATGAGCAGATGGGGTTTAGCATATATTTTACTGTGAACAAAGAGTGTTTATGTCTGTCTAAAGCAGTGGAACAGTAAATCGCATTTTGTTTGTTTCAATGTTCAAGTTTGTATGCTGGGTTGTCGTTCTGTTGGGGTTTTAGGGTCGGTTTGTTCTATATTTGTTTGGGGGTGTAAAGGGAAATAATTGTATATGTAGCACTCCATACAATACACAACATCTGGATCATTTACAGAAGATGAAGGAAGGGCATACATAAAAATCATGTTTCATTACAGACAGTGAAGCTAAAACCGTTAGCAATGGCAGCAGAAGCGATGACAACAACAACAACAACAACAGTAGTAGTAGTAGGAGGAGGAGGAGGAGGGGGAGGAGCAGCAGCAGCACAGCAGCAGTAAGTAGTAGTAGTAGTAGTAGAAGCCATTTATGACCCCAAACCAGGTTGAGACTTCAACAAAAAAAGGACCCACATATAGAGCTGAACTGTCCATCAGACAAAGAGAAAAGAAAGGGAGATCAGCTAAGGACCTCTGGCCAGTCACTACAGGACGGGTGCAGCACCCCTTGCTGTGGGTCCTGGGCCAGAGTCGTGTCTAACGGCGTTGGTCAGTGGGGCAAACTTGACCTGCCTCCCTCCAGACTTGCATGGTAGCCTCCTTCCTGCCTCTCTGCCCAAGTCAAGTGGCATTGGTTCACGGGAGGATTTAAAAAATCCTGTAAGCTTACTCTTTCACCCTCAATAAAGATCATTTTGACTTGACTTGACTTACCTTTATGCGCGAATTTTTACCCGTCTATCTATAACTCATGTGACAACTCTGCTTCTTATCACACTCTTGTCTACTGCATGTACGCTTTGGATAAGAACAAACAAAACCCTCAAAGAATATATATATATATATATCTATATATATATAGAGAGAGAGAGAAATATATATATATATATATATATATATATATATATATATATATATATATATATATATATATATATTATATATATATATATATAATGAGACAGACAGACAGTCAAAGACAGAGACAGAGAAGACAAGACAACGGTCTTTCTTTCTTTCATGGATAAGGGATGAGTACTGCTATGGGTTTTTCTTTTGGTGCTTTTGGTTTTGTTGTTTCTTTGTTGTTGTTGTTGTTGGGTTGTTGTTGTTGTTTTGTTACACCCAGTCCCCACCTTCATTACAGCTCACATCAAAAGCAAAATCGTAGATAATGAAACCATCATCCCGACGTACATGCTCGCATACACAGGGTCAGGGAAGGTAAAGCAACGAGGAAGAGGAGATGGGTGCCTCCCTCAATATGCTGGCCCCTTGAGAAGTGAGGTCTCCGATGCCTCACTCCCCTAAGACCACATAGGTTATGGAACACCTTTACCTTTAACTGTTCAAGCTGTGCCGTCAGTGTATGTGGCACTGAAGCAGACGATGTATGTGGCACTGAAGCAGACGATGTATGTGGCACTGACTGAAGCAGACGATGTATGTGGCACTGAAGCAGACGATGTATGTGGCACTGAAGCAGACGATGGATGTGGCACTGAAGCAGACGATGGATGTGGCACTGAAGCAGACGATGTATGTGGCACTGAAGCAGACGATGGATGTGGCACTGAAGCAGACGATGTATGTGGCACTGAAGCAGACGATATATGTGGCACTGACTGAAGCAGACGATGGTTGTGGCACTGAAGCAGACGATGGATGTGGCACTGAAGCAGACGATGGATGTGGCACTGACTGAAGCAGACGATGGATGTGGCACTGACTGAAGCAGACGATGGATGTGGCACTGAAGCAGACGATGGATGTGGCACTGAAGCAGACGATGGATGTGGCACTGACTGAAGCAGACGATGGATGTGGCACTGACTGAAGCAGACGATGGATGTGGCACTGAAGCAGACGATGTATGTGGCACTGAAGCAGACGATGGATGTGGCACTGACTGAAGCAGACGATGTATGTGGCACTGACTGAAGCAGACGATGTATGTGGCACTGAAGCAGACGATGTATGTGGCACTGAAGCAGACGATGTATGTGGCACTGACTGAAGCAGACGATGGATGTGGCACTGAAGCAGACGATGGATGTGGCACTGAAGCAGACGATGGATGTGGCATTGAAGCAGACGATGTATGTGGCACTGAAGCAGACGATGGATGTGGCATTGAAGCAGACGATGTATGTGGCACTGAAGCAGACGATGTATGTGGCACTGACTGAAGCAGACGATGTATGTGGCACTGACTGAAGCAGACGATGGATGTGGCACTGAAGCAGACGATGGATGTGGCATTGAAGCAGACGATGTATGTGGCACTGAAGCAGACGATGGATGTGGCACTGACTGAAGCAGACGATGGATGTGGCACTGAAGCAGACGATGTATGTGGCATTGAAGCAGACGATGTATGTGGCACTGAAGCAGACGATGTATGTGGCACTGAAGCAGACGATGTATGTGGCACTGAAGCAGACGATGGATGTGGCATTGAAGCAGACGATGTATGTGGCACTGAAGGTGACGATGGATATGGCACTGACTGAAGCAGACGATGGATGTGGCACTGACTGAAGCAGACGATGTATGTGGCACTGACTGAAGCAGACGATGTATGTGGCACTGACTGAAGCAGACGATGTATGTGGCATTGAAGCAGACGATGTATGTGGCACTGAAGCAGACGATGTATGTGGCACTGAAGCAGACGATGGATATGGCATTGAAGGTGACGATGTATGTGGCACTGAAGGTGACGATGTATGTGGCACTGAAGCAGACAAAGGCCTTGTTGTAGGGTGTGACAGAGCAACGTGAGATCGACCAGTCATGGACAGTGTTGTGGTCTCTCCTGGGTTGTAGTTTCATCAAAGGCAATGACCTCTCTGTCCATGTGAGGAGCTGAGGGCACTGTCGGTTTGGTGAAAGGCGCGCAGTGAAGAAGCATTGTCTGTGAAAGACAGGCCTGGCTACATGCAGACACACACACCCTTCAGCAGACTGCCATCTTCAACCCGCATACATCTATAACAACAACGACTACTACTACTACTACTACTACTACTACTTCTACTACTACTTCTTCTACTACTATTACTACGACAACTACTACTACTACTACTACGACGACGACGACGACGACAACTACTACTACTACTATAACACAAACAACCCCAAAAATAAAAACAAAAATCCCAAACAAACAAGGAGTACAGCCAGCAGCATCAGTATATCTCCTGCATGAAGGGAATTAAGTTGAATGGTTTAGGCCCTATCTCATCACACAATGGGTGATTGAAGAAATGTATTTAAAAAGATGATTCTTACATTGCTATGTTGTTGTTGTTGTTGTTGTTGTTGTTGAACTAAACCACGTTCCAAGACCTACTTCCTCTGTGTAGAGTATCGGTTTATTTCTTGATGTTGTTGTTGTGCGTTCCCCAGTTTAACACTCTGGGGGTCACCCAGGATGTGCACTCACTCCCTCCACCTGGGAATCCCTGTGAGATTGAAACTGCACACTGAATGAGAAGTTTATCCATATGACTGTTTTTAACTACCTCGCCATATAGACACCTATTCTCTGACTTCAGAGGAAAATTTCTTGATAAAAAGTATTTCATATCTGGTGGCATTTAACTGGAACATAGAATGACAGGGCCAATTCTTTCCGTGTAGATCCTGCTTGATGATCGTCTCAAACATGCATAAGCTTTAAAAGCGGACGGAAATAACTTATAGTGGGTCAGTCACAGTCCTGTTGTCAGTGGTTAGATACCACTTCCTTCCGTTCTGATTCACACTTCCACAGAAATGAGTCTGCATTTCAATTCTCTGTCTCTGCTTCAGTGCAACGCGCGCTGGCGTGCATGTGTACCACAACCCACCTCGTTTCTCTATCTGTTTGGGGCTAGTATTTTTTTTCTGGGGCAACTCCCCCACCCCTCCCCTTTTAGTTTGTTAATAAGTTCATATTTGTGAAACAGGATGTTTCGTAGGGCAAACCACCGCCACCCCTCCCCACACCAGTTGTGTTTGTTGATAACAAGTTTATATGCATTTAACAAAGCAACTGTTTCGGACGTGGCTAGATCGAGGATTTGGAAAGAGTGAAGGCGTGGGATGGGTGGTGGATGGGGGGGGGGGGGGGGGGGGGGGGTGATACATATTCAACATGGCATCACACAGAGATAGTGACACTAGCAGGTACGTGTAAGGAAGGAGGGAATCTGGTGGATTTGTTCCTGCTGAATATTTCAAAGCCGACGAGTGAGTTTTAATCAATACCCCGCCATTACCACACACAACGTATCGACACATCGATTTTTTTTATCCGATTCTGACAATTAAAAATGGCGGCAACGACGAACGGTCAACTCTTATCGAACATGGGGCAAACGATTAATATTGGATCTGTTGCGGTCTGTGGCCCTGTGAGTGGTTAGCTGCGCCGTGAATTATTGACACAGACTGACAGTGGTTGTGGTAATCGCAGGAAAATTGGTAAACAGCCTGTCGCTAATGCATCGTTAGGTGTCTACTGTTGCCTGTGGTAGTCATAAGCAGCAGTTGAGTACTGTCTACCAACACCACTGCCATCATAATCGATACTCAGTACACAGCAGCAGCAGCAGTAGTGGTAGTAGCAGAAGGAGAAGGAGAAGAAGCAGTAGTAGTAGTATCAGTAGTAGTAGTAGTAGAAGTAGTAGTAGTAGCAGAAGGAGAAGGATAAGAAGAAGCAGTCAGAGCAGTAGGTAGTAATAGTAGTAGTGCAACATTGGATGTTGTTGGGTCTAGTAATTATTATGTTCAGGCATATGTGTAGTAGTAGTGGTTGAGTGCAAACACTTTGGTTTTGTCTATTAATAGTATGATGTGTAAAATTCATTATGCAGCATTGCAGCTTGCAAAAGGTGTAAAAGTTTTACGCGCCATAAGACTAATGCGGTCATAGGGGAGTGAGGCATCAGAGACATCAACTTCTCAAGGGGCCAGCATATTGAGATCGGCGTCCATCTCCTCCCCCTCGCTGCTTTACCTTCCCTCACCCTAAAGAGAGCAAGTAGGCCTACCCATTTAAAGCTAGGTGAACTAGGGGACTGTACTGAAGCCAAGGTGTGCAAACGGTCACCCATCCACTTGGTAGCCACACTCAATGCTGCTTAATCTTTACCTGGTGAAAGCGAGTGCTTTGACCATTGAGCTATCCTGTCCCCATAGTAGTGGTAGTAGTTAGTATTTTTGTTCTGTGTTGCCGCCTCATCTTCTGTAACGTTCCTGTCCTGTTGTTCCCACACTGCTCATTCCACTCTCTCCGCCCCATCCACATCCAACAGCAGTAATAACAGAGAGAGACAGACAGACAGACAGACAGACGAACGGGCAGACAGACAGACAGACGAACGGGCAGACAGACGGACAGATAGATACATACATACATACATAGATCTAGACAGACCACCATCATAATAAATCACACTCTTTCTAAAACACTTTCAAAACACCATAATCAGAAAAACATTATTTCTGTTGTAGTTTATTTTTACAGACTTTTCCTCATTTGTATCAAAGGTGATATGAGGCACACCAAAATGATGCTACATATTCACTTTAACAAAGCATCCCTCAATTTCTGACCATGCTCACACACACATGAACAGTGATTAAACAATATTTATTCCTTTCACCCTTCCATACTACACACACAACACACACACACACACACACACACACCAAACACACAAAACACATGCATGACTCTGACTTTCTCACACACACATACACACACACATACACACACGTGTGCGCGACTTTGACTTTCACACACACACGCACGCACGTGTGCACACACACACAGTTTTTTTCAGACTTTCAGAAACTGGAAAGACTATAATAATCATGCAATAATGTATACGTATCATTATCATCATTATCATCCCTGTGGTCTCATTACAAAATCTCCTGATTCCAAAACTATTTCCTGACACATGCTCTCTCACACTCACAAATCAATAAAACAGAAGTTTTTTTCCTCTTTAGCTGCCCATTATTTGGCTCATGTATGTACACTAGATTTTAGAATTTCTTAAAAACAAAAATTTGGAGGGAAAAACCCCAAAAGCAACACAAACCTTGTGACCATGATTAGGCACTAAGATCATGATTATAAACAAAACTCATGCCAGCCTCTCTTTATTATTCCTCAACACTAATTCAACCTTTGGCCACTATTCTATGTGGTTATTTCCCTTCTTATTTATCGATGAAGTTGAACTCTTTTCAGACATACATGGTTGAATAAAAAGAACATTGCAGTTTTAAACTTTTTCATCCAAACATACTAAATCAAGAATTCACACCGGGTTTGATTTTTGAAAAGGCAAATTTACATGTGTAATGCCATTATAATCTGAACACCCCTCTGTGGTCTGTTCACTGTCAAAGACAAGACAACAGGTCAGTGTGGATGTCGAAAAACTGAGTGTGTATGTGTGTGTGACACAGTGAAGCTTGATCTAACGGTGAAGCCTGAGTTTCAGCCAGGACTACATTTCAACTGCATTCACTTTGTATGGATGATTTACTGATTTATTCATTGTACTCTTTGATACAGAGATCGGTTTGCACTTCTGAAGAAAATCCTGCTGTTCACTTCTCTTCTTATATGTACCATACAATTTCAAAAAACATGGTTTTGGTAAGGTAGAATTTTTTTAGGAGAGGGGGTGGCTGAATTTTGTACATGATCAAGGTGTATTGAAACAAAAGAAATCCCTGAAAATGGAATGTGGCTACCTTCATGGTGGGCAAAAACTGTCACATATGTATGCAAAATTGAAGCTCAGAGCTCTAGGCAAGGAACACAACCCCCCCCCCCTCCTAAAAACTCCAAGCAAACAAAGGAAAGGTAAAGAAGTGGCCAGGAACTTCATGGCCGGCTACTACTACCACTGTGCCGGTGATTCACCCAAACAAGCTGCCTGAGGGATCCAGGTCACTGCTTTCCTTTCTCTCCTTCCTGCCGCACACATCCACAATGTCTGTGTGTCCTGCTGTGTCTGTGTCCTTCAGCCAGCTTCTTCTTCACCAAGCGACCGGTTTCAAAGAGCTGAAAGTAGTCGTCGTCGCTTTTCTGCAGCAGCCTGTCCACACGTTTCCCCGGCAGCGGCGGCTTGCTGCTAGGTCTGTGTCGCTTCTGCCACTGGCTGGGTTCCCCAAAGCAGTCCACGTCGTCGTCACGCAGCGTGCTGTTGTTCATCAGCTCGGAAAAGATTTCCGAGGAGCTTGTGGCGCTTCGCTTTCTTCTGTCACTCACTGTCCCTGACCCTGTTGGGTCACCAATGTCTGAAGTACTGGCAGTGGTGAAAACATGATCTGAAATACCTGTCTGTCTGGATCTGTCAGGTGTGTGTGTCTGTTTACGGTTTGGAGGGGGCTTTCTTTTCTTGTGGTCAGTGTCTTCGGGATCACTGAACAGATCGTCCAGCACAGACAGCTTGCTTTTCTCCCTATCCCTTTTCTGATCTGCACCAGCACCAGTCCCATGTTTTGCAGATGTCGGTGCATGAGGCAAATCCTGATTCCTCCTCCTGGGGTCACGTTCTTCACCCCCAGCACCTTTCCCCAGTTCCTGCAGCAGGCCATCAACATCCTCCGTCTCCATGGATCTGTCCAACTCCACATTTTTGCTCTTGACATTGTCTGCAAGTTTCCACGTCACTCTGCCAGGAGACGTGGGTTCTTCGTCATCCTCACCTTTGTCAAACAGCGACGCTGACACACCGCCACGCTGAGTCTGTCGACAGCGTCCTGCTTTCCTCCTGCTTCGAATGGCCTTGACCCTGGCAGGGCTGATTGAAGCTCCGATGTTGAACTGTGAACCATCTCCAGGAGGATCTCCTTCAAGGACGGTGGTGGAGGTGTGCTGAACAGGAGACAGCTCTGTGTCTTCTAGGTCGTGGTCATTGTACAACAGCCCGGGGCCTCTCCGGGGCCCCCGACGTGCAGTGGCTGTTTTCCTGGCGGCAGATTTGGGCTGGCTCCTTTTCTTCTGGCCTGACAACAAAGAAAACTTATCTAGTTGTCAAGGGGAAGTGGGGGGGGGGGGGGGGGGGTGTTTGTGTGCATTTGTTTGTTTCACATATATTGGGGGAAAAAACCTCTTCAATGTGCTGCCCCAATGGCTTTGAAAGGAGCCTTGCGCTCATGACCTGACAGCCTGGGACTGATTCCAGATTTCCCCCCTGGAGTTTGCATCATGATTAGTGCTGACTCCACTCCCTCAAAGTCCTTTGCATGAGACTATAAACTGAGGCCTTGTGAGCAAACGCATGCAGAACATCTTGCACACAGGTTACAACTCTATCCGCCTTTTGGAAGAGTAGGCCAATGTGTGCTGGTGGGAATGGAGGACAAGATGTTACAGACACATGCACACTGATGTCATGTTTAGACATCATTCCCAAAGTCAAGATGTCATGTTTAGACATCATTCCCAAAGTCAAGATGTCATGTTTAGACATCATTCCCAAAGTCAAGATGTCATGTTTAGACATCATTCCCAAAGTCAAGATGTCATGTTTAGACATCATTCCCAAAGTCAAGATGTCATGTTTAGACATCATTCCCAAAGTCAAGATGTCATGTTTAGACATCATTCCCAAAGTCAAGATGTCATGTTTAGACATCATTCCCAAAGTCAAGATGTCATGTTTAGACATCATTCCCAAAGTCAAGATGTCATGTTTAGACATCATTCCCAAAGTCAAGATGTCATGTTTAGACATCATTCCCAAAGTCAAGATGTCATGTTTAGACATCATTCCCAAAGTCAAGATGTCATGTTTAGACATCATTCCCAAAGTCGGAATGCCGCTACCTTCATGGTGGGCAAAAACAGTTGCTTAAGCAAAATTTCACTGTCAATGAACCTCGGAGCTCTAGCCAAACAACAAACAAAAACACCCATCATTCATTAAAGAGTAGTGTAGCCAAGTCCTCGCTGGTGGCACAGATGACACAAATATACCCAGCATGCAACCAGCAATGTGGAGGAGAATGGGCTCCAGCAGATTGAACTTGCCCAGGACACACTGCCCGACAGTGTCCGAGTCCTGCCCCCACCCCCCCTACCAGTCAAGGAGTTAAAGAAGATGTTATACCCAGACCTTCTTCACCCAGTAGGGATGGCAGGGGCCTGTCAGTAAAAACAGCATCCCCACCTTCTGGAAATGCTGTGCTAGGAATTCCCTCTTTTCTTCATCAGTCTTTGTTTCTGCTTTTCTTCCTGTCACCTCCTTCTTGTCTATTCTCTGCCCTCTTGGTCCATTCTCCTGCCTATTTACCAGAAAGACTGGGGGTGAAAAAAGATGAAAAAAAAGATAACAATTCTCTCCCACACCCAAGTCGAATGTGCTGGGCCTAACTTGTTAGACCTCAACGACACTTTCACTCATGTCATGACAGACAACAACAGTTGCTGTCTGGGCGCTGGAAGAAGAAGAAGAGGAGGAGGAGGCGGAGGAGGAGGAGGAGGAGGAGGAGGAGGCGGAGGAGGAGCAGGAGGAGGAGGAGGAGGAGCAGGAGGCAGAGGAGGAGGAGGCAGAGGAGGAGGAGCAGGAGGAGGAGGAGCAGGAGGAGGAGGAGGAGGCAGAGGAGGAGGAGGCAGAGGAGGAGGAGGAGGAGGCAGAGGAGGAGCAGGAGGAGCAGGAGGAGGAGCAGGAGGAGGAGGAGGGAGGAGGAGCAGGAGCAGGAGGAGGAGGAGGCAGAGGAGGAGGAGGGAGAGGAGGAGGAGGGAGAGGAGGAGGAGGAGGAGGCAGAGGAGGAGGAGGAGGAGGCAGAGGAGGAGCAGGAGGCAGAGGAGCAGGAGGAGGCAAAGGAGGAGGAGGCAGAGGAGGAGGTGGAGGCCGAGGAAGACGAGGTAGAGAGATCCTGCCCAGCCCAGTCATCTCACCTGCCCCTGACCGACTCCTGGCTGGCTGCGTCTTCCTTGCTCTCTTGCCGAGCGGCCTGGTTCCTGCAGCTGTGGCCTGGCCCTGGTCCTCAGGCTTGGTGAGGATGGCGTCCAGCGCGTCGTGAAGGTCGCCGCCGTGTCTGCCCTTGTACATCGCCTTCAGCAGCCCCAGGCGCTCCTCAGGGGAGGCCAGCAGGACGGTCTGTGCCAGAGTGATCTCATCCTGATCCTTCTCCATCTGTTTCAGCTGAGTCCATTGCTTCCTGAAAAGGAACCATATCTGACCCCATCAGAGCCACGTCTGACCCCATCAGAGCCATCTCTGACCCCATCAGAACTATGTCTGACCCCATCAGAACTATGTCTGACCCCATCAGAACCATGTCTGACCCCATCAGAGCCATGTCTGACCCCATCAGAACCATGTCTGACCCCATCAGAGCCATGTCTGACCCCATCAGAGCCATGTCTGACCCCATCAGAGCCATGTCTGACCCCATCAGAGCCATGTCTGACCCCATCAGAGCCATGTCTGACCCCATCAGAGCCATGTCTGACCCCATCAGAACTATGTCTGACCCCATCAGAACCATGTCTGACCCCATCAGAACCATGTCTGACCCCATCAGAGCCATGTCTGACCCCATCAGAACTATGTCTGACCCCATCAGAACCATGTCTGACCCCATCAGAACCATGTCTGACCCCATCAGAACCATGTCTGACCCCATCAGAGCCATGTCTGACCCCATCAGAGCCATGTCTGACCCCATCAGAACCATGTCTGACCCCATCAGAACCATGTCTGACCCCATCAGAACCAGAGTGGAGGAGAACCTGTGTTCTTTTGCTTACTTGCTGTTCAGATCCAGGAGTAACAAATCCATCTACAACATGTAAGGTCTGCGTCAGATTTAGCACTATATAAATTCCATACATTATATTATTATTATCATTATTATCATTATCATTATTGTTGTTGTTGCTATTATCATCATCATCATCCTTGTTGGTGTTGTTGTTGTTGTTGGTGGTGGTGGTGGTGGTGGTGGTGGTGGTAGTAGTGGTAGTAGTAGTAGTAGTAGGAGGAGGAGGAGGAGGAGAAGGAGTAGTAGTAGTAGTAGTAGTAGTAGTATGTTCGATTCTTGTCTGAAACTGGACTTTTCCTCCATCTACATGACCATGATAGGTGGTCTGGGTAAAATGATAAACCACGGTTCTGTATGCAACACACATTCAGTGCACATGATAGAAACCATGGCAACAAGAGACAGAATTCTGTAGGGGGAAAAAGAAAAAAGCCAAACCTCTTACCGGAAGACAAATGCACCTGCAGACTGGAAAAAAGGAGGTACATTTATGTCAACACACTCTTCCCAAGGAAAAACAGCCCGAGTTTCATGCAGAGAAATCCGCCCATGACGGTTAACTGTATACACTCTTTGAACACTCTGTCCCAGGACAGGAATCCTCATTTACACAGAGGATTCTGCTCATAATTTCAACTAGAGTTAGACAAACCCAAGAAAACCGTGGATAGCACGGCCAAGAAATTTGCTTCTTGTTGTTACAGTAGTAAATAAGATACCAAGTTCTTTTCCCTGACTACAAAAGTTGATGAGCTGTTTTAAAAAATCTTGAGCTGACATCATCACACACTAGTTTTGTAGTGGATCCTACAACTTGCTAATAAAACACTACCTGCAAAACTCAGCTTGCTCCTGATTCATGCTTCAGCTATGTCACCATAAATACAGGGAACTTTTTAAAAGGTACGTTAAATTCTGATGGGTTTTTTTTTTTTAGAATAATAAAAAAAGAAGTTAAAAACTTTCTACACTATTTTAAGGAAATCTATACTTTATATACATGCACACTGCTACGCACACACACACACACACACACACCACACACACTTTTGATATTGATCGTTCCACCTGTAAAAAAGAAAAAGGGAGTAACATTCTCAGTATTCATGTGAAGGAGCACATAATGAATAACTACCCTTCACATCTTAAAATCTAAACCAATGGATCTTTTCTAAATAGTAGTGATGAAGTTGCAGCTTTCATCATTCTCTCCTTAAAGGTTGAAAAATTGTACCATACTGAAAAGAATCATTCTATTTTTACAGCAGACTTAACTACAATCCTGATGGCTTTACATTACTTAATTGACTTTCCCCGGGCTATTTTACAGGTTTTGTTACGTGTTGATTCAAAATCTGTGTTACAATCTCTTAAAAACTCTGGGTCTAAAATTAAACATGATCTTATAACTGAAATAAACCATCTTACACACTTTCTCATTTTAAGAGGCACTAGTGTCACCTTTTGCTGGGTACCATCGCATTGCAATATCTTTTATAATGAAAAGGTTGATAGAGCAGCTAAAAATGCGGCAGAACATTCAAACTCGGCTGTTGTCTTGAAGTTGAATAAACCAATGTCAATTCATGAGAGTTATAACTTGATAGAAGCATGTTACGAAAAAACAAGAAGATGTGGGGTTTTCCCATGGTACCACTTCAATTTTTTACTTAAATTTCTTTCTCTCTTCTCATTTTTTGTTAGATAAATCACACCAAAGGCCAGTCATAAGTCTTATTAATAGACTGAAGTTAAATGCTTTCCATATAAAATTTTCTAAAATGTGCATTGTGTGTTAAAAAAAGCACCTTCCCACCATTTGTGAGAGATCTTTGCATAAGGTTTTGAATAACTGTACATTGCTCTGTGAAATTGCTTTGCTGTTGAAAGAGAGTTGTGTTAGAAATTTGCTATAGCACAAGTAAATATGTCATTAATTGATTTGAAGCAGAGACATTCTACCCATCATGGTATAGTTTTCAAAATGTTTACTTTTTTCCCAGTGTTCTTTTGGCATGGAATACATGACGTATATATTTTTTATCTGTTGAAGTTTAATTAGTTATACAGTTATTCACAAGGTAAATTCATTTCTTTCATTGTATTATGGTTACAGTAGTTACACAGTTCCTTCATCTTTTTTTCTGAATTGTTTGCCTTTTCGTGTCTAATATCACAATGTGAATAGACGTTAAATTGAGGAACAACACACACACACACACACGCACGCACACACATACATACACACACCCTTCACATATTAAACAAACAAAAGATTCTCAGACTGACTTTCTGATTGCCGATGGTGTCTGCCCAATCATAATATGCCAGCGGCCATGATCCACAGTTCTGGCAGAGTTGTGGTCCTTGGCTGGAGTTCTGCCCCTTGTTCCTCTGCCTCTCTGCCCTCGACCACCAGTGGCTGGTGTGTCAGCTTTGTCTGCCTCCTCCTCCTCCTCACTTGGCTGTCAGAAGACATATGGAGCAGTAAGCTATGTCACAGAGGTTCCTTCGTTTGTTAGGGGTTTTGCCTTTGGGAAGTATTAGTGCTCTTAGTTCTAATGCAAAACTGTACATAGAAAAAGAATCGCAAGTTGACATTTAGACCAAGAGTTACAATGAAAATTTGAACAGTATCATGAGGTGTTGGTTTTGCTGTTGTTGTTCTTGCTTGTTTTGTGTGTTGTTGTTGTTGTTTGAGTTGGGGTAGGATCTGGGGGTAGGTGGGTGGTTGTTTTGCTTTCTCTCTCTTTATTTTTTAAAGATCCTTTAATAAACATAGCAGTTATGAAAGTCAAACAAAGGTAAGTGCATATGTAACTCTTCCTTTGTGTTTATATGAGTACTTTGTACATATGTGTGAACACACACATATTCACATAAATGAATACACACACTCCCCCCTCCCTCCACCCCCACAATGCACATAACCTGGGCCTACACCCACACCTACATATTTCCCCCAACACACACACCTTTCCCCCCTCCCCCATAACATACACACAAACACACATCCACCTAACCCTCCCCCCCCTCCGTCTACCATACACACATCCCCCACCAAACACTTACACACACATACACGCGCGCACACAGACACACGCATGCGCACACACACGCACAAACCCGCATGCGCGCACTCACACACACACACCACTACTACTGAACGACACACACACACACCACTACTACTGAACTATACACATACACACACCACTACTACTGAACTAAACACACACACACACACGCACACACACGCACACACACGCACACACACACACACACACACAGGCACACACACACACACACACACACACACACGCACACACACACACACGCACACACGCACACAGACACACACAGAGACCTGAGACATAGGGTCACAGAGCAGAGCGGGGTCCTGTGTGTTGGCGCTCAGCTGGAAGACGTCATGCATGGCGCAGCGCGTCATGTGGTCCTCCACCCGACTGCCTCCCACCACCCGCCCATTGTCGTGAACATGCACCACCCCGTACCGCTCTGACAGATCATAATGATAATAATAATGATAATAATAATAATAATAATAATAATAATGATAATGATAATAATAATAATGTATGGAATTTATATAGCGCTGAATCTTGTAAAGCAACAAATCAAGGCGCTCAGATTTTTTTTTAATATTGAGGATAATGGAATAAGCACTCATGTGCTTTTTTACATCCAGTCCCCGCGTGTATGCGGTTTTGTAAATGTTGTCATCTGTTCCCACCGGCACACGATGGCCTACTCTTTCGAAAAGCGGAACAGGATTTAACGTGTGCGCAAGATGTTCTGCATGCGTTCGCACATGGGACCTCGGTTTAGTCTCATCCGAAGATCACCACACAGAAACCATGCAGAAACATAGATCACCACACAGAAACATGGATCACCACACAGAAACATGGATCAACATGCAGAAACATGGATCACCACACAGAAACATGGATCACCACACAGAAACCACACAGAAACATAGATCACCACACAGAAACATGGATCACCACACAGAAACCACGCAGAAACATAGATCACCATGCAGAAACATGGATCACCACACAGAAACCACGCAGAAACATAGATCACCATGCAGAAACATGGATCACCATGCAGAAACATAGATCACCATGCAGAAACATGGATCACCACACAGAAACATGGATCACCACACAGAAACCGTGCAGAAACATATATCACCATGCATAAACATGAATCACCACACAGAAACATGGATCACTCGCCACACAGACACATGGATCACTCACCACACAGAAACATGGATCACCATACAGAAACATGGATCACCACACAGAAACATGGATCACCACACAGAAACATGGATCACTCACCACACAGAAACATGGATCACCACACAGAAACATGGATCACCACACAGAAACATGGATCACTCACCACACAGAAACATGGATCACCACACAGAAACATGGATCACCACACAGAAACATGCATCACTCACCACACAGAAACATGGATCACCACACAGAAACATGGATCACCACACAGAAACATGGATCACTCACCACACAGAAACATGGATCACCACACAGAAACATGGATCACCATGCAGAAACATGGATCACCATGCAGAAACATAAATTACCACACAGAAACATGGATCACCACACAGAAACATAGATCACTCACCACACAGAAACATAGATCACCACACAGAAACATGGATCAACATGCAGAAACATGGACCGCCACACAAAAACATGGATCACCATGCAGAAACATGGATCACCATGCAGAAACGTGGATCACCATGCAGAAAATTGGATCACTCACCACACAGAAACATGGATCACTCACCACACAGAGACGTGCATCACTCACCACACAGAAGCATGCATCACCACACAGAAACATGGATCACCATGCAGAAACATGGATCACCACACAGAAACATGCATCACTCACCACACAGAAACGTGGATCACCATGCAGAAACATGGATCACCATGCAGAAACATGGATCACCACACAGAAACATGCATCACTCACCACACAGAAACATGCATCACTCACCACAGAGATACAAGACCGTCAACAGCTGTAC
This sequence comes from Rapana venosa, assembly GCA_028751875.1. Taxonomy (NCBI): domain Eukaryota; kingdom Metazoa; phylum Mollusca; class Gastropoda; order Neogastropoda; family Muricidae; genus Rapana; species Rapana venosa. The sequence continues at coordinate 58,408,277 of CM054150.1, forward strand.
ACTGACTGTTTGTTTCATGCTTGTTGTCATTGAGGGTTTCACCATTCACCTTCACTTTACCCTATCCCTCAGTCTGGTCGACTGTTGGGGCACCACTGAAGATTTTGAAACCAGCTTCCTCCACTTCTTGCTTTTCCAGGCCAGTCCACTTTCTGATGTTATCTTCCCATAGTTTCACTGCCTGCCTCTATGGTGATGGTTGCTAGTTTTTTTTATAAATAGAGTTAAAATAGAGAGAGAGAAAGAGAGAGTGTGTGTGTGTGTGGAAAGGGGAGGGGGGGGGGCACGCATGCCTGTCTGTGTGTGTGAGTGTGTGTGAATGCATGCACGCATGTGTTTAAGTGTACCCATCCATGCGTGCAAGCGAGCATATATGTGTGTGAGATGAACTTGAACATAACCATTTTCCTGGAGACTAATCCACTTCAGTAGCAAAACTTGGCTTGGAAAAAAATCAGAATGAGACTCACAGATGTGGACACCCAGAGACAGAGGAAATACTATGCCATCCAGACACAAACTGCATGAAGCAGGTCTGGTGGTCTTTGTGCTCTTTGGAAAAGTACACAACTGTGCATAATTACATCAACATCTCTTCGCCAAAAGCCTTCTTATGACACTTTTAAATCCAGTCTCAAGACCTATCTATTTCAAACCTAAGATCTTCCTCTCCTGTTCCCTGCCTTCAACAGCCGCAATTTGATCACCCTGCCAAAGTGTATAATCTTTATGTGTGCGTGTGTGTGTGCATGCGAGTGTGCGTGTATGCACATTTGGACTTGTTAGAACTATTAATGGTTACTGGTTGCATGAATGTGTAATAATGAGCTGAGTGCATGCGTTTTGATTTGTCTCTGCAAGATATAGCGCTATATAAATTCCACTTATTATTATTATTATTATTATTATTCTCTGAACTCAGACAAAAGAATACTTCAGGACAAATATACAGCAGAAAAACTGGCAAATATCTAGATTGTAACTGATAAAAAGATGTCAGACAGACTCACCAAACATAACACTGTTTCTGCAGAGCTGCAGATCATCTCTCAAACCACATGTATTCACAGGGTAATACTCCTTCCACCCCTTCCCCTTTTCTATCTGAGCCATGTGGAATTGGGTTTGTGTGTGGGTGTAGTTTGACCTTGAGTGTGTAAAGGAGTCTTGGGGCGGTGCATGCTTGCATGTGCATGTGCCCGTGGACATGGGCATGTATGGTGTATTGTATTTACAAATTTAATATATGTAATTATGTTCAAAACTGTATATCTAACTTTGAATACTACGAAAAGTTTACAGCTTGGTAAAACTTTAGCGATGTATAAGCATACATTAATACTACACTTATCACTATGACTATTATGGTGAGCACTCACCAAACACTGAAGACACAGAGGAAAAGGACGGGGTGACCATGCTGTCCTTTTCCGACAACACCAGACCCTGCGGTGTTTTCGATTTCTTCCTGCCAGACAAAGCCCCGTCACTCTCCATACCCCTGGCTTGTCTTCTCCTGGGTGCTTTCCCTTTCTTTGCAGCTCTTTCATCCCCTTCTTCCAAAAAACTCAGCACTTCCGTGGCGCTCGTCTCATCAAACAAGCTACCGCTGCTGCTACTGTCTTTCTTCTTCAGACTTTTGCGCTGCCGTGTGGTGGGTTTTGAGAAAGGTACACAGCGTTCAGGTTCAGAATCAGAGTCATTGTGCAGCAGCTCTGTGCTCTGTGGTGCTGGCTGAAGAGTTCTTCTGGGGACGCCAAGTCCAGATGTGGAGGGTTTGGGGTCAGCACTGCTTTTTGTGGGCGTTTTCCTTGTTGCTGCCAGCTTCTCTTTTTCTCTTCAATTCAGACTCTGTAAAAAATTATCAGACAATCAAATACTGCTGTGAATGTCTTAGCTTCAGATCTTACAAAGTATTGTATACCTCTTTATTCACGGCAGATTTTCTGCATGAATCTGGGCTCTTCCCTGCAAAGACCAGTCACCACAATAGCAGCGCCACCCTTATTTGTTTATGACATAGGATCAACCAACGCGAGTTACTCATTTAAAAAACATATGTTATTCCATGCATTGTTTCCACACACTTCATTATTTGACATTTTGACAAAACAAGAGTTATAAAATGTGAAGACATATGACAGCAATAGAACATAATTCAGTTATGAAATTTTGACACAGTAGAAAGAAAATAGGTATGAATGATCTCATAGAACAAAATTCAGCATAATATGATCTCATCAGAACAAAATTCAGCTATGAATATGATCTCATCAGAACAAAATTCAGCTATGAATATGATCTCATCAGAACAAAATTCAGCTATGAATATGATCTCATCAGAACAAAATTCAGCTATGAATATGATCTCATCAGAACAAAATTCAGTTATGAATATGATCTCATCAGAACAAAATTCAGTCATGAATATGATCTCATCAGAACAAAATTCAGTTATGAATATGATCTCATCAGAACAAAATTCAGCTATGAATATGATCTCATCAGCAAGAAAAAGATTCCTGAAGGCTTAGCTCCATTTTCCATACTGGTTTTAGCATCAAAACAGATTTGTTCCATATCGTCTATTCTCTGCCTCTACTGTTCTTCCTAAAAGTACACAGTATATCATGAAGTACTGGTCCATTTTTTACTATCAAATATGTATACTATACACTGGTCAATTTCTCATCATCAAAAGAATATACTATCTTCTTCTTCCTTTTTTGTCATGTTTCTCCCAGGGGAAGTTTGACATTGATGAGCCATCTCCATCTCTCTCTATTTTGAGCTTCCTCCTTGTTTATGCCCCTTTCTCTAAAATCATCTGCAATACAGACAGCCCAGGTTTTGCTAGGCCTTCCCTTTGGTCTCTTTCCATCCACTACGAAGTTTGTGATCAGCAAACAAATACACTATATGGATCAATATTTAATAAGAAAAGAACATATTATACACTGATCAATATCTCACCAGCAAAAGAAGATACTAAATCAGCAAAAGAAACTACTACCCAATGATCAATACCTAATCAGTAAAAGAAAAGACTGTACGCTGTTCAATTTCTAATTAGCAGGAAGTGACCTCAGCAGAAAGTGACCTCAGCAGGAAGTGACCTCACCAGCATCAAAGAGATCCTTGAAGGCCTGCAGCGTCTCTTCGTCACTGGATTCCTCCCCCCTCCCTCCCTCCTCCCACTCCTCCTCGGTGGAATCGTCATCGTTGTCGTGCCGTTCCCGCCATGAAGGAATGTAGTCTGCCACATCATGACCTGCCACTCCTGCCTCCACTTTAGCGTTCCGCTGAAAGCACAAGGTAAGGGTGTTTTTTGTTGTTGATGCATGTGGATGCCAGCTGATCAATCCTGATGATCAGCTATCTTACAACTGACAGACCTGACCACTCCACCTCTACCTTCACTCCCTGTGGCGTTGTCAGGGCACCGCACTGAATTTTTCAAATAGAAAGTCTTAGAAATGTTGAACCTGGCAAAGTCAATTCTCTTCAGGTTGCAGAATGCATGCTGGGTATGTTTGTGTCATCTACACCACCAGCTATAGCCAGGTCACAATCTATCCCCCATTATCTATCTCATATTTCTGCAGAACGAAACACAAAGCACACAGACATCAAGTAGTGCAATACTGCATGGTTAGAATTAACACACCACTTAACATTGATGTCATGCAAGAAGTTTTTGACTAGTATAAAGATGTTACTTGTTTTTCAGACAGGTTTAGGGCTGCAGAATCAAAACATACAATCCTGAAACTGAATCCAATCAAATGTTATCTTGCCGCTATTCAACTTGACGGAGTAAAAAAAAGGCACAGTTTTGAAAAATTCCCTGTGGGGATGCCGAGGGCCTGTCAGTAAAAAGTTGGATGTGCTGAGCCTGACTTGTCAGGGGCTTAACGGCAGCACAACGCATTTTCACTCATATGACAGACAACAATAGTTGCTATCTGAGCATTTAACGAAGAAGAAGCTTCTTGAAAATCAAGTACTGTAACATACAGCTAAGTACACAGACCCACACGCACTGACAAAACAACCACACCCCAACCCGCTTCACCGATTGAACCCAGTACAATACAAAAGGTCATACAACCCAACACAACCTGACACTCACACTCAAAATGTCCATAGTGAGGCAGGAGTCCCCTGTCCTTAACTGGAACATGTTCCTGATGCCGAACAGCTCTCCCTGGTTCTTGGCGTCCCCCTGAACACCCTGGAAATAGCGGCGGGCGTTCTCCGTGCCGACGGCCACGTTGTCCAGTTGCTGCAACACAACACCACACCGCCGCATTGGCACAGTTCATCAATAATAATAATATATGAAATTTATAGAGCGCTATATCTTGCAATTACAAATCAGAGCGCTTCCATTCAATCCGCTCCCACACAAGCACCCAACAATGATTAACAATATTCTAACAAATTCAAATGTACACACACATGCACGCACACACACACACACACACACACACAGGTTGTACATTTCAGCAGGGTGATGGAATTTTGGCTTTTAAAGGCAGGGACAGATGTGAGATGAAACAAGAAGGAAAAATCTTAGGTTTGAAATAGGTATGTTTTGAGGCTGGATTTAAAGCTGTCGTAAGTAGGCTTTTCATGAAGGGAGAGAGGGAGGTCATTCCAGATTGATGGACCAGAAATAGAGAAAGAGCGACGGCCAACAGTGGATTGGTTGAATCTGGATATTCGTAAGCCCAAGGTATCTGCAGCAGAGCGGAGGGAACGAGAAGGAGTGTACAGGTGAAGACATTCACAGAGGTAGGAGGGTGCTTTTTGTGGAGACATTTGTAACAGAGGGTACTGATCTTGTACTTTACTCTCTGTGGCACAGGCAACCAGTGGAGAGATTGCAGGAGTGGAGTAATATGCTCAGATTTTTTCTTTTTGAGGACTAATCGAGCTGCAGAGTTTTGTATGTGTTGAAGGGAGTGGATAGATGATGCTGGCAGACCAGCCAAAAGAGAATTACAATAGTCCAGACGTGAAAGAATAAGAGATGTGACAAGTTTGGATGTTGCATCAGTGGACAGGTACCTTCGGATTGCACTAATCAACCCTCTTGTTTTTGCGTTGTTTGTTGTCTGTTGATGTGTGTGAAGTGTGTGGTGTGTGTGTGCGTGTGTGATGTGATGTGTGTGTGATGTGTGTCTGGTGATGTGATTGTGTGTGTGATGTGATTGTGTGTGTGAGTGGTGTGTGTGTGTGTGTGATGTGATGTGTGTGTGTCTGTGCGATGTGATTGTGTGTGTGATGTGATGTGTGTATGTGTGGTGTCGTGCGTGCATGCTGTGTGTACTTTAGTAAAGTTTTTACTAGCATATGTGCATTTCCAGATAGTATTGATTATTTTATTCATAGTGATGTGATGTCAAAATGCATTGAACTATCCTGTATTTTCTTTGGATCTTAAAGTGTTTCAGTTTTTGTATGGTCTGGTATAAGTATTCAAAAGTTACTTGCATTTAATAATAATAAATATATGGAATTTATATAGCGTGAATCTTGTAAGCAAATCAAAGCGCTCAGATTTCATTTCAACCACTTTAGTACGCAGATTCTCTCTGTGAAATTCGGGTGTCTCCCGGGGAGAGTGCGTCGCACAAGAGCAGCGCCACCTTTTTTTTTTTTTTTTCATGTCTGCAACTGTATTTGTTTCTATCAGAGTGCTTTTTTCTAGAATTTTCCAGGGACAACTCTCTTGTTGCCGTGGTTTTTTATGTGCGTAATAATTACGTGTAACAGGACCTGGTTTATGTCTCATCGAAAGACTAGCGCCAGACCAACACTCATGATCTAATGGATGGGGAAATTTCCAGTCAAAGGGTACGAACGCTGCACATTAGCCGATTTTCGCTTCTAGACAGGGCGTTCCTAACCACGATCCACCATTTAAAACCATCAGTCATTTAAGGAACACAAATTGCCACAGGATCATCGACTGCACCGTTCACAGAAAGAAGGAGCAGGTCGTGGGTGTGTTCATAACAAGGCAGGGCTTTGTGCAAGGTGGGAGTACCTCTTGACCTGATTCAAACAACAGGGGGGGTGGGGGGGGGGGGGGGAGTTTGCTGTGGTGGTGGACTGTCTGGAATGAACGGGGAGACTATTTCCAGTTGGCTGGAAGACGCCAAGAAAACTCTCTCACACCCAGCATGCAGTCTGACAGCTCAAGACAAGAGGGAGGGATGGGCTCCGCCAGGCTCCACCTGCCCAAAGAGGCGCTGTCTGAAAGTTTCAGTGCAGTGTGTCAACAACTTCTCCAGGAAGCAGGGAAGAAGCCCAGAGAAGTCAGGGTGACGACAGTGTTGTCAGGGTGATGCCAACTCCAGACTCAAGGCTCAAGAAAGCTTTAATGTCTCAACTAGGGAAATTGTGAGTGGCATTTTAAAATTATAATGACATAGCATGGATTATTAAACAATACAGATTAAGAAATAACACAGTATTTTAAAAGCTGACAACAATCTACATCACACACACACACCCGCACCCACCCATCCACACACACACACACCACCACCCATCCACACACACATACAATGCGGTGCGCACACACAAACAGTAAAGGTTAAGAGTAGCAAAGCAAAACCACAACACAACAATAATTCAAACACATCTCATGAAACACATCATCAATACAATCAATACAAATATCACAAGTAACCTTACATTAAAAAGAAAAACATGACAAAAACATTTTCATTAAAAAAAAGTTTTAACACTATTTCCCCTTCACCCATCACAGCTCACACTTATTTTTTGCCTGGTACTTTATATACAACTATGCATGCACACACACACTCGCTCTCTCTCTCCCTGTCTCTCTCTCTGTCTCTCTCTCTCTTCTCTCTCTCTCTCTCTCTCTCTCTCTCTCTCTCTCTCTCTCTCTCTATAGAGGATATTCATCACATGCTTTATTTGATGATTAGTATGAAAACCCTCTTAACAATTCTTAAATTACAGTGTTTAATGGTAATGGGCTTGTATAAAACTATTTTTGGTTCGTTTTTTTGTTTTGCATCAGAATCTTCACACAGATGTACAATGCATAGTGTTGTAAAAGCACGTGGTTTATCATGGAAAATTTTCTTTACTTTTTTAGTCATCTGATTTTCATACAAAAATTTTGGTCTTTTGCTTTTCTGAACATTCAAACTTTAATCAATAACGTTCTGTGTTCTTTTACTTCAAAAACCAAACAGCATATAAGCCCATATGATTTAAACTGATTACCTACAACAAACTGCAATAAATACAAGCACATAACTTCTTTTTTAATGTTCAGTGATCACAGTTTTTGAAGGCAGTACATCCTTGATTGACATTTCTTATGTATAAAAGCAAAGTTTGCATTAAAATTTTACTTATTATCTAGAATTGTACCAAGATATTTGTACTCTAGCACTCTCTCTACTTTTGTTTCGTCTATGAACAGATCAGGAACTTGGGGTGTATTTCTGCGAAAATCAATGAGCATTTCTTTGGTTTTGTTGACATTTAAGTCAAGATAGTTATTTTTACACCATTTACAGAACCTTTCTACTTCATCAAAATAAACAAAATTTGAGTTGGATAATCTGGTAGAGCAGAGTCGTCTGAGTATTTTACGACAGGTGTAAGTAATGTACCAGTGCAGTCATTTGTATACAGGGTAAAAAGTACCGGAGCTAAGACAGTGCCTTGTGGTGCACCAGTGGAAGTGGTTCTTTGTAATGATTTTTTCCTTCAAAATAAACACACTGAAATCGTTTGGTTAAACAATTCACAATCCATAAAATAAGTTTCGGGTTAACATTGAGTGATTGCAGCTTTTGGGCCATGAGATGTGGCTGAATCGTGTTAAATGCGGAGGAAAAATCAACAAAGAGAATTCGAACTAAAGAGTTGTTATTTTCAAGGTGTGTGTAAATATGATTCAAGAGCGTGATTGTTGCATCATCTGTACTTCTGTTATGCTTGTAAGCGAATTGATAAGGGTCAAGGGCATCTTTTACTAGTGGCAGGAGGTACTGAAGAACAATGCGCTCAAAGCTTTTCATAACGAGGGATGTTAAGGCAACGGGTCTGTAATCATGTAAAACTTTAGGATGTTTTGTTTTTGGAATGGGGCAGATGGTGGATTTTTTCCAGATGGAAGGAATGGCTCCGGTATTTTAAGACAATGAAAACAACCTCGCAAAAACAAATGACAACAAATGTCAGGGTGGTGACAGTGTTGTCAGGGTGATGACAGTGTTGTCAGGGTGATGACAGTGTTGTCATGGTGGTGACAGTGTTGTCAGGGTGATGACAGTGTTGTCAGGGTAGTGACAGTGTTGTCAGGGTGATGACAGTGTTATCAGGGTAATGACAGTGTTGTCAGGGTGATGACAGTGTTGTCAGGGTGATGACAGTGTTGTCAGGGTAATGACAGTGTTGTCAGGGTGATGACAGTGTTGTCAGGGTGATGACAGTGTTGTCATGGTGATGACAGTGTTGTCAGGGTTATGACATGTTGTGACTGACTTACTTGTTTGTAGATCTGCCTCAGGTAGATGTTTTCTTCTATGGAGCCAGCGGAAATCAAGCGGTAGACTTCAACATTGCGTCTCTGCCCTATTCTGTAGGCTCTGCACAGAGACACCATAACAGTTGTTAGTTTTCCTATCACTCTTTGTCTAAACAACAAATGACTCTAAGTTCACATGTGGTACTTCAACATAATTTTTTTGCGCTTTGATTTGTTGCTTAACAAGATTCAGCGCTATATAAATTCCATACATTACTATTATTATTATTATAATGACATGCTGATGAAAGACTTTTCTTTATCTCATCATGTGATCACTTCAAAACAGCAGTATGACCACATAATATACATGATCGTTATCGTTTCCTCATATTTTGCACGGTCAGGTACTACACACAAATACAAAACAAAGTAACCATCACAAATGAACCTACACCCAAATATCTTAACATCAAGAGAAGGCTTTCCAGCAAGTTAAAGTCCAGCAAGTTAGTGTCCAGCAATTTAGTCTCCAGCAAGTTAGTGTCCAGCAAGTTAGTGTCCATTGTGATGATAAAACTCTGCTGCAAAGTGTTTTACTGACATTCACATAGGAAGAGCGGGATACACTATCCTTTGAATTTCTTATTCTTTATTGAAATACAAATGAAAAATGAAAAAATCAGCTATCCACACCATCACCAAAGTTAATGAACTTCATGCTAGGGACAGCATCTTTGCTTTGTGTGGATGCATGTGATCTTGTGTGTGTGTGTGTGTGTGTGTGTGTGTGTGTGTGTGTGTGTGTGTGTGTGTGTGTGTGTGTGTGGTGTGTGTGTGTATGTATGTATGTTGTGTGTGTGTGAGAGAGAGTGAGTGAGTGTTGTGTGTGTGTGTGTGAGTGTGTGTGTGTGTGTGTGTGTGTGTTGTGTGTGTGTGTGTGTGTGTGTATGTATGTATGTGTGTGTGTGTGAGAGAGAGTGAGTGAGTGAGTGAGTGTGTGTGTGTGTGTGTGTGTTGTGTGTGTGTGTGTGTGTGTGTGGTGTATGTATGTATGTATGTGTGTGTGTGTGAGAGAGAGTGAGTGAGTGTGTGTGTGTGTGTGTGTGAGTGTGTGTGAGTGTGATGTGTGTGTGTGTGTGTGTGTGTGTGGGTGTGGGTGTGTGTGTGTGTGTCAGTGTGTGTGTCAGTGAGTGTGTGTGGTCAGTGAGAGTGTGTATGTGCGCGCGTGTGTGTGTGTGTCTGTGAGTGAGTGTGTGAGAGAGTGTGTGTGTGTGTGTGTGTGTGTGTGTGTGTGTGTGTGTGTGTGTGTGTGTGTGTGTGTGTGTGTGTGTGTGTGTGTGTGTGTGTGTGTGTGTGTGTGTGTGTGTGTCCCCCATGGCTTACCTGTCTTGTGCCTGAAGGTCATGGCTAGGGTTCCAGTTGGGGTCAAAGATCACGACCTTGTTGGCCCCGGTCATGTTGAGGCCTAGACCCCCGGCCCTGAGAACAGACATCACAGCCACATCCCCGTTACACTCTTAAAGACAGACAGACAGACCCCTACATCTGCTGGCTTCTGTGTCTGTCTGTACACAGACTCCACAGTCAGGCGTGGAACAGCCTGTCCTACAGGGAACAGTGCAAGGAGGGATCGGACACAAAAGAGGCAGACAGGGAAAACGATGGAAAGACAACATCAGCGAGTAGACTGGCCTTGAGTGGAACGACACACTATGGAAAGCTGAGAACTGTGAGGAGTGGAGGAAGCTGGTTGCAACATCTTCAGTGGTGCCCCAACAGTTGACCAGACTGTGGGACAGGTGGAAGTGAAGGTGAAGGAAAATCCAGTCGAGTTGTCGAGAGCCAGAGCTGCTGACTAGAGGGTAGTATGAAGGCATGGGGTCCACACAGCAGGAAATAATGGAACACAAGAGCAAAATGCTGAAAACTGGAAAGAGGAAGGAAGGAAGGAAGGAGAGATGAACAAAAGAAAGGAAGCAGGAGGAAAAAGAGAAAGCAGTGAAGAATCAAGGAAAAATAGAAATTAATAGATAAAGAAGAAAAGGAAGGAAGGAGGAAGGCAGACAGAGAGGAAGGATGGAGGGAAATAATAAAGAAGGGAAGAAAGAAAGCAAAAAATGAAGAAAAGAAGACAGAACAAAAGAAAAAAAGAAAGGAAGAAATGAATAATAAAATAATAATAATAATAAATGAAAAAAGAAAATAAGTAAAGGAATGAAAATAAAAAGAAAAGAAGGTAGAGCAAAAAGGAAGAAAAAGGAAAGAAGAATGTGAAAAAAAAAAAAGAAGAGAAAGAAGAGAAGAGGAGGAAAGAAGGAAGATGAAAAAAAAAACCAACAACAGAAGAACGAAGAAAGAAGAAAAGAAGGAAGGAAATGATGGAAGAGGAGGCAGGCAGAAAGGAAGGAAGGAAGGAAGGAAGGAAGGCAGAAAGGAAGGAAGGAAGGAGAGGAGGCAGGCAGGAGAAGGAAGGAAGCGAAGGAAGGAAGGAAGGAAGGAAGAGAAGGAGGAGGAAAGCGACATGACTTGAGGACACCAGGGCAGGAGGAAGATGTCCAGGGGTGGTGTTGAACTCGCGCACTATCTCCTGTCGCCGACGTCCCGTCACGCTGCCATCAATCCGCCGGTAATCGAACCCCTCACTCATGACGTGCTGCTCCAGAATGTCCAGTAACTGACACAATAATGATAATAATAATAATAATGTATGGAATTTATATAGCGCTGAATCTTGTAAAGCAACAAATCAAAGCGCTCAGATGACTTGTTTTGTTTGTTTGGTGCGTTTTTTGCGTGTGTATGCGGTTTTTAAAATTTTGTCATCTATTCCCACCGGCACACAATGGCCTACTCTTTTGAACAGTGGAACAAGATTTAACATGTGTGCAAGATGTTATGCCTGCGTTCGCACAGGGGGCCTCGGTTTATAGTCTCATCCGAAGGACAATAATAACACCATAATGTCAACAAACTGTTTCTTTGGGAGAAGCTTTTCAAGCTAATAACACCATAATGTCAACAAACTGTTTCTTTGGGAGAAGCTTTTCAAGCAGATGACTGATGAATTAACAGTACAATGACAATACCATAATGCCAATCAACTTGCTCTTTCTTTGTATAGAGGTTTTCAAATGAATAATTCACAAATTAACAGAGCTGAAACTACACTCTGGATACAAACGGACAAACTTCTTCCATTCCTGCTTTTCTACTGATTCAATTAGTGTTTAAGGGAGGACTTCTTTCTCATGTTCTGCCAATTTTCTGCCATTTAATGGGGGGGGAAAATCATGTTTTCCTCTTTTTTTTTCACTGTTGTGGAAGGGGGGGGGGGGGTGGTCAATTTATCTTTCCAATTTTCATTTGTACCTTTAAAAGAAAAATTATTTTGAAAAATGCGTGGGATTCACATTCATTTTGTGCATACATTTGACTGTGTGGCCAAGTGTGTGTGTGTGTGTGTGTGTGTGCGTGCGTGTGTGTGTGTATGTGTGTGTGAGAGTGTGTGTGTGTGTGTGTGTGTGTGCGTGCATGTGTGTGTGCAAGCATATGTGTGTGCGTGTGTGTATTGTGTGTGTGTGTATGCATGCATGCACATGTACCAGTGTGTGTGTTTGCATCTAAATCAAAGCTGTCAATTTTTTAAAGACAATATCCTAGCTATAAAACTCTCTCTACTCTAAACGGGACGGGATAGCTCAGTGGTCGGAGCACTCGCTTTCCCCCAGCCAAGTTAAGCAGCGTCGAGCGTGGTTACCAGTTGGATGGTGACCATTTGGGCGCCTTGGCTTCAGTACAGTTCCCCAGTTCACCCAGCTGTAAATGGGTACCTGCCCTCTTTAGGGCCAGGGAAGGTAAAGCAGCGAGGGAGAGGAGATGGGCGCCGCCCTCAATATGCTGGCCCTAGAGAAGTGAGGTCTCTGACGCCTCGCTCCCCTACGACCTTATAGGTTATGGGACACCTTTACCTTTAACTCTCTCTACTCTAAAACCAGTGGTGATATATACAATTTCAAATAACAGATGATATTTTTTGTTAACCTAAAAACACAGAGTAAAACCACAGGAAGACATCATACCCATGTTAGATTGTCAGCATGCTATATTGCCTGAAGCCACTCACAATGAGAAAGCCTACTTCAGACCCTACTTCTCACCGCATCTTCTTCTTCGTGTCCTGTGCACTTCTTCTCCACCCAATGCTCAGACAGCAGCTACTGTTGTCTGTCATAACAGGGAAAATGCGTTGCACTGCTGTTAGGTGTCTGACCAGTCAGGCCCAGTGCGTCCAACTTCGGCATGGGAAAGATTTGTTATATTTTAAGCCTTTCCAGAAGAAAGGCAGGAGAATTGACCAAGAAGTGACAGGAAGAAAAGGAACAAGGCAGAAACAAAGAGAAGGATAGGAAAGAAGGAATTCCTGGCACATATTTTCCAGAAGGAGGGGGATGCTGTTTATACTGACAGGCCCCCGGCATCCCCACAGAGGACAGTGTGTCTGAGACAGTCGGCACACTCACCCTTGTGGAGTAAGAGAACACCAGAACCTTGCTGTGCTCCTTGGCAAACACCGACAGCATTCCCTGCAACACCTGCAACATCACACCAATGCAGCCAGGTCACTGGCTGGTCATGCAGGTACTGTCAATCACATGCATTTGTAGCATTATCCCCTTGTTCTGCTACAGCAGGTCGATGTCCCCTACTCTGATTCACCACATACCATAGGTAATGATAAGGAGAGACAGCAGAATGTCTGGTACACACACACACACACATGCATGCATGCATGCATGCCCGCAAAGAGCCGGTCTGAAAACGTCCAAGAAAGCTAAAAGAGGACATGGAAATTGTAATAATACATATGATGAAATTGTAACAATACATATGATGAAAGTCATAATAATATATATGATGGATTCTGTAATACTATATATGATGGATTCTGAAACAATACATATGATGGAAATTGTTACAATACATATGATAAAAATCGTAATAATACATACGATGGATTCTGTAATAATATAATTATATGATGGATTCTGTAACAATACATATGATGGAAATTGTTACAATACATATGATGGAAATTGTTACAATACATATGATGAAAATTGTAATAATATATATGATGGAAATTGTAACAATACATATGATGGAAATTGTAACAATACATATGATGGAAATTGTTACAATACATATGATGGAAATTGTAACAATACATATGATGAAAATTGTTACTATACATATGATGAAAATTGTTACAATACATATGATGGAAATTGTAACAATACATATGATGGAAATTGTTACAATACATATGATGGAAATTGTTACAATACATATGATGGAAATTGTTACAATACATATGATGGAAATTGTAACAATACATAGGATGGAATTGTAACAATACATATGATGGAAATTGTCACAATACATATGATGGAAATTGTAACAATACATAGGATGGAATTGTAACAATACATATGATGGAAATTGTCACAATACATATGATGGAAATTGTAACAATACATATGATGAAATTGTAACAATACATATGACAAAATTGTAACAATACATATGATGGAAATTGTAATAATACATATGATGGAAATTGTAACAATACATATGATGGAAATTGTAATAATACATATGATGAAAATTGTAACAATACATATGTATATACATAAAAACAATAAACCTTGAATGTGCCTTAGGCGTGGACTTGCCCGTTCATCACCAACGAATGATGTATGATTTAGTGAGGGGGTTTTCCCTTCCTCAGCAAGAGTTCTGAGGTTAGCCAATGGAGAGATTTTGCAGACATTGTATCTCCCTGTTTTTGCCCATCATTAAGGCAGCCACATTCTGACTTCAGGGATGACTGACGGCATGAAAACCTTCACACCCATGGGTGCAATCAAAACAAGACTAAGAAACAAACCTTGATACTTGGAAAAAATAACATGAACAAAAAAACACACCATAAAATGGAATGTAGAGTGAAAAAATGGGATTTGACATATTTTATACCTCCTCCCCCCCCTCCCCCCCACAAAACCACCTACCCCAACAAACAAAAAGCTATTAATGAACAAGCTCAATCATCAATATAATCAAAATCAAATCAAAATCCACTGCAATACAAAGCATGACAGTGCGGGGCAGAGCAGTGCAATATAGTACAATACAATACAGGTAGAACAGTACAAAGCGATACTATGCATGCACACACAACACACCACACCACACCACAACAAAGCACCAAATCACCACCACCACCACCACCACCACCACCACCACCACTACACCCACCTTCATCTTGCCGCAGTACTGGGGGTCGGAGAGGGTGCGGAAGGCCGCGTCGCGAGCCAGGTGCATGAAGTGGGGGTGGTGGTGAAAGGCCAGGTCACACAGCCCGCGCGCCTGTCGGGCCTGGTCACAGCTCATCCTGCTGTGGGGCATCAGCAGAGCCACGTGATTGGACGCCTTCAGCAACACATGCAGGAAGGTGAACAGCACCGACCTGGGGGACTTCCCGCTCTGCAGTTTCTGTTTTGGACGAGAGAAGATCAAATCTGTGAGGGTTTTGAGGGGTGTTTTTTTAAGGGGGGGGGGGGGGGGGGTAGGATAATAGAGATGAGCAATAGACAAAAGAAGCTCTGTTTATATCCAGTCTTCCTCTTTCTAAAAATCTTTCCTACTATACATGGCACTCTCAAATAGCATTACATGGAAACATCTTAACATTTTGGAGCACTTTTGTATTGAACTATAGAATAATTTACACAAAAGAACCCCACTTTTTCATATAGATGAAGAACATTTTCAAACTGATTAGAATGCAATTAATTTCTAGAACCAGAAGTTTTTGTATATTTTTGTAATACTTACTGTCCTCACCTAATCTTTAATCTATCTGATTTGCAGACAGTCTATAATTCAAGCTCACAAAGAAAAATTAAAGGACAGAACAGTTTTTTTGTGGAAAGGGTATGACGATATGAAAAGCAAAGAGAAAGGGATAGGATGGAATCAGGATATGTTGAAAAAAAGACAGACAGAGGATAAATACTTGAGGGTTTTAAAAAAAATTTTAATCGCTTTTTCGAGATGGACAGCTCAGCCTCTGCGATCAAAGGCAGCACTAGACTGGCAGCCCTCTAAGTCACCATAGAGCTTGGATGAATGAATCTTTTATTGAACGTCTTTTCACAAAGGTGATATCAGACAGAAGATATAATAAAAACAAGAATGAAAGCAACAATAACTCACAATTTTAACATCAAGCTACAAAAGTCACCTAACTGATGATGCTATTATCAGAGTGTTTGGGCCACTTGAGCTTCCAGTTTGACTTTCTGTCTTTGTATCATCATAATGAAGTCCACTGGAATTTGAGGATGTCACACATATGACCACATGAAACTCATCTTTTTTTTTTTTTCCATTCCTTTGCTCCTATTTTCCTCACTCCACCCAGGTGTACAAGTGGGTACCAGCTCTGCTGGGGAAGTATCTGGCGACAGACTAGCGTCCTGTTACAGGGGTGGTGAAAAACCATCAGTTCGCTTAATGCTACAGAAACCGGGATAAGCTCCGGCTCTATGGGCCTTCTGGCTCGAAAGAACATACTACTAACATACTTTTGCTAGAGCTGCGAGGTTGACCTGTGGTGAGATTTGTGCATATATGACCATTGTTTTCCCACCACTTAGGTAGTTGATTTCTGGCTTTGGAGAAACCATCTACGTGAAGAACACGACAGAGTCTGGCCCTGAGTCAAGCAACAGGCACAGGGAGATCAGCCCCAGCCTGCACTCACCTTGAGGCAACAGTTGTCAGGTTTCCGCCCGCTGCCACAGTCACACCTGTCCTTTCGGCCCAGCACCCCTTTCAGGTCAGGGTGGTCCAGCACTGCTTGGTACACGCTCACCTGCAGCGGTGCCAGGCGACAGAACACCACTCTGTCCGCTGTCAGTGCCGTGGCCATGATCAACACAATCAAAGATTGTGTCAGTGTCACTGTCCCTCAATTTGCCAAACAAATATTCATGAAAACGCTTTCTAACCCCAAAGTCAGTCTATAATTTTTTGCCCAGTGACATCATCAACGAATCGAAAAGAAATGCTTCATTTGTCAAAATACAGTAAACTGTCTAAAGTTGAGGAATTTTGTGCTTGATATACGACAGTGAATTCTTCTTTGTTATAGGTTTGCTTCTTCCTGTTAGTTTTTTCATGACGTTCACCCTTCCTCTAGACCCCAAAAGGGGCAAAAGGAGTCAAATATTGGTCAACTGTAGGGAGTGTGGCAGGTGACAAAACACCACTCTGTCTGCTGTCGTCAGTGGTGTGGTGATGAACAGAATTCATAGCCTGTGTCTGCTGTCATCAGTGTGGTGGTGAACAGAATTCATAGCCTGTGTCTGCTGTTGTCAGTGTGGTGATGAACAGAATTCATAGCCTGTGTCTGCTGTTGTCAATGTGGTGATGAACAGAATTCATAGCCTGTGTCTGCTGTTGCCAGTGGTGTGGTGATGAACAGAATTCATAGCCTGTGTCTGCTGTTGTCAGTGTGGTGATGAACAGAATTCATAGCCTGTGTCTGCTGTTGTTAGTGTGGTGATGAACAGAATTCATAGTCTGTGTCTGGTGTTGTCAGTGGTGATGAACAGAATTCATAGCCTGTGTCTGCTGTTGTTAGTGTGGTGATGAACAGAATTCATAGCCTGTGTCTGCTGTTGTCAGTGTGGTGATGAACAGAATTCATAGTCTGTGTCTGCTGTCAGTGGTGTGGTGATGAACAGAATTCATAGCCTGTGTCTGCTGTTGTCAGTGTGGTGATGAACAGAATTCATTGCCTGTGTCTGCTGTCAGTGGTGTGGTGATGAACAGAATTCATAGCCTGTGTCTGCTGTTGTCAGTGTGGTGATGAACAGAATTCACAGCCTGTGTCTGCTGTTGTCAGTGTGGTGATGAACAGAATTCATAGCCTGTGTCTGCTGTCGTTAGTGGTGTGGTGGTGAACAGAATTCATAGCCTGTGTCTGCTGTTGTCAGTGTGGTGATGAACAGAATTCATAGCCTGTGTCTGCTGTTGTTAGTGGTGTGGTGGTGAACAGAATTCATAGCCTGTGTCTGCTGTCGTCAGTGTGGTGATGAACAGAATTCATAGCCTGTGTCTGCTGTTGTGGTGATGAACAGAATTCATAGCCTGTGTCTGCGTTGTCAGTGTGGTGATGAACAAAATTCATAGCCTGTGTCTGCTGTTGTCAGTGTGGTGATGAACAGAATTCATAGCCTGTGTCTGCTGTTGTTAGTGGTGTGGTGATGAACAGAATTCATAGTCTGTGTCTGCTGTTGTCAGTTGTGTGGTGATGAACAGAATTCATAGCCTGTGTCTGCTGTTGCTAGTGGTGTGGTGATGAACAGAATTCATAGCCTGTGTCTGCTGTCATCAGTGGTGTGGTGATGAACAGAATTCATAGCCTGTGTCTGCTGTTGCTAGTGGTGTGGTGATGAACAGAATTCATAGCCTGTGTCTGCTGTTGCTAGTGGTGTGGTGATGAACAGAATTCATAGTCTGTGTCTGCTGTTGTCAGTATGGTGACGAACAGAATTCATAGTCTGTGTCTGCTGTTGTCAGTGTGGTGATGAACAG
The DNA here is from genome assembly GCA_028751875.1 of Rapana venosa. NCBI lineage: Eukaryota > Metazoa > Mollusca > Gastropoda > Neogastropoda > Muricidae > Rapana > Rapana venosa. The sequence goes on from CM054150.1 coordinate 58,426,473, forward strand.
AATTCATAGCCTGTGTCTGCTGTCAGTGTGGTGATGAACAGAATTCATAGCCTGTGTCTGCTGTTGTCAGTGGTGTGGTGATGAACAGAATTCATAGCCTGTGTCTGCTGTTGTCAATGTGGTGATGAACAGAATTCATAGCCTGTGTCTGCTGTTGTCAATGTGGTGATGAACAGAATTCATAGCCTGTGTCTGCTGTTGTCAATGTGGTGATGAACAGAATTCATAGCCTGTGTCTGCTGTTGTTAGTGTGGTGATGAACAGAATTCATAGCCTGTGTCTGCTGTTGTGGTGATGAACAGAATTCATAGCCTGTGTCTGCTGTTGTCAGTGTGGTGATGAACAGAATTCATAGCCTGTGTCTGCTGTTGTCAGTATGGTGATGAACAGAATTCATAGCCTGTGTCTGCTGTTGTCAGTTGTGTGGTGATGAACAGAATTCATAGCCTGTGTCTGCTGTTGTCAGTATGGTGATGAACAGAATTCATAGTCTGTGTCTGCTGTTGTCAGTATGGTGATGAACAGAATTCATAGCCTGTGTCTGCTGTTGTTAGTGTGGTGGTGATGAACTGAATTCATAGCCTGTGTCTGCTGTCAGTGTGGTGATGAACAGAATTCATAGCCTGTATCTGTTGTCAGTATGGTGATGAACAGAATTCATAGCCTGTGTCTGCTGTTGTTAGTGTGGTGGTGATGAACTGAATTCATAGCCTGTGTCTGCTGTCAGTGTGGTGATGAACAGAATTCATAGCCTGTGTCTGTTGTCAGTGGTGTGGTGATGAACAGAATTCATAGCCTGTGTCTGCTGTTGTCAGTGTGGTGATGAACAGAATTCATAGAATTCATAGCCTGTGTCTGTTGTTGTCAGTGGTGTGGTGATGAACAGAATTCATAGCCTGTGTCTGCTGTTGTCAGTGTGGTGATGAACAGAATTCATAGCCTGTGTCTGCTGTTGTTAGTGTGGTGATGAACAGAATTCATAGCCTGTGTCTGCTGTTGTCAGTGGTGTGGTGATGAACAGAATTCATAGCCTGTGTCTGCTGTTGTCAGTGTGGTGATGAACAGAATTCATAGCCTGTGTCTGTTGTTGTCAGTGGTGTGGTGATGAACAGAATTCATAGCCTGTGTCTGCTGTTGTCAGTGGTGTGGTGATGAACAGAATTCATAGCCTGTGTCTGCTGTCAGTGGTGTGGTGATGAACAGAATTCATAGCCTGTGTCTGCTGTTGTCAGTGTGGTGATGAACAGAATTCATAGCCTGTGTCTGCTGTTGTCAGTGCTGTGGTGATGAACAGAATTCATAGCCTGTGTCTGCTGTCAGTGGTGTGGTGATGAACAGAATTCATAGCCTGTGTCTGCTGTTGTCAGTGGTGATGAATAGAATTCATAGCCTGTGTCTGCTGTTGTCAGTGGTGTGGTGATGAACAGAATTCATAGCCTGTGTCTGCTGTTGTCAGTGGTGTGGTGATGAACAGAATTCATAGTCTGTGTCTGCTGTTGTCAGTGGTGATGAACAGAATTCATAGCCTGTGTCTGCTGTTGTCAGTGTGGTGATGAACAGAATTCATAGCCTGTGTCTGCTGTTGTTAGTGTGGTGATGAACAGAATTCATAGCCTGTGTCTGCTGTTGTGGTGATGAACAGAATTCATAGCCTGTGTCTGCTGTTGTCAGTGTGGTGATGAACAGAATTCATAGCCTGTGTCTGCTGTTGTCAGTGGTGTGGTGATGAACAGAATTCATAGCCTGTGTCTGCTGTTGTTAGTGGTGTGGTGATGAACAGAATTCATAGCCTGTGTCTGCTGTCAGTGGTGTGGTGATGAACAGAATTCATAGCCTGTGTCTGCTGTTGTCAGTGTGGTGATGAACAGAATTCATAGCCTGTGTCTGCTGTTGTGGTGATGAACAGAATTCATAGCCTGTGTCTGCTGTTGTGGTGATGAACAGAATTCATAGTCTGTGTCTGCTGTTGTCAGTGTGGTGATGAACAGAATTCATAGCCTGTGTCTGCTGTTGTCAGTGTGGTGATGAACAGAATTTATAGCCTGTGTCTGCTGTTGTCAGTGGTGTGGTGATGAACAGAATGGATGGCCTGTGTTAGTGTAGGGTGTGGAACAGCATCATTTTAAGGTAGTGAAGTGTGTGGAACTATGTCAACATGTCAGTTATTTCATCAATTGATTTCATTTGTTAACCAGGGTGGTTATTGTGACAATGAAAATTTGTACACTAATTATGGTAAATAGAATTTGTAGAATAATTACAATAATGAAAATTTGTACAATGATTATGATGATAAAAAATTTTAGAATAATTATAATGAGATTAAATTTTTAGAATAATTATGATAATGAGACTTTGTATACCTTCTTTAGTTCATATACCTGACTGATAGTGAATTGACATGAATATTCACACCAGAGCACACTGAAACACACACACACACATACACACACACACAGAGAACTACCAAAACAATCTGAAAAAACCCAAAAGTTGTGCACCCAGCACACTGCATCGTTCGTGGCAGGCAACAGGGCTTACTTTTGGTGGGCAGCTGGTCCGCTATCAGCTTCTTCGTTCTCCTCAACATCATCTCACTCCGCACCTTGGCAAACTCTCCTTTTTCTGCCCACACACACATGCACATAAATGTACATGCATGAATGCATGCACATGCACGCGCACACACACATGCATGCAACACGCACGCACACACACATGCACATGCATACGCACACGCACACACGCACACACACACAGACACATGCATGCACACACGCACACACACGCACACACACACAGCGCTGTATGCAAAACATTGTATACTCAGAGCAAATTATGTGTTTCAGCTAATACAAAATACACTGGATGTTAAAACCAGTGAGGGGGGGGCAGGATAGCCTAGTGGTCAGAGCATTGCGCTCACGATATGACGGGCTGGGTTCCAGCCACCACCAAGGGGACCCTTCCCCTGGAGTTAACATCGGTACTGACCCCACTGCCCCGAAAGTCCAAGAGACTATAAATCGAGGTCCCCTGTGCGAACACACCCAGAACATCTTGCGCACACATGAAAACCCGTTCTGCCTTTCAGATGAGCAGGCAACTGCAAGGAACGGATGACTTTGTTTTAAAAACTGGATGCAGCCTGGCGCTTTAATTAGACATCATCCCCAAAGCCAGAACACGGCTACCTTCATGGTGGGCAAAAACGGTCGCATACGCAAAATCTCACCATTGGTGAGCCTTGGAGCTCTATCCAAGGAATAAAAATGTTTTAAAAGGGAAAGATCCAGAGCGGTTTAGATTTCTACCAAACCAAGAGGTGTATGAATACTCACTACAAAGTATATGTTTCATTATATTGTGGACATCTCTTTCGTGTTGTGAAATATATGTATTTGTGATGTTCCACCACATAACGAGTCGCATTGCACCAGAGGTCAGTTTTTAGTTATTGTCATGTTAGTAATCTGCAATAACAAGGCCGTTCAATGCAAAAGAAATAAAACAGATTGAAAATCGGACAATTCTGTGAAAAGTTATTACAAATTGAAATGACACACTGCAGGAGGTGACAAAATGAACACTTGACAAGTTCAGCATGGCAATAGGTGGTCAGAATGAGGGCTTGGGTATTTTTAAAACACGTTTAAAAGCAAAATAAACCCAAACTTATACCTTGATATTTCATTACAAGGTAGAATAATGGCTATGGTTTTATAAATCAATCAAAATCTTGTAATCGACAACCTGACCCCCACCTGCCTAAAATGGCTCCTAGCAGAAAAGTGGGTCAGGTGCAAAGTGACTCATTTCATGGTGAAGGGTCACTTTCTATTACAAACCATGTGTTTGATCATCATGAGAAATACGTTTTATTTCCGTGATGTGCTTTAGAGGGGCCCTGCCACCGCTGTGTACTCACTCTTCCTGGCAACGGCCAGCTCTCTCTTGGTGGCGTTCTGCTTCTGGCCCAGCTCTATGGGCCTGACAAAGTCCTCCTCAAAGTCCTCGGCACGGCCCGCTACATTGGGCTGGGCCCTGGGGTCAACAGGTTGCAAGATGGTGTGACATTCCTACATACACTGCAATCTGACATGGTGAGATAAACACTGTCACATAACGGGAATCTTGAGGTGCTGTGTGTGCTCTTCTACATGCAGTGGTGCGCATGAGCACACATGTATACTACACACATGTAGCAAGAGCAGACACGTGCACATGAATTACACAAGCATGCACACGTGTGTACACACATAGACATGATCATAAAAATGAACACATACAAAGAAACGTACACACAAACACACACACACACACACACATATATATATATATATATATATATATATATATTATATATATATATATATATATATATATATATATATATATGCGTAATGTATTACCTTATCGATTTTCCTTTTTTACTGGCTTAATTTAATGGTAAATGATGCAATAATGTAGTATTTTAGTATAATCATTAAGAAATTTGTTCTTAGATAGATGGCTTGATGAAAAAAAGCAAATGCATTGCTTATTCAATGTACCATCTGGAAATAAAATTTTGACTATATATATATATATATATATATTATATATATATATATATATATATATATATATATTATCTCTCTCTGTGTGGTGAAGTGGGTAACACAGTGGATTCTCCACAGAAAGGTACAGGGTTCAAACACCATCTTAGCCCCAACTGTGGAGAAGTTGACTGGCTTCTGTACAGAGCTGAGAACACAATGGGTTCAGTGGAAAGTTGGGATCACTATCATCTTCTTTACCAATTCAATTTTGAGAGCATGTTGCTAAAATTACTCCACAACGCTGTATGCATCAGTATCTTTCGGGCCTGGTTAATTCTGGGATGTGTTTTGAAAGAAAGAGATGAGGCAGCACAAAAAAGAAAAAAGTAAAAAGTGACAAAGAGAAAACGGCTCACCAATCCAGAATGCACCAGAGCTCAGACATGTTGTTCTGCAGCGCAGTGCCGGTCAGTCCGTAGCGCCGCACACACTTCAGCGACCGCAGCGCTTTTGTCGTCTGAGCCTTCAGCCCCTGAACAACCACAGCTCTCTGTCAACACCTCAAGACACAGTCACTGTCACTGTCATCATCCTTCAGCCACTGGACACACCACAGCTCTCAGTCAACACCTCAAGACACAGTCACTGTCATTAACCATCAGCCCCTGAACAACCACAGCTCTCAGTCAACACCTAAAGACACAGTGACTGTCACTGTCTTCATCCTTCAGCCCCTGAACAACCACAGCTCTCAGTCAACACCTCAAGACACAGTCACTGTCACTGTCTTCATCCTTCAGCCCCTGAACAACCACAGCTCTCTGTCAACACCTCAAGACACAGCTACTGTCACTGTCATCATCCTTCAGCCCCTGAACACACCACGGCTCTCAGTCAACACCTCAAGACACAGTCACTGTCACTGTCATTAACCATCAGCCCCTGGACAACCACAGCTCTCTGTCAACACCTCAAGACACAGTCACTGTCACTGTCTTGTCTTTGTTTTGTTTTGTACCACTTTAAGTCACGGCAGATTTGTCTGCCTGACATTTGGGCTGCTCTCCCCGGGGAGAGCGTGTTGCCACAAGAGCAGAGCCACCTTTTTTCTTTTTTTTTCTGTCTGCCAGTGTATTTGTTTCCCTATAAGAGTAGCTTTTTTCCTACAGAATTTTGCCAGGGACAACTGTCATTAACTATCAGACACTGAACACACCACAGCTCTCAAGACACAGTCACTGTCACTGTCATCATCCATCAGACCCTAAACACACCACAGTTCTCAGTCAACACCTCAAGACACAATCTCTCAGATATTCAGGCTCAAAACTAGACAAGATCTTGTGACTGAAATTAACATTCTCATCCATTTCCTGATATTAAGAGGTACCAGTATTACTTTTGCTGGATACCACCGCATTGCAATGTGTACTCTAACAAAAAAGGTGATGCAGCTGCAAAAAGAGTGGCAAGCAATTTAAACTCTGCATATGCCCTGACTATTCCTATATTATCTGTTCATGAGAGTTATAACATAGTCGAGAATGCATGCTGGAAACATTTTAGGAAAAAACAAATAGATGCTGGATACTCTTTCTGTAATTTCTCTTTTTCAGACATTAGACATATTCTTTGTTCCCACTTAGGACATTCACAAATGGACCTAAGAAAAATAAACTGTATTATTTACAGACTGAAACTGAATGCATTCTGGGCAAAATTTGCTAGAAATGTATACTGCATATGTAGCAAAACAAGTTCAAATATTTATATTCTTTTCGAATGTCAGTTTTTGAAACATCTTCCTGACATTCATGAAAATTCCTTGGATAAGGTTTTCAGCAACAATATACTGCTATGTGAAACCATGTTGGCGTTAAAGCAATATTCCATTAGTAGCAATCTCCTGTAGCATAATTATGTGATGTCATTCAACAGACTGCCTTTCCTAGACATGGACATTTGCCCCTCTGTCTCTTAGAACAGTTGTAGCTGATTTTCAATAGTTTGATTAAGAGTTTTCTTCATTGTTTTGCGTGATGTTGACTACATTGTTATGTAGATAGTTCTACAGTTCCATTGTTATATTACTTTCCTACTGTTACATTACTTTCCTACAGTTCATACCTCTCTCTCTCTCTTGTCTAATATCACTTTGTGTGAATAGACATAAAATCGAAGAAACCTAAAGATACAGTTACTGTCACTGTCATAAACAGAAACCGAGCTAATAAACCTATAAGGATTTGCAACATTTGATCACAATATTTGAACACAACATAATAAAACTACTAATGGTAATATTGCTGATTTTTTTTCTCTGGTACGTAATGTATATGCCATGCTTCACACGCACACATGCACGCACAGACACGCATGCATGCACACACGCGCATGCACACACACACGCACAGACACACACACACACACAGAATTCATACCTTTATCCTGTGAACCTCGTCCACAATGACTGCATCCCATTCAACTTTATTCAAAGCATCCTGCAAAACAAATATGTAAAACACACATAACTAAGCACTGATTAAAAAAACAGACCTTACTGAAGTTGGATCTACTCTGAATATCATATAACATAGTACATGCTGCTGCTGCTGCTGCTGCTGCTGCTGCTGCTGCTGCTGCTGCTGCTGATGATGATGATGATGATAGTACTAATAAAATAATGAAGATACTTAACAAAATTTCTTGTGTTTAACCATGTATTTAGCCCTATATAATTTACCATACATCATAAGGTCACACAAACACACACACTTACACACACACAAACACACACACACAAACACACCATTGTTAAAAAGCACAACCTGCATCTTTTCTGTAGAAAGACCTAACCCATTTTCCACCATATACTTATAAATGAATTAACAATGGTGCTGATCCTCCTAAACTTCCTGTTTTCAAAATTGGTGAACAAGTTCTGGATTATAAGCCTATAGTAAAATTTCTTGGTATCATACTTACTTCAAAATTAACATGGCATTGTCACATCGAATATGCTTTGAACTAGGCAAGAAGAAGTCTGAATGTATTAAAGGCAAATTAGTAGGCAAATATGGGCACAAGATTCATTGGTACTAAAGCATTTATCATTATCGCTGGTCCGCTCTAAAACTAACATATGGTCAAGAATTATTCTTTAGTGCCCCTAAATACTATTGAACAAAATTCAAAGCTTAGATTGTAAAGCTTTCCGGATTGCTTTGGGAGTTCCGTTTCATGCATCTTCTTTAGGAACGTATAGAGAAATAGGAGTACTACCTCTAGAGGATTATCGTAACTTAGCCATTTCAAAGTATATTTTAAGAAGTTCAACAGTTGAAAACAATACTGCATCAGAAATTACAATTAGATCCGACTTAGAATTTCCCAATAGAGCTAAAAATATCTCTTCTCTTGTCACTATTAGTACTTACACTTCCGATATCTTCAAAGAGTCAAGTATCAATCCTAAAGACTGGCAAAAATCCACACCTCTTTTAACACCTTGTCCAAAATGGACGGGATAGCTCAGTGGTCGGAGCACTCGCTTTCCCCCAGCCAAGTTAAGCAGCGTCGAGCGTGGTTACCAGTTGGATGGGTGACCGTTTGCGCGCCTTGGCTTCAGTACAGTTCCCCAGTTCACCCAGCTGTAAATGGGTACCTGCCCTCTTTAGGGTCAGGGAAGGTAAAGCAGCAGGGGAGAGGAGATGGGCGCCGCCCTCAATATGCTGGCCCTAGAGAAGTGAGGTCTCTGACGCCTCACTCCCCTACGACCTTATAGGTTATGGGACTCCTTTACCTTTACCTTTACCAAAATGGGAACTTCAGAAAGCAGATTTTGATATCTACCATCTCTCTTTAAAAAAAGAAGAAAATGGGCTTATTCTTGGCTCTTATATAAAAGTGCACCTAGAAGATACATATCCTTCTCATCTTAAGATATACACTGACGGATCCCTTCTTAAAAACAAGGAAGCAGGGGCAGCATTCATTATTCCAGCTTTGAAGATTGAAAAGTCCTATCACATCGGCAAAAATCATTCCATCTTTACTGCTGAACTTACTGCTATTTTGATGGCTTTGTACTTTCTGCTTGATTTCCCCAATACTGTTTGCAGATTTTGTTCTGTGTTGATTCTAAATCTGCATTACAGTCTCTCAATAACTCGTCTTCGACCGTTAGGCAGAATCTTATTACTGAAATTAATTTGTTGGTACATTTTCTAATTCTGAGGGGTTCGAATGTTACTTTCTGCTGGGTTCCATCTCATTGTGGTATTCATTTTAATGAAAAGGTTGACAAAGCTGCCAAAAAGGAAGCAAAACATGATAGCTATTCAACTGTTTTAGATATTCCTCTTTCTCTTCATGAAGGTTATGCTTTGCTTCAAAATGTTTGCTGGAAACATGTGAAAAAGAAACAGGAAGAGGCTGGTTATCCCCAGCATACTTGTTCAGTTCTGGATATTGAGAACATTCTTTGCACTCAGTACGGCTTTCGAAAATCCTGTACTAGAAAAATTGTTTCTCTAATCTACAGATTGAAATTAAATGCCTTTTGAGCAAAATTTGCCAAAAATATACAATGTATATGCGGTGAAAATTTTTCTAATGTTCATGTTCTGTATCAATGTCAAGGTTTAAAAACGTTTTTACCATCATTTCAAGATAATAATAATAATAATAATAATAATAATAATAATAATAATAATAATAATAATAATAATGTATGGAATTTAAATAGCACTGAATCTTGTAAAGCAACAAATCAAAGCGCTCAGATAAGATAAGTCTCTGCAGGAAGTTTTAACCAATCCAGAGTTATTATGTGAGATAGCCTTGTCTCTGTTGCAATCCCCAGTATTCTCTTTTTTGTAAAGTATGGTCGTCGGAATCTACATTTTGCTTGTTTCACAGCTGCCGTTACAAGTAGTTCCCAATTGTTTGTTTTCCAACATTAGAGTATTTTTCAAATGTTGTGGGTTTTTGTTAATTTTTGTAGTTCTATGCCACGTTTTTTGCAACATACTATTTATATAGTTTGGAATAGTCTTTTAATATGCACTCATACCAACACGTATCTCTTCTACTTAAAGCCCTTATCTGATTATGCTGCCCCCCCCATCGTCTAATATCACTTTAAGTGAACAGACGTAAAATTGAAGACACACACAAAACACACACCAACACACACACCAACACACACACACGCACACACAGAAGCTCCATCAACGTACTACATTGTCCCTGCAGGTCTCGAAAGTGGTCACCCCACCTCCACCTTGCCCCGGCCAACGTCAGCCAGACAGGACGCTTTGTCACTGCCGTGGTACTTCCTGACAACAAACAACAATCACCATTATCGCAACAACAACAACAACAAACAACACCCACCAAAAACACAAAACAAACAAGATAAAACAATCATCAAAAAATGAACTGAACCACTCCACTTCCAAATGTGTAGATAAAAATGATGATAAAAACCATGATTATCACTGCCCCCTTAGTGCTGTTCTATGAACAAGTATCTCACATTCTATCATTTACCTGATATTCACATCCTCTATTAAGAGCCACAAGCAGACATCTCCAAACATAGAGATGTACGGAGAGGTATGGTTGTGGCTCTCCACAGATAATATCTTGACATGAATTTTGCTTATCACCTGTCGGCATCACTGAGTTCGGCATTAGATGCTGCAACCAAGGACACTGACATGATCCTCCTCTCCATTTGACAAGGAGGAATTTTGCTTGCTCTATCTTTATCTCAGATTTTTTTTCAGACACAATGTAACAAATGGATTGAGGTGAGTTTAAACTCTATCAGAGTGGAAAGATTGTATAGGCTGGAAGGTTGTGAGTTCCAGACAGCTGGCTGCATAAACCTGAAGGCAGCACACAGTATGGATATACTTCTTCTTCTTCAAACGCTCAGAGACCAACTATTGTTGCCTGTCATATGAGCGAAAATGCGTCACGCTGCCGTTAAGCGCCTGACAAGTCAGGCCCAGCGCATCCCACTTCAGCATAAGAGAGAACTGCTATCTTTTAAATCTTTCTGGGGAAAAAAGGCAGGACAATGGACCAAGAAGGCAGAAAATAGACAAGAAGGGGGTGACAGGAAGAAAGGAAACAAGGCAGAAACAAAGAAAATGATAGAAAAGAGGAAATTTCATGCACAGAATTCCCAGATTGTGGGGATGCTATGCATACTGATAGGCCCCCGGCAACCCATGGGCAAGTAAGGGTAAACAGAAAACCCAGCAGCCTCCTGCAGGCAGAGTCCATCATGCAAACTGCTAAAAGCTCCAGGTCTTTTCAGACCGCCTGAATCAGGATGTGACGTTTTAACAAAACAAACAACGAAATCAATTCAACTTTCGATGTCTTTCGGCACTTGTTTTCAACACTTTAGAAAGTCACTGACAACATTATATAGCATCCTCCTCACCTTATCATTATCATTATGATGACCGCACCTGACGTGGCCCAAAGTGGCCAGCTTCTCATGCCAGTTGTACAGCACAACAACAACAACACAACAACAACAACAACAACACAACAACAACAACAGCACAACAACAACAACAATAATGACCTGGCAGTGAAGTAGCCCCAGGTGTCCAGCTCCTCCAGCCAGTTGTACAACACAACAACACCACCACAGCAGCAACAACAACACAGCAACAACACAACAACAACAACAACAACACCAACAACACAGCAACAACACAGCAACAACAACACCAACAACACAACAACAACACCAACAACACAACAACAACAACACCACCAACAACAACAACAACAATGACCTGGCAGTGAAGTAGCCCCAGGTCTCCAGTTCCTCCAGCCAGTTGTACAACACACCAACAACAACACAACAACAACAGCAACAACAACAACAATGACCTGGCAGTGAAGTAGCCCCAGGTCTCCAGTTCCTCCAGCCAGTTGTACAGCACACTGCCAGGGCCGATGATCAGCACAGGACCCCTCCCCCTCCCCTCTTCCACCACCTGTGTGCTGTCCGACATCTGCAACATCCATACATCTGCAACATCCATACATCTGCAACATCCGTACAGCCTGCCATCTGCAACACCTGTGCATCTGCAACATCCGTACATCTGCAACATCCATACATCCGTACCATCAATACCGCCTGACATCAGCAACATCTATACGTCTGCAACATCAATGTGGTCTGACATCTGCACATACATCCGCAACATCCATGCATCTGCAACATCCCCCCATCCGCAACATTCACACGTCCACAACATCC